>CM023456.1:114693769-114729732 GCA_013339765.2 Haemaphysalis longicornis | reverse complement strand
GGGCGCCGTTGGGCTGTCTGCGCATTCCCTTCAGCGCAAGCGAGAGGCTGAATGCAATAATCCAGGGCAAAATTTCCCGAAACATTGTGTGCATAGTCCTTAGCTCTTGTTAGTGTTATCTGGATTCAGAAGTGTTAAACCTGGGCCATTTTGCCTCACGCTGTGTGCTAGGTGACTTAAGCCTACTGTGGACTGACCTGAAGTTGCTCTTGAATATCTTCGCATATCTCTCGAGTTCGTCTCGTGCGATGATGTCCTGCTCGCTGGAGTTGACGTCGATCATCATGACGTTTGTTTGGTCTCGGTTGTCTGCGAACAGGTGGCGCAGCAGCTGCAGAATGGGCGTAACGCCGGATCCGGCTGCAATCAGCCCCAGCTGCGTCGCCCTGCGGGGACGCCGACCGTTGACCAATGCGAACTGGCCGCGACCTTCGTACACGAAGTGTCCACGTGGGCCGACGACCTGTTGAGTATACGTTGAGGCTCAGATTCAAGTCGAAGTTTAGTTTATTGTTTCGA
Source organism: Haemaphysalis longicornis (assembly GCA_013339765.2). Taxonomy (NCBI): domain Eukaryota; kingdom Metazoa; phylum Arthropoda; class Arachnida; order Ixodida; family Ixodidae; genus Haemaphysalis; species Haemaphysalis longicornis. Next base: position 114,729,213 of record CM023456.1, on the reverse strand, counting down.
ATAGTGTATCTTTATGAGGTCCAATAGACGAAGACTGCTACAGGACTTTTTACTTTTAGTACGTGAAAAAATGTCAGTTAATGTGCCAGTTAACCGCAACAATATTCCTCGATCAGCAAGAAATACACTCCATGAGGGTCGCTTCGGAAAGTTGGTTGGTCATCGGGACATAAACAGCGCAAAGGAAGAGAAAACCAGTAGAGAAGACGACACAAGCGCTGACTTCCAACTAAAATACATCGTGGGAGTATTCAGAATTTACACATCGCACGTTGCGTTAGAATTTCTTCACCACGTCTGGCGTACCAAGTCGGATGGCCATATACTTCGCAGGTTAAGGTTAGGTTAGTTCTCGGCTCCAGACTGTTTAGCACAGTCCTAGCATAACCGAAAGACCATACTGCACACAGTGACCGAATGGGGCAAAACTATCTTCTATGAGGGAAAGTTTGACGTCCACCTGAATGCAGCCAAGCGGCTACAAATCCTGGACCAGGACGAACTTTTCTTCAACTGCGAAGTTTCTGAGAAAGCTGTATAGCTTTCCTTTATAGCCGCTTGGCTGCATTCAGGTGGATGTCAAACGTTCCTTCATAGAAACTTACTCCACCTTGTCGATTTCCCCTAAAATCTGGTCGAAAACTACCTTCATACCGTTTTACATCGTTGATCATATTGAATAAAAAAAGTATATATCGAGAGTCCTATGGTAGTGGGGCAGCGGTTACACGCTTGTCGAAGACAGAATAAATCAAGGGGAAAGTTAGGATTCTCTTCCGCAAGAAAGTCTTAAAGTGTTTGACTTTATTCGATCCGCCGCTTATTCCCCCTCGCGGAAACGAAGTAATACGCATGGACGCGGAACGAAATCGCAGATACCGCCTTCCGCCGTTCCGGACGGGAAGGCCCTACGGGGCCAGAGAAACGACGACAGATGCGCGCGCACAGCGAGGAGAAGGAGCAGAGCGCACGGGGACTACGGTATACGCGCCAGGGTGTCGGGGAAGTGTGAGAGACACGGAGCGAGGTATGGGAGCGGAGGACGGGGCAGGAAGCAAAAAAAAAGTAAAACAAAAAAAAAAAAAAAAAAATACACAGAAGTAAAGAATAAATCAGGCACAAGGATTCTCTTATTTCTAGTTTTTAAGCATTCCACTTGTTCGAGGTAAATCCCAGCTTGTGCCAAGCGCAAATGCTGTTGCGACCGTCAGAAGGAGGGGGGGAGAGAAACTGCAAGTGGGAACCACAGATAGAACCCCCCCCGGAGTAAGCCTCAGCATTATTCTAGTTTTTTAAGAAAAAAAAGAGCGAGGAGAATTCACTTGGCGAGGGCGCAGGCAGACTTGCGACGGCCAAAACATGGGATAGAAGAGGTTAACAACCGATAAAGGGGCGCAGGGAAACAAGATGTCGCAAGATTGTGGGTTCAGTTAGCATACGCACACGGCATGGGGCGCAAAAATTGGGGAGGAGGGGAGGCGGAAATACGCGAGCCCTTGATCACCCCCCCCCCCCCCCCCCCCCCCCCCCCAAAAAAAAAAAACCCCCCCCCCCCCCCCAAAAACCATCTCTGGGACCGCTATACTGCCCTTAGGGACAGGGAATCCGGGATTAGTAGCCACATAATACTTCTCAACAAAATTACGCCATCCTGAACATGCTGCACCGCCCTCGAAGCACAAAACATGTTAGTGAATATCAGTTCCGATTCCCGATGTGCAGTGTTAAGCTGTGTAATGTTAGTCCAAATAACACAGTGGGCCACATCACCGGAAGGCCGGCTGTCTGGCACCACCGGAGGACGAGAGAAACACCGTTTAGAATGAAGCTCCAAGCTCGTGAACTGGCTAAGGTGGAATCGGCGTTGGTGTAACCATCCGGCAAGAGCGAACGGAGGCACAGCGGAGGGCGAACGTACGGCGATAGTGAAGATAGTGTCACCAGAAACGCAAAGGTAGAGGGTACAGCGGTTGCGAAATAAGGGGAGCGGAGGAGGAGAAATGGCGGGAGAGTGAGGGGGAACAGGCTGAGGAACCTACGGTTGTTTTTTCACTAATGTACGATCGTTATATTGCGGAGCCGACCACTTTAACAACGCCGTTATCAGGCTATATTCGCAGCTTTTCACTACAAACATACCCACTCCCTGAAAGGACAGGACCGTTAAATTGTGCAGCTAAATGAATTGGTAAGTTTCAGGCGCTTTAAAGGGTTAGTTTTGCAGGTTGCCTTACCTGAACTGTGTCGCCAGGCTTTAGCTGGTTCAGGAACTGGGACATGATGCCGCCACGGAGATGGTCTTCGTTCACGCCGGGTTTGTACACCTTGACCATGAGGTCGAAGCTCCCTTTGTGGTCAGAGAGAGTTACGGGCGTGTAGGGTCGCATGACTTGGCGGCCGTTGATGTTGGCCTGGATCAACACGTGCTGGCCGGTACGAATGCCCAGTTTCTGCAACGTGCCAAGATAAGCGAGGAGCAGGAGGATAAACATCTTTATTGTGTAGTAAATTTGTGGCGTCTTCAGGAGGTGGAGTCCTCAGTCCAGCACCCCATATGCTATTCCAGCCGCTACAGCCCACTCCACCAGTCGAAGCTGGTCGGAAAGGAATGAGCTGGACAGGGCGCGCCTCCAGAGCTCGGGAGAGTTGTACGGATTCGGTTTGGGAGAGGGTGGGAGGGGCATCCATCAACCATGTGGAAAAGAGTACAGTATGCTCCACAGAAGCGAGTTCAGCCTAGTTGACGTGGCAAACTCAATCGCATTTCTGGCTATGCGACACAGTGGATACGTAGGGAGTCGAAGCAACATGTTTCAATACCAACAACGTACTAAGGATCTGTTACTCTCCTGTACACGTACGTCGCATGCAGAAGACGTGTTTTTGTCAACGATGCGCCCAGGCATTGAAGAATGCCATTTACAATAAAACACAATATGAAAAACCATGCTTTATTTTAAAGACTATGAGGAACATTAAGGACCGCATGGCCTCCATAGAGAATACCACCATCATTCGATTTGCCATAAATTTAGGTAATGCAAAGCAAGATAACTGTTGGTCATTAAAGGTAACAGAGTGGATCCCTAAAGAACGCAAGCGTGGCACGGAGCGGCAGAAGGTTAGATGGACAAATGAGATCAAGAAGTTTTCGGGAATAGATTAGATTGGTCGCAGTTAGTACTGGGCCGGTATAATCGGAGATCTATGGGAGAGGCCTTTGCCCTGCAGTGGGCGTAGATATGCTTATAATGATGATGATGATGGTGACGGCGGCATCGCTGTGCACTAACTAAAAAGTGTTGTTTACCGAACTGTATTAATGTCAGTTATATCAAACTTATTACGTGTATTTCGTTTCTCGATTCAGACTTTAATAACAAATAACGAACGGTTTTGTTGTTTGAGAGCTCTCCCTGTCGCAAGACGCTACGCAACCCCATTCTAGTCATCGTGTTGTAAACATTTCGTTCAGCAAGGAAAGAACTTGGTTTGCGAGAGGAAGTGGGAGGGCAGACAGAGGTTGAAGTTTGGAGTTCATTACAGGGCACTGGAAGCAAGCCTTAAGCGCTTTTAAAGAGGGCATCCGCTCGTTAGTGTACTAGCCTTATACAACTTGGTTTGACCGCTCTTAATATCTAATTGCGCAATTTGAACGATATGGTGTTCTTCCAGTGTTCTACGGTCAACGGGAAAGATGGGGTCAAACCCTGAGGAAAAGGAAGTCCACGACTCGCCTGCTGTGGACTCGGCAGCGTGAACCGCAAGAGGCGAACGTTGTGGTTGATGGGCTCGCGACTCTCTAGCGAGACGGTGTAGAGAGCGGCCGGACTGACGAGCAGCACGTCTCCGGCGAGGTACAAGCGAAATTTGCGGGACAGGAAGACGGCCAGGGCGAGGGCGCCCGCTCCCGTGGCAACAGTGACCAACGCCAGCAGCACGGTGCGCCGCCCCAACTTCAGTCCAAACCAGGCCATGGCGTTTGAGCCGCTTGCAGGCCACGGGACTAGCCTTGACTGGGCGGCAGAAGGTACGCTCGACTCTTGCTCGACCTCCTCTTCGCCTTGTTGCTCGCGGTGGTAGTGCCAGTGGGTCGGTGCATACCCTTGTGCATGTGTCAGCAGCTGCTTCGGATATTGGCCTTGTTTATTATGGTGATCATGATCGCTACTATTCGTAGCTTTTTCAGTAGCACTACAGAGATGGCACATATTTTCACAGGTGTTGAGTGCGTTTCAACCAGTGACTTCGTGTTCCTTGCGTCCTTTGCGCTTTCAGTTTTTCGTATGGAAGGTTCATCCGTGTGAATGTCTCTCTGTTACTTCGTGTCGTTTGCAAGAAAAAATGAAAGATTCATTGCTGGGTCTAAAGCAGTGCATTAGAATCGCCAAACCTTTGTCCCAGCTCCCTGACATCCTGCGTTGGCTAGCAGGTAAAGCACATGTGGTGCTGAACCGCCGGACTCCCAACATTAAGGACAACGGCTACCTTCACCCCGCGCTGTTTGGATTCTTCCTTTGCCCTTCTACTCAGGACATCCTTTTACAAATCAGACATCATTTGTCGGCTCACCACAGTCAGAAAGACGTTTATCCTGGCACACAACATCAAAGGCGCCTTCGATAACGTCACACATGAGGCTATCCTCATGGGGCCAGAAGCAAGAAGTGGCGGCCCACGCAAGCACACTTCATCATCATCACCATCACACTGTCCACGCCCATTGCAGGGCAAAGGCCTCTCTCATAGATCTCCAATTATCCCGGTCGGGTCCTGTGCTGACTACACACTTACTTCACAGAATTTCTTCAAAGCACATGGACCCTCACGTCTAGGACACCTGAGATCCTTGCCTTTCACGTTTCGCTCAAGGTGGCACCCCAAATATTAGTTGTGTCCTCGCTACTGTCCAATTTAGCCATGCCAGACTTCCCACCATTACTTAGTGCCATACCCATGGTCAAGTATCCGCTATCTTTCGGTGACCTCACACTGTAAATTGTCCAGGGGGCTCAACCAGTCAACAGCAGGATGCACTCCAAAATGTGCTTGAAATCCTATTATTGCACCGCTCACCGACGAATTGGAGGCGATTTAGAATCGTTTATGTCGTTGCCTACTTTCAAATTATCATTGCACGTCCAGCGTCACCACAATGAAATTCAATTTATCACTACCACTACTTGAGCACCGCAGGCAAATATTGCAGTTGTGCCTATTCCAGTAAATATATCACCGCAATTTCATTCCTAACAGTACACTACTACCAAATCCATCCTACATGTCAGCGCCCATTATAAGCGATTCAAAGTAGGCATCCCATTTTGTCATGCGAAGTGCTTTCACGATTCATTTGTACCGAGCACATCTGTTTTCTGGAATCAAAGCCACATGCAATTGCCGAAATCTTGGACGTCGTGGCTTTTAGGCGTGCAATATCCAGACTGTTTGAGTGAAAAAGTGTTTGCCGTTATGTTTTTACTTACCCTGACTTGGGAAGCGTTCATTTGTTTATTTAGCCTTCGCAAGTAAAGGTCGGTTGTCACTGTATTGTCGCCAGCCAAATTTGGGCAGTGTCGACTACAGAGTCGACACTGGAGTAAAGATGGGTCCAATCACTGCTTACGCCAAATTGTGCAACGCATGCTTCCTTAAGTAAGGAGCTGTTAATATAACTATCTCAGTGCCTGTACTGATTGTGTAAAGAGCTGTTGTCATCATATTATTTGCTGTATATTTCTTAAATAATTGTGTTATAACCCACTCCCCTTTGCAATACCTTTGGGTCCTGAGTGTATGTAAATAAATAAATAAATAAATAAATAAATAAATAAAGTCCAGGTCATGTAGGAGTACCTACACGCCGGGTTTCCATATTCGCCCAGGCAAGCAGCGCTCATAACGCTATGTGCTTGCACCCAGAAAAAAACGCACATACCCAATGCCAGATCCCGACCTCCTTATCAATAACTACGCGGCACGAATGTAACCGCAATAGCAATACTCGGACTATACATTTCCAAAACCGGTACCGGCTCCAGCACCATCCCCCTACTGCAACGGACGCCAACTCAACTGGCTCAACTCGTCCGTCGTGTAGCCCACCGAGCACACGGCATGCAAGAAAGCAATACGCACTCATTAAACAAGCATTACTCAACGGCCAGCTCATGTTCGCGGCACCATATCAGACAAGCTTAACAAGCCTTATTCGACAAGCTATTAATACCGCGTTCGCCCTTCCACCCAGTACATATACCCGCAAGCTGCTCCTTTTGGGGTATCCACAATACCTGAAAGCAACTCCTCAAAACCCAGATCAACGTCGTGGCCTTCTAGAGGTATGCCCACGAATACAAACGCTACCTTTGAAGAACTTCGGAAGAACGCTCAAAACGAGGCAACCTTTATTAGCAAAAAATAACAGCCAGGTTGCACTTCACCCACAATAATAATGCAGAGAACTATCAGTGACATCAAAGCTTGCGGTAATCCGTCAGCACTCGTCAGCGGGCGGCCTGTGCTGGGTTGCCAGTGCCTTGGCCTGCGGGCTCCAGATGGGCCAGGCCTTAAAGCGATCCGAGGCCAGATATTCTCTGAGCCGGGGAAGGCACGCGACTCGCTGGCAATACGCCTCGAGCTGAGGGTAGCCCTTGCGGAACGTGCTCGGGCCAAGGATCTTCACAACCTGGAAACAGGACAAGGCGGTGACACAATAAAAAACATTCAGATTCAGCTAAAAATAGCTCTAATTAGTACACAGTAGCGGAGGCAGCGGAGTTATTTTGCCGTTGCTGAAGCAATGGCAAGTAAGGACTAGCTTGATTGCGAAGATGACATTCGCCGTTGAAGGTCGTTAATTTGTCTTGTCCAGACAGAGCGAATGTGCCCGTTTGGACGGGATTACTTTTTTGCAGCGAGCTCCTCATGCATCACTACTTCACATGAGCACGTCTCGAAACCTTCGGCGTTTAGTACAAGGCAAATGTCCGAAGTATAAAGAAGACATAGTTGAAGTGAGGACAGTTACATACACACCCGAGTAGGCTATCTGTTTATATGAATATCGGAACTGTTAAAAATTTACTTCGAAATGCGGTGCAAATAATATTACACAAAATGTCTGCGCCGCTAAAGGTTCTTGTCACGTTTGGCCAGACGGACGCATTCGTGACATTCGTCTTGAACAAACCGAGGGCAAAATATAGGCGACAGAAGAGCGACGAAAAAAAAAACCAAAACAAAAAAAAACCAGATGGCCTCGCCAAAAAACATATAGAAGGTGAAAGCAGGCTTGCGGGTGTGTACCATCACATGCTACGATCATAAAAATACATTAAACATTACGTTCACTTGGGTTCTATTTAGCGGCGTATTTTTCGGAATTAAGAAAGCTCAAGCGATAAAACGCGACATTCGGGTTATTGTTTGACACAAGCCCTGAGGGAAGGGAACAAAGATACAAGGTACGACAAAAAATACGAATCTCAGCCTTAATTGCAAGCAAGGTATAACTGTACCCCAAATATGACTTACCACTTCAACAGAGGGTAGCAGCTTTTGCAGTTAACCGTAAGCTTTAGAATGCAGACAACTGGAAAGTTGTTCGGGATAGGAGAAGGCAGTAGTCGTGATGCTTGGATAGTATTAAGATAATGCTGTCCACAAACAGTTGCATTTGCAGAGGAGAGAGAGAGAGAGAGAGAGAGAGAATCTTCATTGGAACAAATGTAGTTAAGACTGTGGAGTGGCCACCGGCCTGAGCCTGACTGCGGAAGCGACAGAGGCAGCGCGGTTCGCCAAGGAGGCTTGGATCCCTGCATTCGAGCCACCCAGCGCCCCTTCCTACACCTCACGTAGGGAAATTGCTGAAACGACATGCTGACATGCTGACATGGCCTAAAAGACGGTGGAAAGTACACCACCCGAAGTGGCGTTGGCGGAGGGAAATAATGTGGGATGGGCGTGATTAACCACTGCACGCAACGGAAGGTTGTTCTGTCTGTAAGAGTTTCCGGACGCGTGTTCCAAGAAGTTTCTAAATCGTACATGAACGGGGGAAACACGCAGTGGTCGAGACGGTAGTGTGTGACCAAGTCGCGATAGCTGAGCAGGTTATCTGTACCATATCTGGCACTGTGTGAGCAGAGAAGGCAAGGGCCTGCTGGGATAGTGTATTCTTGAGCCGTCGGTCAACTACTGCCACGGCGTACGCGTCATGATGGCGAGAGTCCGCCGCGTTTACACAGGGTCTATGTCCGGCCTTATCGCGAAGCGCATGGAGAGCACCCGCACTCTTTTCTCCCAACGACCCCGCGATGGAAGGGATTCATGTTGCGCGGAAAGGGGTGATACTAAAAGACTGACGTTGGAGCAGGGAATATAGAGTCTAGTACTTGTGATTACAGGGTCGCGCAGCTCTAGGCGGCCTTATTATGTGCTTTCCAGCGGGGCTGGCCAAAGCTCACATGGGTCATTGATATGATGGGCTTCCATGAGTTCCTAAGCGTACAGTAGACCCCTGGACGCTGGAGTCGAACGGTAAGTGCGTGCATGAGTACTTGTAACGCCGCCTTATATGCTTTCCTAATGAGGCAGCCTTTTTTTGCCACAGTGCCAGCTGGAGTCGCTCTTCCTCCTTGGGTCCTTCGTGACGTATGGTTACTCGTTGACTGAGACGGATAACTTAGTTTACATGCGATGTACTTTGCGAAGTAAACTGAGTGTTTGCCTTCTGGGGTTATATGGGCAGCCCGAAAATTTCTGTCCTTCCAACGTTGCGACGGTGTTGGTGGCAATGTGAATTTTTGCGGACGTCAGCGCGTTGATCCTATTGACTCACCGGGGAGTTCTGCATAGCTGCGGTGTCTTGCTAGATAGACTAGGGGGATCCTTAGAAGTATTTATTGAAGCTACCTTTTCGGCAGGATTGATGAGCGCGCTTTGAACCAGGCTGCTTGCCGAGACGCTCCTTGTATGCCATCCACTTGCGGCTCCTTCGTGTTACACCTGCTGCGTCTTATATTTCCTTCCTGACCGGTTGTGCTTACGTGATCGGCGGCTTGCTGTCTAGGCCACTTTGGTGCGGTCTTGAAGCTACAGCTTTAAATGTGCATGTGCTTTTCTGTCCTGGTAAACGAAAGGATGGTGTGGCCCTGTGTTTCTTTTGATATTTATTTATGCAGCGCAAAACCCCTGAACTCAAGACAAGTGTTCGGTTATTTCGTGTTCACTTCCATCAGCGGTGGTTCTGTTCCCTTTTTTGCTTTCTTGCTCTTAGTGTTTCGGCTCACTTTCCCCTTCGCTGTTTAGAGCGTGCTGCTTTTGCTGCAACGCGGGCCGCGACGCTCCTAGCGTGAATCACGTGAGCGATCGTGGTTTCGGCACAATAAGCAAACGGGACTTTTGCGAGATACACAAAAGCTTGACAATTCAATTGCCCACACTGTAGAGCAAGAAAATAATAAAACAGAATGCACATTTGCCTTGCTTTTAGTCCGAATAAACGTTCTACATATAACGCGAATGAAGTATTCACTAGAATTCTACCCAATATTTGCGTCATATTTCAAGGCGAGGAAAATGGGGAACATGCCGGAAAACCCCTACAATTGACACAAAACAGAAAGTTGTGCGCGTTTGCCGCTCTTTAATTGGTCTGGCGCATAACTGCGATGAGACCCAGTCAGAAAGAGGACACTTCGCTGAGTCACTACACAATGTTGGGAGTGAAAGGGAAGCGTTGCGCGCATTGCACCGCAGACGTTATCTAAATCCCATGCGAGCGCTTTGTCACCCCCCCATACCAGTGTCAGCAGATAAGGTATTAAAGCACCGCCAGTGAGGCACTGGAGTCAGCAACGGCGGCCATTTTTGGTGTTTATCAGCGTTGTTATATTGCCGCTTCTACAGTCTCGCCTCTAACTTCGTCCGGGTCGTTTGTCAACAACTCTGCTGAAGATGCAGCAAAACGACACATTCGGACACGCTTCTGCTGCTTAAATGCTGTTACACGCGCTATCTTTGATTCGCGTTCGGAGAGAGAGAGAGACAAAACTTTTTATTGAACTAAGGTGGGGTGGTTCCTCATTTCAGGTAACCATGTGCTGTCCCTGCTCGACTGGCCCTCTCGACCAGCAGAAGTTGATCTTGAGGGAGGGAGCTGGACAGCAGTATCTCCCACTGCTCCGGGGTAGGGGAAGGAAAAGGGGATGGCAGGTCTGGGTTCTTGACACACTCCCATATTATGTGCCGTAGAGTGCCTGGTTGAGTACAGAATTTACATTGTGCGTCGAATTGTGTGGGAAATAACAGATGCATCCTGACTGGATGTGGAAACGTATTTTCTGTATTAGTCTGAGTGTGGTTTCTTGGTTCCTTGAGAGCTCTGGGTGTGGTGCCGGAATGTTCTTCTACTGAGCCTGTAGTGTTGATAATTTCGTGGAAGGTTCTGAGTGGCGTGGGTTCGTGTGTCTCCTCCGCGGCCTGGTGGGCGAGATCTCGGGCCATGAGATGGGCGTGTTCGTTGCCTCTCATGAAGGAGTGGGCCGGTGTCCACACAATTGCCACCTTCCTGTCCGGCGTCTTGCTTTTCAGGATGCGTAGCGTCACGGGTGACACCCATCCCGACATGAAGCTGCGGCATGCCTCTTGTGAGTCTGTGACAACGGTCGTGGTGTTGGTTTGCGTGAGGGCGAGAGCGATGGCAAGTTCTTCAGTTTCTTTGGCTGTGGCTCTTGGAATGGATGCACTGGTCAAATGCTTACACCCGTCCGTCACCACGGCCACCATGGCTCTTTTACCGTTGTAGTGGGCTGCGTCGGTGTAGGTCGTCGTCGGGACTCGGGAGTAAATCTGATTCAGCGTTTTTGCGCGTGCTTCTCTGCGACCTTGATGGTAGTTCGGGTGCATATTTCTAGGTATCGGGTGGACTATTATAGATTTACGCCACGATTCCGGGATCACCTGCGACTGGGGCTGGTCTCGTGGAACCCACTGAAGTTTGGTCAGTACACTGCGGCCCGTTCGTGTACGAGCGAGCCGTGCCCTTTGATTTGACAAGTGGCCCTCAATGAGTTCCGATACAGTATTGTGCAGCCCCATACGTAGTAACTTGTCTGTGGATGCGCTCATGGGTAATCCAAGGCTTGCTTAAGTGACTTGCATGAGCACGTCGATCTTCTCCTGTTCCGTTCTACTCAGGATGACGTATGGAGTCACGTAGGTTATTCGTGAGAGGACGAACGCTTGGATAAGCCTGAGCGTGTCGCCCTCTTTCATGCCTCTGTGTCGGTTCGTGACCCTGCGTACCATATGCGTGACCTGCTCGATGGTCTTGGTGAGTTGCTCTACCAATGCATTGTTCTTGCCGTCCGCCTGGATGAGCAGACCCAGAATCCTGATTGATTTGCTTGGCTTGATGTCGTGCCCATCGAGGGTGATTTGGATGTTGTCGACATCTTTATTTGTTCGGCGTCTCCTCACCACGAGAAGCTCAGACTTCTGTGGCGAGCACGACAGCCCACATCTATTTGCGTACTCATTTACAGCGTCGGCGGCGAGCTGGAGTGTGTCCTGCAACCCTCCTAGGGAATCGGGGCCCGTCCACAGGGTCACGTCGTCCGCGTACAGGCATGGCTTAAGTTAGGTATTCTTCTCAGCTGCTCTGGGAGATCCAGGAGTGCGATGTTGAAGAAATGGGGAGAGGACTGAGCCTTGGGGAGTCCCTCTACTCCCGAGAGTGATGGGATTAGAGGTGACGCCCCCGATCTTGAGTATGGCTTCTGCGGTTGGAGAGAAAATCAACAATGTAGTTGTAGGTCCTCTCCCCGCATCCTGTTTTGGCCAAGTTTTGAAGGATCGCCTCGTGTGCCACGTTATCGAAGGCTCCTTTCAAGTCCAGAGTGAGGATAGCCCTCGGGGAGTGACGCGTGGCAGGGACGAGGACCTCCTCCTTCAGTTGGATGAGGCCCGTCTTGTGTCCTGAGATGTTTCCTAAGCCAAACATTGTGTCCGGCATTTGTCGTGTTGCGTCAAGGTGGTTTTGTAGCCTTTTCAGTATAATTCTTTCCATAATTTTGCCAATACAGGATGTTAGCGATATCGGTCGCAGGTTCTCAATGTGTGGCGATTTGCCCGGCTTCGGGATGAAGCGAACTTCAGCCATCTTCCATTGATCCGGGAGTTTTCCTTTCATCCAGAAGGAGTTAAAATGTCTAAGCAGGATTTCCATGGTGGGGTCATCTAGGTTGGCAATAAGCTTGTTTGTAATTTGGTCTGGGCCCGGGGCAGTGTTCCGCTTGCTGTCTGCTATTGCCTCTCGTAGCTCGTACAGTTGGATCTCCTTGTCTAGCTCGGGGTTAGGATTTCCTTTGTAGGGAGGGGGAGAAAAGCCTCCATGTGTCTGGAGGTACTTTTTCTCCAGCTCCTCCAGAAGTTCGGCGCTGGTTCCAGAATAGGCGTTGAGGGTGCGTATTAGGTCCCTGTTAGACGCCCCTTTGCTTTTCAGAGGGTCGATTAAGTGTCTAATTAGTTGCCATGTTTTCTTTGTGGTCAATGTGCCTTGTAGGCCATCGCAGACTTGTAACCAATTATCTTTGCATAGTGCTGCCGCATAATCTTCAGCCTGTTTGTTTATGAGGGATATACGCTTCCGGAGCTTTTTATTGTGTCTTTGCCGCTTCCACCTTCTTGTGAGGCTGTGTCGCGCTTCCCATATGTGGAGGAGTTTTGCGTCCACATAAGGTATCCTGTAAGAGGTATCAACAGTGAGTGTGTGCTTGGGCATCTCTAAGAGCCGCCTGCGTCAGTTCTTCATAGGATAGTTCAGAATCGAGGTTCTGTGAGACCCTGGCCTGACGGAAACCATCCCAGTTCGTGATACGGGCTGATCCAATACGAGCCTTGTAATTTTGTCCTTGATTAACAGATGGATTATGTCATGGTCAGATCCAAGATTTTCCTGCGTATTAGTCCAGGTAATATCTAGAGGTCCCGCTAACAAGGTAAGGTCGGGACTAGTATCTCTGGATACGCTGGTGCCCGTTCTAGTAGGGGTGTCGGGGTCGTTGAGCAGCGTTAGATGATCTTGCTGGATGGATTGTACTATAGCTTTCCCCTTTTGGAGTTGTGAGAGTACCCCCATAATTGGTGTGGGGCGTTAAAATCTCCCATGATTATGAGGGGTGACTTTCCTGCTAATAATAGGGCTTCCTGGATAACGTCTCGTATTCCAGGCTGTGTGCGCGATGGCCGGCAATACATGTTAAGTATAAACAATTGGATTTCTTCTTTGCTGACGGAGATAGAATTTCGACGAGCGTATGCGCGCAGTCTTTCTGTGGAGTGAGGTGTTGAGTCGCCGCAACGTAACCTTTGACGAGAATCGCTGTAGACTTTCCTGTAGGATCGGCATATGTGATGTAACCTGGCAGACGAGGGGTACTATTAGTTTCCTGTAATGCAAATTTCTGGTTGAGGGTCAAGGTAGGAGACGTACTGTTGAAGTTCGCCCTTCTTGTTTTTTATACCACGGCAGTTCCATTGGAGAACCACTGTGGCGTTTGTTTTATTTGATGTGGCCGTCATGTTGAATGGTTGAGTCCTTGTTTTCGACCGAAGATTCTCGTAAGTATGGGGAGAGCCTGCGACTGCTGCGTGGGTTCGCGGTTTCGAGGCGGTCTATGCGGATGCTGTGACGCTCTCCTTCTTGCTTAAGGGCCTGTACATCCTGCTTCAATACTTGTACGTCTTGGTGTAGTCTCTGTAGGTCCTGTCGTAGGGCATTATACTGCGCATCTATGTTTTTAGTCAATGTCTCCATTACAGTAGTTATGGCTGCCTGAAACCACTGGGTTGGGCGACTTGCAAGGCATCTGATGTCTGGACTTGATTTGCTGCGGGACGCTCGAGTGTCGTGCTTTGTGGATCATTCATTGTTGGTGGTGGTTGGGGAGCTGTGTCCATTTGTGTTGATTGTTCTGGGTCAGGGCGATTGGGTTCTTTCGTTTGTCTGAAACGTTCCCGTTTGGGAGTTCTCAATTCTTTCAAGTCTGGCTTGGAGTGCTGCTAGTTGTGCTCTGAGTTGTGTGCATTCTTGGCACGGAGTAAGTGATGGTTCGTGTGGTGGAGGGGTGGTTAGGGTTACTGGGAGCAGTGGAGACGCAACATGTGCCCAGCTCACCTGCTTGTTAGTGGTCATGTCAGGCTTGAGCACATTGTTCCGGGAGGTAGACTTGGACCTGGAGCCCGTGCTGCTGCGCCTCCGCCGGGTAGGGGTACTAGAGCGGTCCCTGGGCCGCCCACGTTGCAGTGTAGAGCCTTTACTCGTGGCTTGCTCCTCCGCCTGGCGCCTGGCTTGCTCTCTCCGTCGAAGGATGTAAGGCTCACGGAAGCGTTTCGGGCAGCCCTGAGTCGCCGTCAGGTAGGAGCCGCCGCAGAGGGTGCACAGTGGCTCACAGGTGTGGCTCTGTTTAGGTTCTCGGAGGCCGCACTGGTGGCACACGTTGAGGTTTGGCTGTGGGCACGCTGTGGATCGATGTCCGGTTTCGTGGCATAGGGTACACACGGGGACTGTCTTCTTGTACAGCGAACAGGGGTACTCCGCGCCGAACAAGGTTACAAAGTACGGGACCTTGAGTCCGGCAAAGGTGAGTACCACCACATTAGATGGCCAAGCCTGCGACAGGTATATTTCGCACTGGCTTTGGTCAAGGTTGGCAAGGATCTCGGCTTCGGAAAAGCGCAGGGGCACTCCCAGAATAAGTCCGCTGGATGAGTCATCGGGCACTAGTCCATACAGGGTGACGGCATGGGTAGTATCGGCGATCCTGAGTTGTTTCACGTTGCTTAGAGCCTTGGCTGCATCTGAGGACGGTGTGCTGATCGTGACTATATTTTGCACGGCATCTAAGCGAACCTTGAGGTTAGCCTGGCGCCAGGTGAAGTTTATCGTGTTCAACAGAGCCAGGGAAATTTCGGCCATTTCTACGTTCGCGAGCTTGAGGCCGCGCCTTGTGGGCGCAAGACCAATTTAAAGTCATCTTCGGGGGGCAGGGGGGTCTGGCCTGGGGGTTTGCCTTGCGTATGAGCGGCGAAGACGGAGTTGAGGACGCGGGCGGTCAGGCCTACCTCATGTTTGTCTTGCGCAGTCGTCTCCGCTGGGCCTTGGTGACGACGTTGATCCAGTCTGAATTGTTACCGGAGTAGACTTCTGCATTGTCACCTTCGCTGGAGTCGTGCAGCATCGTGTTTTCGTCCGCTTCGCTTGAGTTGGAACTAGGGGACTCCGCGGCGCGGCCCCCTCGCCAGGCGAGCCCTGCATGGAACACAATCGGGCGAGGCCTAACCGCTGGGATTAGGGCTAGCGTGCTCGTCCAGGAAAGAGTCGGGAATTCGTCGACAGTGCACCTGCTGGTCACAAACAAGCGTCCATAGGTGCACTACGGCGAGATGAGTCCGCTGGCAGCGTCGAAGATTGGCGGGGAACCGATTTGAGCACAACTGAATGAAAAACTGCACAGCCCATGTGAAGCGTGTTCGCTCGATGCGGCTGCGCACGTGCACCCCTCGCGTTCGGAACGACGTCAGTCGCGCGCAGCCGCCGAGCAGGGGAGGACAAGCTAAGCCTACCAGAAGTTGACCGAACTCAAAACACAAAAAACAACAAAATGGCGGCAACCATGAACCGTCGCCGGGTAAACAAATGTCACGTGATGCGAACTCCCCGCTGATCCTGGCGGGGGCATGGAACAATAGTAGAAAAGATTTCTGAAACTCAGAGACCTCATCTATAGTGACACTACTAGGTACTTCTTACGCAATGAAATGCAGAGCAACGAGTATCGTTATTATAGAACTTAAAGTATGTACAGCAGATGCCATCTGAAGCGAGAAAATAAAAAAAAAATTATAACAAGGAGCACTAGGAGTTACGCGTAGGCCGACGAGCGTTCCACATTTGTGGATCTGCAGCTATACAGTTCCACGTACCTGAAGTACCTCGTAGAGCAAGAAGTCGACGTAAGTGGCGGTCTTGCCGGCGCCGAAAGGACCGTACTTGGAGAGGTACGCCTCGAACTGGTGCAGCTTGTCGGCCACGTTGACCAGGAACTGCTTCCGCTTCTCCTCGCTGTAGTCGGGGTCGTAGCAGAGGTAGAGAGTCCCCATCATCACGTCAAATGCCTGCAACGAGGAAGCAACACTAAAGCATGGTTCATGGACAGGGCTACAGGTGAAGTAAAGAGTCTGGGAGCTGATTGCAGGGGGAGGGCGATGTTTAGAATTTTTTTAGGTTTTGGAACTCAAGGGCACCGTTTACGTATTCGCTCATTGAATGCCAGCATAATTAACGCACCTGTCAATGATAAAATCACGCCAAATATATGTCTCCGAAGAATTGGCAAGAACAACAAATACACTAAATTCGAGTCCAGGTGGCGCTGGTGCACATACCGACAATTTCCCAATCCCCTCCACACAACCCTGAGGAGCAGGTGGCAAGCAATCGTCTTCCTTAGAGGTTTCGTATTATATTTGTAGCTTTTTTTACAAGGATAACAATGGCCAAAGAGTGCGAAATAAATGAGTGAAGGTGCCTCTCTGATGGTTTCGTATCTAAACTATATTTTATGAAAATGAAGCGGTTGCTAAAAGTTATTATTATATGGGGTACAACAGGGCCCTAACCGAAAGGGGGTTGTAATGGTAGACGTAACATCAATGTTAAAGGTGTCAAAAAGAAAGCACAAGGCCACCCCGCTCTGCAAATGTGGATAACACGGGGAGCTGTAGAGCCCCTGAGGGTAATACGTATCCGTTTGCCGTACAGAGCCATGGCATAGCACCGCCGCAGTAAGAAATTCTGGCTCGTCCCGCGCACTTTTAGCAATACGGCGACAGCCTTTTTAGGAAGGTTCGCAGCAACACATACAGTTCACGTTCATGCTTCGCGACATCTCGAACATTACCAATAACGATCAAGTCGTTCTTGAGTCTCGTTCTCTTACACGCTTCCCGACTGCAAGCTTCCACGTGCGCCGAGAAAGTCTCTCTGAAATTTTGCATACGCAGGCTTGCCGCTCGTCCCATTTTTTGGCAAGGTACCTTCGTCTCTTCGCTGCCTTTCCCCCTTCGCATAAACCGTCGTTCCTTTCGAGTTCGCCGCTTATGGACAGCTGATCGGGCATGCTCTTTGCTGCTGCGTGCCGTCCGTCGCTGCTGAACGCACTCGCGGTAACATTTGCCGCGTTCGGCTTTGCAAACGGCCTGCTTTTTTGCCGAGGCAGCCGAGACCATGATCGCAGCGAGTGCGGAACGATATGTAGCAGGTGTGGTTCCCTAGCTTTTCTCATTCTTCGCTAGGTGTCAGCACATACCTTGTTTGATTTGGCTTCTCCCAGAAGGCGTTCAAACGTTTTCGCCACGTAGATTAAAATACACGAAGTGCGCATATACATGTAACTCCGGTGTAAAACACAAGAAATCTCGAGGGACTCCGGTTACCCGGCAGAGGTCTCACATTTTTTTGACACTCTTTTGACCTGGCTTACACGTGCGGCCGTTCCTATTGCGACGCTGTCCGGAGGCAATATTCGGTTTCCTTGAGGGTACAAGCTGGGCGCTTCCTGTACGGAGCTAGTGCCACCTACTGGTTCCCTTCGAACACTCCTTCTATTGTTTTGAGCGACTTTTAAAAGAGCTCACGCTGTTTGCCCTCAGTGGCTCACTGGGTAAAACCACGGGTTTGGCTGTGTACAGCCTGGGCTCTAACCCCAGAAGTGCCATACGTTTCCCCAAAAAATCCTAACAATTACGCTTGAATGTTCTCCTAGATCGATTCAAAGCCTTTTTTTCATAAGAAACAGTAATTTTGTAACTTTTATGTCGGTTTCGAGGCGGGGCGCGGCACATCAATGCGTTTAATTAGCGTGCTGCATCGCAACGGCAGTGCCTGGCCTGTACCAACCTCGAAACGGAATATCGCCGTCCGAAGCCTGTTGGGCGGCCACTCTGCGTCTCTGAGGGGGACATGCACCACACTAATAATCCAGGTTCGGGCAAAATTAAGTTATTAATATCATGAGAATGGCACTCTCCCGTATGCAACGAGGACGCAACAACGACCCCTGCAAACTACTGGCGGGTCGCTGTGAAAAGGACGAACATTTTTCTGAAAATAAATTACAAGTTGTCTGGTTGTGCCAACCACGGAATATCGAATGAAAGCAGCCTCCATGTAAAGAGTTTTTCCATGCATGATTGCGGGTTCGTAAAGCTAAGCTAGACTGTGCAAACTGTCGGGTATGCGCAGTAGTGTAGGCTTAACGTGGCACTTTGATGTCTTGCGTATCTGGGCCGGCCTCGTCGTAGGACTATAGAGACGTAAGTTCTGATGAAATTTTGAGGGTGTGTGAAAGAAACAACTATTCTTGCATGCTTTTTTTTCCAGAAAATATAAAAAACTGAGTAAAGACGAGTCCCCACAGATCTATAAAAACTCAATATACTTCTTTAGGCGAAAGCAGTAGATGTCTCATCAAACGTGATAAGTGACTGTTGTTGCTGGCGGCTACACGAATCAAACCAAATTGCTGCCGCTGTAAAATGAAAATACCGTAATTACCCGATTTTAACGCACCCCCGATTCTAACGCGCACCCTATTTTCCTGGCAAAAAAACCGAAAAAACTTGCACTTCCGATTTTAACGGGCACGGAACTTTGTGAGCAAGAAAAACGAATGCGAGATAAACGGGCGATTTATTTCTCGAAGTAATCTCACCCATCTCCCTCCTCGCCGCTCTCCGCTGGCCACAACATCACGTCCTTAGTGCCGTCAAGCGCGTTCGCGATGCCACACTTCATAACGAACGTTCAACCATGACCGATGGGATCGTGGCCCACGCCTCGCACGCCCATCCTGCGAACTTCTCCAGAGGCGCACGCTTCAGCCGATCACTCGTTTTGAACGCGCGAGAGCCGCTGCTGCCATTGCTGTTATCAAGTGCGCAAGTGGAACAATTTGACGATTTGTGTAAACACCGATAGAGAAGCCTGGGTGCCTATGCTTCCGGCGTCCGAAAAATCGTTGCTAAAAGCTTTGGTGCCATCTTGAGATGGCGATGGGCGAGACGAAATTTCCGTTGTTTCGGCAGTTTCGGTTTCGTATCCGATTCTAACGCGCATACGATTTTTCGACCTATTTTTCCGGAAAAAAGGTGCGCGTTAGAATCGGGTAATTACGGTAAGTAAATAAAATACACATTTAACTTATTTCGATTCGCATGTGATTTGAACGCGGGTCGCCAGAGCTGCAGCCAAGTGTGGTAACTACAGCGCTAACCCAGTACTGTGTCAGCATGGAACAAGAATTATCCGGATTCGTGCCGCATGGCAGATGAACGTGATGACACCGCAAACACAATGCAGCAAGTGGGGAAACCTTCGATAACCGCTGGCTTCCCCCTCAAAATGAAGTAAGTGACTTAAGTGCCCGATGAATTTTTTTCGTTAACACTGAAAAGAATAATTGTTAGATGCTGAATCACAAACGTCCCAGAGAGCCTGCGATCTCAAATCTGCACATGATTTCATGACAAGGCATTGATTTCAGACAGCATTTCCGTCACTGCAGATTTGTCGCACCGCAACAGTATTCCCAGGAGGACTTTTTTTTGCGGTGTTATCCTGGTTAAAAAAGGAAGAAAGACAGCTTTTCCGTTGTAAAGTTTTGTATGTTTTTTTTTTTCAACCAGTCACCTCTACGTTGGAAGGGAGCTGAGGGACGTTTAGTTCCTTGGAGTTGTTACAACCATGCCTCTCGTGCTACGAAAGTCTTCTTGGCGTACCTAAAAGACATAATTCTTGATCACACCTTGTAAATAGTTAGCAGCATATGTGCACCTCATCCTCATTACAATCATCATCGTCACCGCATTCATCTGGCGCAGCAAGCCAAGCAGATCAGGACGGGTTTCACACCAGCTTCATTAGCGAACGCTACCTCTCTATCTCTCTCCTCTCTCCTCTCTCTCTCTCTCTCTCTCTCTCTCTCTCCTCTCTCTCTCTCTCTCTCTCTCTCTCTTCTCCAAACCACTGCAGTCCGCATGATCAAGTCACAGAAACACGTCTGTTGAACGGCCCAGTTAAACCAGAAAATTTGAATCAAAGTAGACGCACTCGTAGCGGGGTATACGAAAAGCACATCGGTGGCTATTTCAGCTATGGTCGCCGGAGACGCTCTTGTCCAACACTGTTAATCACAACGCACAACCCGCGTGATGATAGCGAGACGCTTGCTTTGTTACTACCCGCGCTCTTCTCTTTTTAAACTTAAAAGGTCGCTCTTTGATTGCGATGTTGACAAAATTCAGTACCTTTTTCTTATGCGGGTGAGCGACCGTCCGCTGACTCTTAGCGCTTCTGTAGCTGCCCCCGAGTGGTAACCTGTACCTATTTGGAGTTGAGCCTGTCATCCCTGCCACATCCGTTAGAAGCGCTACCTGCGATAAGTGCGAGCCACCAAAAGTAACGGCGGCGCCCGCAACCGCATGCGCAGCTAGAGGTCGTGGTTCGGTTACGTCCGAGGCCCGAACGCACCGTGAGCTGGAGAATGTCGACGCGGAGCTGCGTGGCCTCGTCTTTGGGGGCGAGTCCGTGCTTTCGACCGAGGTACTGCAGGATGGCCATGCTCTGCGTCAGCTTCACGTCTCCCTCGATGTAGTACGGCACGTTGGGGAAGTCCAGGCCCAGCTTGTGCTTCTCGGACAGCCACGCGTCCCGCCTGAATTCGGGGGCACTGCCGAAGCCGTACCTGCGGCAGGCGGGGACACGGAGTGAAACGCCACGCGCTGATTTGCGTACATTTCCCTGGCGATGTCGGCCCCAACAGACATCATGATTTGAAATCACAACTGCCGGCTAAATCATAAACGTTGCGGCGCTAAATCCCGGGCCGGGAAACCATTAAAGTGCATGCGTTCTGTCGACAGTGCTGGACGACGCTTTGACGCGAACGGTCAATCCCCGAACAGTGTGTTTAAATAAGAGGGGTGCGTCTGCTCTAGGACCGAACTCTCCTCCACAACAAACTTCATAAACACTGCTCGGCACGCTTCCACATCCACTGACAGTGCGTGCCATCGCCTACCCAAGTTTACTTGTTCGTGTGAAGCAACAGGTGACCAGACCTAAAGGAACTGGTGTGTGCGTTAATTTACGACCCCGAAATTTACGCTGGTGTGCCCGGCCTAGTCTGTGTTGTAACACGAAGAGTAGTTTTAAATGCAGAGCATCTCAGTAACTTACGATGTCACCCGCGTTGATGTCCGTAGTCGTAGTCCGCACCCCTCCCCCTACACTATATAAAAAAAAGATACTATCCGGCGCCTGGTTTCGATCCCTCGACCCTGCGGGCGGAACGCAATGTACATGGTGCTCTACCCACTGCGCCACAAAGCCGACACAGAATGGGAGGCTACGAACGCGCCTTATATCCTTGACTCATTCAAACTACGTCAAGAAGCTGCTGATACAACGCATTCGCTACCACCTACTCCCCAAACACTAAACGTTAACGCAATACACCCACCCCCTATGCGATGCATTTACTCGAGTCCCCCTCGCGGGGAGATGGCCCCATTTTTTTTTATTTCGGCTTGGTGTGGGTTACGAACAAATTGCTTCTGAAATTGAACACGATCTCATGGATTAGTTGATCACTCAATCGGTTGCGTCGGTGTATAAACACAAACACCTGAGAAATATTCAGCGTGTGACAGCGGTTTTTTAAAGGGTGCGTGACACAAACATGCTGAAGTTGAAATCATTTGAGAAGGAAGTTTGCCACAAATTTTCCCGCCATTTTTTCGCGGGGCTACCTTGGTTGCCAGAGCAGGACTGTCCTCTGTTGATAAGCTCGCATCATACATTCGCGGGTACTACGAACGTATTGGGGCCCATAAAGGCCGCGGATCTGTCAGCCCTCTTAGATTACAAACCCTTGCGCGCTCGAGTCGCGGGCTCGGGCTCGAGCCCGGGTTTGTTTTGTTTTTTCGCTTCGTCCCCACGGGAGCTACAGCAAACTTATGGGGCCCGTAAAGGTGGTCCGTAAAGAGGATGGCAGCCCTGGTCTGGCAACCATGGTAGCCCCGCGAAAAAATGGCGGGAAAATTTCCGGGTACGCCAGCCGAAATGCAGATCCGCGGCCTTTACGGGCCCCAATATTTTTTTAAGTACCCACCAATGTATGACGCGAGGTAATCAACAGAGAGCAGTCCTGGTCTGGCAACCAAGGTAGCCCCGCGAAAAAATGGCGGGAAAATTTGCGGGTGCGCCAGCCGAAATGCTACCAGTTTGTCTACAGCACCGCAGGAAAAGGCGCTTGTTGAAATATGCGGGTAGCATTGGCGTTGGTGAACCTGGCCCGGGACATTCTCGACGCTTAATGTTGCGTTGGAATAAAGTTTTTTCCTCCTCCTCCTCCTTTCTTTTCAGGCTTGTTGACCTCTTTCTACGTGCCGTAACGGCATAACCGTTTACGTCACTGGCACTATTTCTGAAACGAAGCTTTGTGCTGGCCATCACTGCAACGAGTCTCAGTAATGGCCTGTTAACAGAGTTGGCTTATGTAACGCTATAACACTGCGAATGCCTCTTTGCCCGCCTTCTATTCCCTCTAGAAATCTTATATCTTGTAAAACATTCAAATCCAGTTTTTCTGCTTTTGATTTTTGTTCCCAGATTGGAGATTTCATCACTTGAATTCCCGAACGTATTTCCCTCATTTCCTGCTGCTGTACGCGAAGGCTTGTACATGCACAGCGAATTACCCGTGACATGCTGAGGCAGATTTTCAAAGTCGTGGTCAATTTTTCTTACGCGCCCTCTACATATTGGCTGGAACAAAACATACACGATTAAAGCTTAATCGATAAATGCGCAGGTTAACTGATCTATCGCCCACTTATAGTTTATATTGGAAATATACGAACAAACCGATTTGGTTTTGAACTTCGAATTTCCTTCCCTTACATTTTCCCAGCAGGCCAAGAGCCATCCCAATCTCAATAACTGTCTTTTTTTCTTCCTTCCTTAAACTTAGAATTGCTGCTCACTAAACGGAAAACAATGGCGCATATATCTGCTCCTTTCGTTGCAAGTGTCGACGAAAGACAATGGTCGACTGGCGCCAGGCCAAGTCAACGCCTCCCTTCTCTTTCCCGCTCACCTCTCATGCTGTACCTCTCCCGTCTCGTTCCTCCCAAAATAACACGCTAGATGCTTGCTCAAGTCAATTTAAATTTACCGCGTTCCTCTGCTTCAAGTCGGTTGCCTCGATGCCAGAGCTGCCGTACGGCGGAGACGAGCGTGAATCGAGGCACCCTACTACATCGTTTATAGAACCACGTTCTCTGATCGACAAATAAAATATTTATTCTCTCTCTCTCTCTCTTTCTCTGCCCTACTTCACGAGTGTTCCTAGCGGAACGTGGAAACTATCTAGTGTAACCTTTCATTGCTGTTGCCGTATGATCTCTTAAATACCGCTAGGAGCGCGGGCAACAGCAGGCGACGGTTTTCTGCAGTTGATGTAGTATTTCATTTACAATCGTAAATACCAAGCATCCATAAATTTTAAACAAAGGAACACTGCAAATATCACTTATGTATTGATTTTCTGCCTTAAGTTTTCGTAATGTCTTAACAACGTGTGGGTTCGAGCTAGTTGGTAATCCATGGTACGAATCTCAAGCGCGAAAATGTAGATACTGCGCACATACTCTGGTTTCGTACACTGCGCACATACTGTATTCTTTATGTGTTCTTGTTAGCACCGTCGCGTCCATATATTTTAGTTTGTAAATAAAATTTCAATTGGAAGTTAGCGCTTGTCTTTGGCCCATTCGTCCCCTGTCAACATTTTCGCGCTTGAAATTCGTAGCGCAATGTGTTCTAATTGTTCAACAATGTTGACAAATATGAACATTGACATCGGACTTAGACATTCGGATTTGACTGTGGGTATATAAGAATATTCCGCAGAATCAGTATCACTTTGGCCGGGTGGCAGAATCAAGTCACAGACAGACAGACAGACAGACAGACAGACAGACAGACAGACAGACAGACAGACAGACAGACAGACAGACAGACAGACAGACAGACAGACATAAAGACAGACCAAAATTTCCGCGTTTAAGGAGCCCAAGAAAGACTATAGTATTTAAAAGGGGCAAGACAGTGGAACACGTTACCGTGTCATTCCTCTCTCTACGATGACATGACACCAGCACAACCACAGCTATGAAGAGTTGAGCACGCTTTCATTTTGAGCGATAATGTATGCCCTTCAGCGCCGGCGCCCTTTCACGCCAAGGTACTGTACTGGGTCGTCTTTGACGTCATAATATTTTAGGACACATTGCGTACGGTCGGCGGCGACGTTTTGCTGACTGGTTTTCACGCTGATGATTGATTGATTGATATGATGATTGATGATTGATTGATTGATGATTGATGATGATTGATGATTGATTGATTGATTGATTGATTGATTGATTGATTGATGATTGATTGATTGATTGATGATTGATTGATTGATTGATTCATTCATTCATTCATTCATTGCGAGGTTTAAATCGGAGGCACCGAAATAAAAATGAGGCGCGCAGTAGTGCAGATCTCCGGATTAATTCTGACCACCCAGAGATTTTTAACGTGTGCCGAAATCTCCAACACACGGGCGTTTTCTTTTTTCGCCTGCTCTATCGGAAAAGCGGCGACCGCGCTATAATTATTCAAAACTGCAACACGAAATCAGAGAAAGACACCACAGTAGCTCGTCTTCTTTAACTTTTTCTCTCCAGGTCTGATGTATGATATATAGAAATTAACAGCCGCCCTACCGCGATGGAAATGAATAATAGCGATGTGCATGGTTGCGGAATATCTACCGCCACCCTAACGCGCCTGCATACTACAAGGACGCCGGCCACGAGAAATATTCAAGCAGGCCAAACTTTATTTAGTTTATTAGGGCTTCAAAATTGCTTTACAGGTGGTTTGTAACCAATGTTCTTTGCGTGCATGCGACACTGATACTTTCGGCGAAGAGAAGAGTTTGATATGCAGATTTGCTCACTCAGGTTCACCAAGGAGGCTCTTGGGAACGACTTACTGTGGCTGGACGTCGAATGCATACTCGATTGCTTTGAAATAAGGCAACCGATCATTCACCGCCAACGCCCTCCACACAATCGAGCCAATACGCAAGATTCTCGCCCCTTTATCAAGCCACGAAAGGCTCACGGGATATCTCGTGTTAATTCTGTTCCTCAAAGTGGGATATCCAGGTAAGCGCATATCTGTCGCACATGCGGTTTAATAGAGAATATAGTGCTTTCGAGTTATCCAGCCCAAAGCGCACGCGCTTGCGCAATCGCATGCCCTAATTCCGAAGCTTGGCGTTATCGGCAGTGTTTGCAGCAGACAGCAAGTACAGTATCCGACAGGCTGCAGGGAAATGTGTGTAGGTGGGCCTGCACCGGATGCCACGGAGTCGCCGACCTGTCCTATACGGCACAAGCAGGCTCCGGTTCAGCAACTAGTGGCACATGCAGCGGAACGTGCGGCAGAAAAAAAAAAAAAACATTACTATTCCAGACCGGTGGCGTCGAATTTCCGCTTACGGAGCAATGTGTCTGCATCGCGCAATGAACATTTCAGTGCAGACTGTCGTTTAAGCGCCGTTTACCGTATTTGCGCGATTTTAATGCCCACCTTTTTTTTACAAAGAGTCGCCTTCAAATTTGTGCGCGCGTTACAATCTGGCTCAAAACCAAAAACGGCTGCAAAGTGGCCAGCAGCATTGCTACAAACACGACTCCGGCCAAAATCCAGTTCAATTAAAAAAAGTTCGTCAACATCACATAAGTAACTCTTGGTGCACCCATTCCTGAAAGACCAAGGCACTTTAAATCGCACACACACATTCGAAATTTCTCCAGTTTTAATGCCAACAGGAACTGGATACTCAAGTTTATGACGCTCAAGGGATGTTTTCCGCTACATTTTCATTCGTCAAATAAAGTGCCCTGTTCCAAGTACGAGATCTGCGGGGTAGAAACGGTGCCAAAGTATTCTTTTATTTTTTCTACCTAATCTTTCCAGCGCGTTAGAATCGGGGCGTGTTAAAATCGTGCAAATACAGTATATGGTTAGGGTCCCGACACCTACGTGCTTTTTATGTCCGCGAGCGGAAACTGCCGGCGCCCCACGTGTCTTCAAAACACGAGGCGCTGTAAAACGAACATCCCGTGGTGCGTGTTTTATTGGCCCGCGTTCACCACCAAAAGCATGCGCAGTCCAAAGCATAATTTGAACGTTATTTTTATACATTTCCTCCTTGGATATGAATTTGGAATGGATTAGTTATCAACAGCACCATTTTTAAGGTCAGTCTTGTCAAAACAAAAGTGCGTGCGTTTATGTGAATGCGTCTTAGCTTAGGGATGACAACCGTCATCTCTCAAGACAAATAAAACTTGTGATACTCTTCACCTAAACTTTCTGCAACCTCTTTGTAATTGGCTAAAAAGCTTCGCAACTCCTACACCTGCCCAGAATGGAATATCTCGCGTATTTTTTAAGCCATACTTTTGTAAAGAGGTTTTTTCAACCGTTCCAAATAAATTAGGTAAAGAGAGCAGAGCAAATAAAGAGAGCATTTAGTACTTTAGAAAGAACAAGTGATTCGTACGGTGCGCTACAAATCACTATCTGAAGGCAAATGCTTCGATTGTATTCCTCGTGCAAGTAGTCAGCGGGGAGGCGAAGGGCGGGGGTTTGGGAGTGGAGAGAGGGTTACGTGGCAGTGGCGGCAAGGAACTTCCAATCGAAGCGAAGGAGACAGATGCGGGGCCAATTGTTTTGGCGTTGTTATAGCTTCGACATCTCTTCTGGTGGATCGCCGACAGCCCCCTTCGGCTGTGCTGCTAGCGTAAATCACGCGATTTAGACCGGTTATGTGACCCCTATGCATTAAGAGGTGCACGGAAAGGAATGCTCCAAAATAATTCACCTTTAAATTTGGTTTACACAAATCGCTACCCCCGCTTTGCGCAAAGCCTTCGATGGCATCACGCCGGGAAACAATATAACGCGAGACTTGCGCCTCTTTTCCAAATCGCAGCAGAATGTTCTGCGAAGCTAGTTACTGTGACTAGACTCTTTCAATCTCTAGCAACCGGCTCTAACTCCTTCTAGCGCACTGCACATCACTCACAATCAACCAATATTTGAAACTCGATGCGACGGTATCACGCAAATATTCTACGCCCTTCGTAACAAAAATGCGTTATGACACTTTGCAGTGCTGGCATTAAGATGTCCCCTTCGCAAACCAGAATTAAGCAAGCCCTGCCTTTTAAAATTTTCCCGTACTCCATCGGCTCTGCCTTCTTTCTCTGCAGTTCGAATTCTGCACCGCTTCAGATCTTTCAGGAAAGTGGGTAATGATGGTGGGAATGTCGTAGATATAAGCTTCAAAATGTGGTGAAAATGCGGCCTCCGCAACTTTACCGAAACGGACTTAACCTACAGCTCTCACACTGCGCCCGTACACCAAACCCGGCATTACGCGTGTTCCCCACCAAAATAAACTTCCCGCATCGATTAGTTCTTGCAGGGCCACGGGAAACATCCGTACAAGCACCTAAAGCGCTACATTTAGTTTCTTCTTGTTCAGTCGCAATTGACTCATGGACTTCAAACAACACCCAAATTGCCTGAACATTTTCTCAGTGTTCTATACACTTCCACTGGTGCCTATTAGCTGAGCGAAAATGCACGTTTAGTAATTTCCCCCATGGAGAATTTTCCACCGTGAAACTTTCTCTCACATCACCCATTACAAGCCCACTTTTCCCTCAAAATTTAAACTCGACGCCTGATTTTTCTATTCTAGGGTGCTGCAAAGCAGGCGTACAGCTTTTTGAAGGCTTTTAGTGGACCCAACAGCTTCTCTTCAAATGTACCATCCGACCACTGAGCAGGCGGAGGAAGTAAAGTACGAGTGCCGCGCTGTACTGCAGCCATTCTCGACGTTTCGTGACACCAGCTACGAAATTTTTTGACTCCACAAAAAAACACCGCCATGTTTTACGATCCCGATCAGCGCAGCACTTTCAAGTCACCCGTGTACTAGCAAAAAGGGTTCCTGCCCAGCGTGCGCCTTTTTTGAAGTGTGCTACGGAACAGCGTGACGATATGCAAAACCAGAAGGACGAATACCTTTTATCCTCGTAGGGGACTCCAGCGTACTCCAGAAGGTAGCGAATGGGCTGGCCAAGGCCTCGGATGTCCCAGTACCCCAGCACGGGATCCATGGCAGCTTAGTTTAACTGAAGAGCTTTTGACAGCGCCCACTCGTGGAACTCTCCGGTCGCTTCGCTTGCTTCGCTCTCACTGTACTCTTCAAACTAACCGCCAACGCGCTCACTGTCGCGCACTTCACCGGATAGCGCTTTTTTTGTTGCTTTCGTGCTGACAGGAACGACTCCGTGCGGCAGTTGCTCGTCTGCCTGCTGGCGGGAGAGGAGGCGGGAGGAGGAATAAACTTTATTGTATAGCATGCCACGTGCGAAAAAGGCTGAATGAGAGGGGCTCCCGCCTCTTCACAGGATTCTACTCCTACTGACTCCTTTCCCATTGCTCATTCGGGTAAAAGGTGGAGATAAGAGGAGAAAATTGGGGAAAGTTGGGGAAAGGAGAAATGGGGAATTGGGGATAGATATTAATGGTTGAAAGTGCGTTCCCCACCGTGCGGAGACCAATACCTACATTTTATATAGCTATAAAGAGACACGCAATCAA
This sequence comes from Haemaphysalis longicornis, assembly GCA_013339765.2. Lineage (NCBI taxonomy): Eukaryota > Metazoa > Arthropoda > Arachnida > Ixodida > Ixodidae > Haemaphysalis > Haemaphysalis longicornis. Next base: position 114,700,343 of record CM023456.1, on the reverse strand, counting down.
GACAAACGAACTGGTTCTAACCAGCTAGTCTATGTAGTGGACATTTCGCGCCTATTGTGGATACTTCTTTGAAAGAGGAGGAGCCAAAGAAGCAGAAGCCACCAAGGACGCTTCGAGAAGTGACTGTACGTGTTATTGTTGATCCCGCTGCTGCCCCGCAGTGGCCGGCCGCCCTCCCAGGATCTATTCTGATCTGGTTGAAGTTTATGACGCTATTGGTTGTGAACTTTCCTCGGGAGCAGCGACAAAATTGACGTTAATAGGTCATTTTCGAAAAAGCCTTATTGCAGAAAGTGTGTTATTGTTTAGAATGAAGCCGTTATCAATTATCTCCTGTGCCTTAGAATAAAATGTTTACATGCCCTTTTCGCAGCCAGTTAGTGAGGAGGGCCTGTTTTCTAGTCAGCGGATGGCACCTCATTTCCACTATAATTGTCTCCCTATTCGTATTATTTGTTTATTTTACTATACCTCTTCTACTATACTACACCTCCCACCGGAAAAAAAATGTGCGTACGTCACAAAATCTATTCTGGATACTCCAGCAACAGAATATGACTATTATAATGATGTTCGTACTAGCACTTTCATATGCATTTTTCCCCCTCCCTTGCAATGAACTTTTATAGTTTCGTGGCAATCACAAATGAAGCAATCCTACACAGTGCACACCACTGGATGTCAAGACGTTGTGCTGCTAGGAATGAGGTTGCGAATTCGATACTCAGTCGCACATGGTTTCCTCAATTAAAACCGCTAGAATGCAGTGTACAACTGGGAAGTTTTGACAAAGGCGTATTCTTCCTGTACCTTCACCAGTTCCGGTTCTGTTGCTGGCGAGTGCGAAACCTAAGAATACGGAGAGTATGGTATACCGGTGATTACCGACGCTTCAATAGTGGAGGCCCCCCTCTTGGGCCTCCACTGCTGCGCTCGAACCATCGGGGTCTCGGCAGTACCCTACGTAATGACGCTTCCGCCAAGCGGAGGTGACTCTCCGCCACTTGTGCACGGAGCCCTCACATTGCTCTTCCGGCCTCACAGCAGTGATGTCAGACAGCTTTGCGCGCCGCTGCAACTGCACAGCTTATACCCATAAATTGTGGTTCTGACAGTTGCATTGCACTTGGCTGATAATATAGTTTCATCTTGCTTCATGACCTATATACATTTTGGTCCAGGTCACGCACGGTGGTGACCGAATACTCCTAAATTAGGGATACCAGAACATGACCTCTTGAAAAATGATTGAACCGTTGGGAACCAGCCCACTTTCAGAATTCGCCTTTTCGCAGCGTGAAAAATTACCCGGAGCCCCAGGAAGGATAAACAAAGGGTTCACAGATGATTTGTGGGGTTTGACGCATTCAGGCTACACCGAGGCCAGAAATCGCGCCGTAGTAGGGTGCTCCGGTTAGGTTTACGACATGCGATCTCTAGCATACGCTAAAATCTCGACACACGCGCGTTGAAGCTTTTCGCCTCCATCAGAAAAAAGCAGCTACGATGGCCAAGATCGAACCCGCGACCTTGGTCTCAGCAGCACAACACCTCATTCACTGAGCCACCGCGGCGGATGGCAAATACTTGGAAGGGGAATTGTAGAGGCAAAGGAGAACCCGGGTCTTTCCCTTGAAATGTTTACTCTTAAAGGAGTGGGGTGGGTGTACGAGTTCAATTACTAACTTTCAAAGACAATAAATAAATATTTCTCTGGCTGAAATCGATGTGTGTGCGCCGAAACTTCCGGGTATGTATTGTTCCATCCTGGTCAGACATTTTACCATGGACGTTACGGGCCCGTGGCACAGAAAAGCCGGCATCGTCAATGGCTCTGGCTGTGACTGAAAACTCCCATGGCGACACTCGCAGCGCTTCGGAAACTCCTGGAATCGAAAGGTGCGGCAAAACAGATGGCATGAGAGCAGGCACGAGCTCTGGCGGCATCCGCTGCGAGAAGCGGCTTGCTCCATTTCGCACCGTCGACGCCAGCCTAAAGGGGAAAGTTTTCATAATATTTTGGCGGTCGTAAAAACACGTTCTTCTAGTTTTTTTTCAGAACCTTCCAAAAAATTTAAAAAGGCGGATTGCGCACAGCGTTACAAAATCCCGACCATTTATTTTGGTAACACGGAAAAGTGTATTATTGTTTCACTACTGCCACCTCAAACGTTCCTGCAGAGCGTTTTGTTTTTAAATCAATGGCATGTTCCACGTCAATTCATGGGTTCACATCAAAGCGCCCGAACAGTCAGCAATCCGTGTCCGCTTCGGTTTCGCTCGCCGTGTCGATGCTTTGCTGTGGAGCCGACGAAGCCTTCTGACATCAGTGCGAGTGCACGTAGACGCGTTTCAGCACGCGATCACCTTACAGCCAAGTTTTCGTAGCTAGGTGTGCACATGTTCCAAACCCAGGTCGTTCCTTTGACATGTTGCAGAAGAAGGGAGATGTGCAGTACACCACAAACGAGGGGACCCGAAGGTTGATTAAAGCGAAGTCCTTCCCAGCACATGGATGCATCCAGGTTCTTCGACTAACTCACGAACTCTTTCACTGGACCAAATTCCCTTGCAGGTTCTGTATTGTGCGACGTTAGACAAAACTTTCGCGACGTCCAGCGAGAGCTTTTTTGCCTGCTGGAAAATCCGGTCAAACGTGACCACAATCTGCGCATCTGCAAGGTTCTTGCCGCGATACCTTGGCTGTTGGAGATTAGGAGCAAATGTCAATGGGTCGCACGCAAAACTCTTCACGCCCGCTGATTACACAGGAAATGTGAGGCTTTTCTTCTTGCGTGAAGGAGCTATTTTCTATCCTCGCTGTGATTTCTCTTTTGATGGAGAGAAAAACTACGAAGACGCCTGATAATAACTCCTGGTCAGACTCCAGTCGGCAGACTCAGCACTTGCAGAACGCTTCTTTTTCTTTTCCGAAGTAGGCGAGTCATACACGTTATAATTTCTAAACGTGTGACCGCGGACGTACCATTTATAGTGCGTCCACGTGACGGCGCTACCGCCCGCCTCGTAAAGCAATGTCCTCAAACAGGCTGCCTCTGAGTTGGCCAGAATGAAATAAAGAAAACGAAGAAGAAACAAATCACGGCCGAGTTTGTGCCGTATCTGCCACACAGCTCATTGTACATAAGTCGTCAGCCCCGGCAGGCTCTCAACTGCACCGATGCCCCCACTGCAATAGTAATGCCATACCAAATCTCTTCACTTAATTTGGATCTGTCCTATATTCGCCCGTAACCGCCGTCAACTGCTAACTGTGGGTCCTGCACCCACGACTGAACTGGAGCACGTTAGTCGTGTCCGTGAAGACCCCGCTACTCTAGAAATAACTACCCAGTACGCGCTTGAAAACGGTCTGTACAAGCTGGTATAGCGGTCTGACAGACTTTCCCGGACTGGCCATTCCCATCCACGACCAATGTCAACAGTGCAAACTGTGCATTTTGGTGCCACTGACAGAGTGAAATGTGCATCTTGTGAATAGGACCTTAAAACTAGAAGTGTGTACACTGTGTGAATTGTGACCTCTCCCTTTCTGCTCCCCTCCGCCATCCTCACTTCCCCACAGGGCCTCATGGCCTCTCGTCCTTAATAAAAATTTCACTCACTCTCGCCCCGCGAAACTTGCTGTTACTAATCCTTCCTTGCGTCATAGAGTTTCTTAGTAAGTATACTAGAGAGGAAACTGCACCTGGTAATCCATGTCGTCGTGGCGGTTTATGGGAAGACCCCCCAGTTTTGGCTTGGGCTTCGCATGACAATTGGATTCTTACGCGGTTTTGGGGATTTGTTTCCTTCACTATGCATTAACACGTCTACGAGCTACGAGGAAGCCGAAATACTCCCTGTTCTGTGGTAGCCGTGTTCGGTGAAACTGCAGGCAGTGTGTGATCGCACCTGACGCTGGCCATCCCGCCGTCGAAGGACTTATGAATGAGCGGGTAATATGCCGCCGCGAAATTTGTAGCCGACATAAAAAAAACATACTTCGACGATGTTTTTCGACGATGGGACGTGCTGTTCTGGTGCTCCGGCAACAGCGTGTTTCTACAGTGAAGCACAGCGAAACGGCAGAGACAGCAGAGGACAGCCGAAGCTGAGTATTTACTTGCACCGTTCTTTCTCGTTGTGTCGGGTTTTTCAGCCGAAATGACGCGTAGAAAGCTGGTACAGTGTGGTAGCTGTCCGCGGCAGGTAGACGCAGAGGAGCTTCAGCGGGATGGCGGCGAGGCAGACGAAGGGGCAGGTACGTGTCGGTTATGCTTAGTGGTGTCGCGGCTAGAACGCGTAGAAGCAAATAACTCGGGGTTAGCTAAGCGGGTTGCAGAACTGGAGGCAGCGCTAAGTAACGAACGCGACGAACGGAGGGCCGTTGAGGGAAAGTTAGAAGCAGCTGAGAGGAAGCTAGAAAGGAGCGTCATTTCGCCAACAAATGACGAACACCTCGGCCCATGCAGCGAAGCGGAGGCATGCACCGAGGTGACACACGGGGTGGAAGCAACGAAAGGCAACAGCTACTCCCACGTGCTGCAAGATAGGCCAGCAAAACCAGTCGATAAGCCGGGTACCAGTAAAGAGCAGCACGTGGCAGATGATAGCGTGATCATCATTGCGGGAGACTCTAACATGAAGAGGAGCAGCGCTGCCATAGTGGAAAGGGTAAAGGGGGATAAGCATGTGAAGGTGGGGTGTTTCCCAGGTCAAACGATGCAGACGGTGATGACTGGAGCGAAGGGGCAGCTGGCCTTGGCTAGTAAAGCTAGAAACCTTTTGGTGATTGCCGCGGGGCCTAACGATGTTCTAAAGGGCTGCATTTTACGAGCGAAAAATAGACGCGGACGAAGAAGTACACAGCTAGTGTCCTGTTACTGTGTAAAGGGAGAGGAGGAAAACTTGGCCAGGGATAGCGAAGGGGTTAAAGGACCTGCGGGCGACGGCCCAAATGTGCTCATTGCAGTCTGCACCGTGCCGGAGGTGATGAAGCAGGGCGTGCACACCGAACCGGCAGTACTCGCTGCTAACAGCGAGATCGTGAGGTGCGGCAGGGAACTTGGGATTGAAGTGATAGACGTGAACAGGGTAGTGGCATAATTGGACATACGGCAAGCTTTTCAGTGGGACGGGATTCACTTCAGCCCGACGCTAGGAAGCAAGGTGGGGTGGCGCTTAGATGGGAGAGCGGTAGCTTTTTTAGGGGCCCCGCGCAGCTATGAAGGCAAACTAGGAGACAAAGGGGAACCAAGGACACATGCACACTCAACGCTGGGAGGCAGCCAGTCCTAGAGCTAAACGGAGAACATACAGACGTAACTGAGAACGTTGACAGAAGCGATTTAAGTGGAAACAGATGCGAGCAAACAATTTTGTAAAAGACAACAATAGACCCCGTAGGCGGAAAGGGAAAAACAAATGCAATAAATATTTAATCAGCTACATAAATATGCAGGGAGGCAGAAAGCGTGATAAGTGGGTGGAACTTCAAAAGCAACTTGAACGGGAAGGAATTAGACGTGTACACTTTAGCCGAGACTCACCCCCGGGACCTAGAAGCCCCACCTGTCATAGACAATTATGTCTGGGAAGGTTGCAACAGGACCACAGGAATGAAGAAGGGGGGAGGTGTTGGCATGCTCATTAAACAGGGGACGCACTGGCAGAGAGTGCATGAAGCTGTAAAGAGCATCTATGGGTTAGAGGCACCATAGAGGGGAAAATACATGGTTAGGAGTGGTGTATCTGTGGACCGGAAGTAGTGCTATATGCCTGTTTGAGGAGATATATAAACGAGTTCAAAGATTCGGGTGAAATAATCTAGTTGGAGATATGAATGCCAACATAGAAGGTTTGGATGGATATACAGATCTATGTCAGGAAAATCGGCTTGTAATAGTAAACACAGAAAAGAAGTGTGACGGACAAATAACGTCGGAAAGCGGTAACAGAGTGTCCAGCATAGACTACTGTTTAGTATCTGAGACAGTATACGGAAGGTTGCGGGAAATAAGGATATGAAACCACAGTGTCTAGAGTGCCGTCCGACGGCACTCTAGCTGATCGCTGCAGGCATGGCTACAGTGCCGTCCGCCGACATTAGAATTTTAAGACTAGGCTAGCACCGCGCCAAAGGGTCTCTCGTTATAGTGTAGAGGATCCGTCTTAGCCTATTGATCCCAGAGTCAGTTGGTTCGAGAGCAGCCCTCATCTTCGGTTTTTTTTTTCATTATTTAATTGACGTGTAATTTTTATGCCTTAGCTTATTTTTGGTGTTTTAAATGATTTCTTTGTGTGCGTTAGGTTAGCTTATGTTATGTTTGTTTAGGTTAGGTTGCCTAGCTTTACGTTATCTAGAGCGATGTAGCTGCCAGACGCGGCAATTTTGTCATAAAACGCCGGTGGACGTCGATATAGAGCAGTGCTTATAAAACCGTCGGACGGCACTCTAGACACGGCCTAGATGAAAATGGAACAGACAGCTTAGGAAGCGACCACAAACGGCTTAGCTTGCACTTTGAAGGCGCAACCCGGACAAATGCAGAAATAGGTACAATAGGAGGAC
>CM023456.1:114505865-114693669 GCA_013339765.2 Haemaphysalis longicornis | reverse complement strand
CCATTCACCATTAGCCCTCTTGTAACAGATGTGGAAAAATGGGCTTTTTAGTTATAAGCTTAGTAAAATGTTTTGAAGCGAAATAGAAAACTAAGACATTTTACAGCTCACGAGCCAACACGATAGGGTATTGCACTGAAGGTGTCTTACCTTTGTAATCCCTGGCTGGGGGAACCGGTATAAAGAGCTGGCTGGATGAAGGCGGTAATTTAAAGAATGCTCTTTTTAATACATCCCTGGAGCATTGCTTGGAATACATGCTTGGAGTAGCTATGCCCACATACTACAAATCTTTTACAAGCCTTCTTGGTCAAATACTAGTCTTCCAGACGGACGACTGGGTATACCTAAGATCGGGGCCGATTTGACGGGTTGGTAGGCGTTCATGATAAACAAAAAATGCTATTGAAAACGAAGACTCTCTATGTCTTCGTTTTCAATAGCACTTTTTTATGATAATATTCTTGTCCACCTTCGGTACCTTTGTCCCTCCTGCTTTTATTCTGCCGTCACTGCCACGCAATGCGTTGCAACCGGTGCATTCTTGTGCTTGGAAAAAAAAAGAAATTTCCCGGCGAGAAATATCTAGCAGGTAGCAGAAAGAGCACCAGCTCTTTTATTTTGCTTCAAATGAAAAGGTTTATGTTTCCCGCACCAAAAAAGTTGCATAGGACATTTACATAATCAATATAAGATGCGATAGAGTTCTTTGCTGTGAGGGAAATACTGAAACATAGCTGCTGCATTTAAAAGCCCTGTTCTCTAAGCGATTGATGCGAAAGAAGGAGCCCGCCGCGGTGGCTCATGGCTAGGCGTTGCGCTGCTGAGCACGAGTTCGCGGGTTCGATTCCCGGCCGCGGCGGCCGCTTTTCTGATGGGGCGAAAAGCAAAAACGCCCGTGTGGTACGAGATTTTCGGCGCACGATAAGATCCCCGGTGGTCGAAATTAATCGGAGCCCTCCACTACGGCGCGCCTCATCGCCGCGTTGCGTCGGCGCGTTAAACCCCCACAATAAAAAATCAAAATCAAAGCGAACTGAAGGAGAAAGACTAGCAAAATGGTTTATATGTGCAGTGGATACGGAAATAGTGACTCTGAACCCGAGGGAAAATGCAGAAGAATGGTACCACTGCGCCGGTGTGTGCCGAAGTCATTGTCTTCTCTTTTTCGTTGCACTGTCGTTTCGGCGAGCCTACCGGAACTTATCCAGACTTCACTCTAGACTGCGCTTGTCACTGCACAGGATTAAGCTGCAGGCGGCCACACGCTCTCGCTGCAACCGCCACTTGGCAGGACGATGCCGTTTCTGCAGACATATGATAAGCATGGCTGATAAGCACGGCAGCTGCGGACGCCTAACGCCCTCGTGAAAGCTCAATAGCTTAGTAACGCTATTACGTTAAAAGACCATTGCCCGAGAGAGTAGCTTTGCATCCTGCGAAGTGTGTATAGCAGTTGATTCATCCTCTTGATGATGATGGTTTGTGTTTAATGGCGCAAGGGCTGACGAGTGCAGAGGGCCAGAGAAGTTATTTAATGAACCTAAGTGATTACCCCAAAAGGTAGGTATAAAACGTGTAAACTGGACATAAGTAAGATCAATAAAGATAAGGGTGATGGCTGGTGGATAGGGCCAGATATGATTCGCATGATAGGAGATGAGGTTTAAAATCTTAACATCTGACAAATACTTACACACGCGTTTCACAGAAACCTGGCATCGTCACCCAGAACAACGATGGGTGTAGGGGCATATGTTGTCTGTAGAGTTCTCTGAAATGTTTGTGTCTTTTGTGTCGTCCTTGCATTGTATGAGTATGTGTACCACGGATAGGCCCTCCCCACCCTGCTACACCGGGGTCTGGAGCTCCCGTGAGCAGGGTGGGAATCATCCTCTTTGAAGCAAGACCAGCCTGAAAAACCTGCGTCATCTTGTAATGGTCAAGTCAGAGAGAAATATTTCATGCGGGGCTTCGCCAACATTTCCAGTTTATCGCCAGTTGCACAATTAAGTCTGTCATGAATTTGTGTAGTGGTGGCAGTGGAGTCACACTTGATGCAGCAACAAAAATAAACTTTCCATTGCCGCTTCGAGTGCCGCAGAATTTCGCAAAAATTTAGCCTCACGACCGAGAGTTAAAGATACCGCCACTGTTTAAGGGAAAAGAGGTGAACTCGCACACATGCGCATGTTGCTGCCTTGAAGTGCTCGGTGATGAGTGCACGCATCGATCCTTGGGCAGGCGCTGTTCAACCTGGCCGTGCAGTACACCAACAACCAGATGTACACCGAAGCTCTCAGCACGTACCAGCTCATTGTGAAGAACAAGGCCTTCTCGAATGCCGGTGAGTACTCCTTTGCTCTGTGCTCGCCGGCAAGAACTAAAGTAACAAACGAGGTACAATCTACCCTCGGGGACAGATTGGTGCTGAGTATGCTTTGGGTGATGTAATGTATATTGTCAAGCAAGCGCAATGTGCGGCAGGTGACTATCGCCAGGTGGAGGCATAGTACGGAGCACTGGTGATAGGCCCGTGAGTCATCGGCTTCGGCGTAAGTCTTGGGGATCCGTCGTTGCGTATCCAGTACCTTCCACTTAGCTGTTATGTCCGGGAATGGTTTATTTACAGAAGCGCGTTGGTCCTGAAGATGGAGGGAAAGCTGGAGCACCGGGGGGAAAAAAGAGGAGAGGTCCACGCTTTTTTCTTCTACTCGAACGGCTCCCACCTTCTTCTTCAGCTTAGTCAAGAGGGCTGAAGTTATCACATTAGTCGAGCCACAGGTGTTACACAAGTGCAATGTGGCCCGACTAACCTGATAAGCTCAGCCCTCTTGACTAAGCTGAAGGAGAAGGTGGGAGCCGTTCGAGAAGAAGAAAGAAGCGTGGACCTCTCCGCGTTTTACCCATCGGCGCTGCAGCCTTTTCTCTGTCTTCAGGGAAAACGCTATTTTGTAAATAAACCATTTTCGGATGTGACAATATATATGCTACATTCCCCACTCTATGGTATGAGAAGCACGGCTCCGCCTCCTGCTGCTAATGGGCGGCTTTCGCATCGACGTTTCTGAAAGCTGTCATTGGTGATGGTATAAATAGAGCGCTTTTCCAAGCGAGTGGTGCGAGCTTCACCTGGCTTCACTGCACCGCAAATCCTATAAAATTCTTTAAAATATCTGCTTAAATTGCTAAATTTTGAACTTCAGCGAGGCGTTCTGATGCTCACGGTCATAATCCACCGTGTTTAAGGGCCATTTATTTAACATTGGAACGAACCAATAATACGCTGAAGCACTTTTACTGAATTTGCCTTTGACCTACATTTAATATCACTTCCCCTCCCAGGATTGAATACGTACCACTGAAGTGTTCTGTTTACGAACACCGATTATGTGTTTTGTGCGAAGAAGAAACGCCCTTTTACAATTTTTCTTTTGATGTGAATTTATTGGGAGAGGGTCGTCCTTCATTAATTGGCTTTCCAGTCATTTTGAATGTGCTTGCGGTTGCAGCATCCTTTTCAGGAAGTTTTTCGGTTGTACATTTTGAAGCCTCGATAGCCCCCGTGTAAACAGTCAGAGGAGGTTGTGGCTCAGTACTGCACCATGGTGACCGGATCCTTCTCTACTGAAAGAGAACCTGTTTGTATTAACATTGCTGTCATGGTGTGAAAAGCTCGGTGCAATGTATGCGTGTCACATATCGCAACCATCCAAATGGGATAGTTGCGGTATGAACACTACCAGGGATAGTTACACCTGAACACCAGTTAATGTGGGCGCATCAAATAGCTTTAAACTTCCTGCCTCAAGTGCGATGGAAACTCCAATGATGAATTCTGATGGAACGGCAACTTATTCAAAGTGTACGGTATGAGGCATAGGTAAACTTGAGGCACACATCATTTGTCATAATCAGACTGGAAGGCCAGTGTGGAGCACATTTCTTCACGACATGATTACTGCTGTGGAGCAAAGTCCTTCCACACCGAGTAATTAAGCTAGCTTTCAGGTCGTGGGAGCTTTGTTTATCATACCCGCTGTTGTGGCTTAGTGAGGTTGACGTTGAAAGCACGAAAAATGTACGAATTCCGTATGTGCCGCTGTTTGGGCGCAAGCAGAAACAGCGAAGGAAAAAGTCGCATCCACTGGAAATGCAACTGTTCTGCTACAAAGGAAAGCTACACAGCTTTCTCAGAAACTTCGCAGTTGAAAAAAATATTTCTCCTGTGGCGAGAGTTGAAATCCGGGACCGATTGCCTAACTACGGTCAGTGTCACCTTACCAACTTGAGCTAAACAAGGCGGCTGGTCGGTTTGAAGCGTGGACTAGAGATTGATTAACAGATTCTAATTGGAGGGTAGAACTTCAAGTGAGGTCTCAATTCGTTTCTTCCCTGCGGTTGGACCATTTGCCACGACAGGTCGGCTGAAGCTGAACATGGGCAACATATACTTCTACCAGGGGAACTACAGCAAGGCCATCAAGTTCTTCCGCATGGCTCTGGACCAGGTGCCTAACACGCACAAGGACATGAGGTGGGCAGCAGTTTAAACGCCGATTGTGCGTTTACCTGTTCCACTAGTTTTCTGATTTACCAAGAAACATTTACTGGTCAGTAACAATGCAGCTTAATGTTTCCGCTTTTTCATGAAATACTCAATTTAACGAAGTGCTTGGCGGTTCTCCTTGCTTTAAAGGTGCCATGAAAACAAAACACAACTTTGTTCACTTTGAAAGAACCTGCCTTTGGTAACCCACTCAGCTCTCCTTCACCCAGAAAAGGTGTCTTGTTAACTGAACAAATAAAAAAAATATTGAAAACGCTTATATTTCACATTACACGACATCAGCAGTGGCTCAATAGCAGCACCAGTAATGCAATAGAGGGAAACACTGAAATAATTAAAGCAGTTCCATTCAACGTAAAAGCTGTCAAGTGCGGAGCAGTGATTTGACAGGGAGGCTGTGACGCACTCTCTTAACTAGTTTCAGTGTATACCTGGCGTTGATACCGAAAGGTTAAGGTTAAGGCAATTATGCGTTAACTTATGACTTAGGTTAAGGCAATTATGCGTTAAATCATGAATTCTCTTTATTTTATATAATAGACTGCTTATTTCCGGCCTAGCAACGGCAGCCTCCATGGCAACGGCGCAGCGCAAAGATCATCCCCAACACTTTGCCTATGAGTAACGGGTGCTTCTGTGGCGCAATGGGATTGACATCCGCTTACTAACGCAAAGGGCCCAGGCTCGATCCCGACCAGGGAAAGCAATGGTCTTTTTGAAGCCTCTGTTTGGGTGCGTGACTCCGCGTGACTGCAGTGGCTAGACCGTGACCCCGGACGAGCTACAACGACAACCTGGGCCCCTAAAGGGCTCCGCACTTAAAACACAGTTATCAGCGCATTCACTGTACATTAGCATTCAAGTGATATTATCAGGAACTATAGAGGTCCCACTACGATCCCTCAGGGATGTTCATTGGTGGTGGCTTTGGGAAGCAGACGCCATTTGCACAAACGAGATTCTGTGATCTCATTGAGGCCTCATCGAAAAGTAGCTGGGGAGTCGCCACTGCTTCGTCTGGTTTTCCCCTAATATTTCTATTACTTGTTTGAAGTTTGCGATAAAATTGATGTCATTGTTTTCGCGACGGAGAAGTAGTTTAAATGGAACTAAACTTGTATTTTGTCTTCGTGGCCCACTAATAACGTTGAACTTTGACCCAGCTAACAGCAGTTCTCCCACGCAGACGCATCAGTTGTGAATACAGCGGCCATGATCAGAAGTAGAGCTCGATTGTCATGTGGCTTCAGATGCCCTTTTGGGCAGAGTTCGGTTGAGTACAGACCTTTATCCTCAGAGTAACGACACTCCCCGTGCTGCATGCAGGCTGAAGATCATGAAGAACATTGCCGCTGGCCTTTGTACGCATGGGCAGCTAGTGGACGCGGGACGTCGCTGGAGTACATCATGGCGGAGAAGGCGGACGTCCGCACCGCCCTGCACCTGGTGGCCTGCCAGTACGAGCTACGTGGTGGCTGGCGGAGGGGACCGGGACAAGGTGCGCCACGAGCTTCCTGAAACTCCTGGACGTTGCGCCCGAGCAGGTCGCGAGTTCGACAGTACGAGCCCTCCTCACAGGTAGGGACTGGCCATTTTAAGAGCGGAGCATTGTTATGTCGAGCCTTTTCAGAAGTCTGCTGTAGGTCGTGCGTCACGCAAAGGGCAGCTTCCCAGACCCACCGATAGAGGGCGCAGTGGTCTCGCAGAAGCGGGTTCCTCTCCCTGCCGCCGCTGACGTTTAACTTCCCATTCCATTGCGGGAACCGTAGAATTTGCGTGACCATGGCGCTGCCGTTGTCAGGGGGGTGCCCGTTGACGTTCGAGCCGACACAGAAGAGCCACAGCTCCGCTGTTTCAGCAGATTTCAGTCTGGACGGGTTTTTTTTCGCGGTGCATTGGGGCCGTGAAAAATGTGCATGGTCTATCTGCGGATACTGCAGGTTAGAGTGCACGAAATGGGCCGCAAGTTTTGTCATAGCATCAGTGTTGGCTAGTTGGTTATGGTTGTGAAGCATTATAACTTAGCGGACGAGAGAATAGAATCCAAGAAGAATATCTGTACTGTGCTCTTGTTCTGTCCTGTTATCTTGTGCACCCAGTAACAATGTTTCAGACCTAAATTTGTTTATTGTGAAGTCCACTTTTTCTCTTGTAGCACAAAAATTCAGTTTTGCGGAGCAGCGCAACAAACACGAGGAAAACCAGATTCCCGAATGCATAAATTTTGTTTGCCCCCTTTCTCCCCTTCGTATAAACGCTTTTCAGACTTTCCCTGCATTTGCACTGACTGCTACCTGAACCTCAATAGCAAATAAAAAACATGAAGTATTTATTGTTCTCAAAGCCTGCACAAACATCCTGCAAATATCCTGCACAAGTGTTCCAGGAATTCAGAGAAGCTGGTGCCGTAGAAGGATATGTATTTTATTCACCACTCATCGAAATTAGATCTCCAAACTCCAACGCATATGGAGAAAAAAAAGACATCCATGCACGTACCACTGTACTCTTGATCTCGGCTTGCTCATCGGAGATGCAGACGTCATCTTGGGCACCCCTCTCTTGCCTTTAAACTTTACCAGGTGTTCTCCCGAAGAGTGGACCTTTAGGAAATAGAGAAATCACTGTAATGAGTGAAAATTACTATGAAACTGAAGCATTCGATGTATGTAGGCAAATGCAAAAGCATTGCTGTCCAGTTAATTAATGTGTTTTCTCATTATATACATTTTCTTGTATTTTTTTGCTCTCCATTGCTATAACTCCGAGTTTAAGTGCATAACTTTAGCGTTCCCGAGACGGGGGTGAGGGAAGAAGTAAGGTGGAGTCCCCTTCCTTTTTCACCCCTCTGACGGCACCCAGAAATCCTTGGGCCCTGGCGGTGTCTTTGACCATCCGTACGGTCCGTAGTAGGATGTCCGGGTCCGAACTGAGCAGAACAGTCACCCACTGCTCTCCGAGAAAGTGGTCTCTTGTGATTCGGGCTGATGTGGGCTGGTGTGGGCCGATGTCTTTACGGTGGCAGGCCCACAGTACTGCAAGGTTTGGCCAGTCCCCCTTGTTAAGCTTATATTTAGGCTTAATTACGAAGCCGGAATGCTGAGCCTTATGATAGGCCAGGCATCGTCAAACTCATTGTACGCCAAGCTGCAGGTTCCAGTTGACGATGTTGGAGCTGAAAGCATAACTTTAGACTTAACATAAGATGGGCACTTATCGCGCCTTCGCACTAGCCCGCGTGAATTAGCCGGTTGGGGCAACCGCGTAGCACCGCAGGTTTCAGTGCATGCCGCATGATGGCGCACTAATGTCAGGCTACCACATATTCGCGTTCACATCCACATATTAGTTGGGATGTGAACACGAATGGTTCATCAATCCCCACTATTCTACAGTAATTGATACTTCTGTAGTTAGCGTTGCTCTAACATTTAGGTCGCAGTACACGCCGCTAAACACAAGTTTTTCTACAAAGTCGGAATGGGCGCAAGTTGCATTCACGAGGGCCACCTTCAGTTAGCTGGATGCCATGAAGCCGTAGTGGTCATTGTGGAAATGCATGGCTCATCTAGGCAGTTCAGAGGCCCTTAGGTTCGATTCCCATCTAGACGTGAATTTTCCTAATTTGCGTTTTAGCAAAATGACGTTACGTTTGTTTTCTGGCAAAGAATCGGTCATTTGTCTTCTCAGTCTTCTGGTTTTTACACAGAACTTTCGACCTATGAAGCCAATAATGCTTTCACAGTAAAAGCAACGATGTTGGATTTGGGTTGATCTTCTGGTCAGCTATTCTGCGGGAAGGGGAGGGGTAACGATAACAGAAAAAGATTAATCGTGATTGGGAAGAAAAAAAAAACGTATACACGAGCACATAGCTTGAATGTTAAGTTCTGGGCTTTTAAATAAAGTCCTAAGTTTCCGGGTTCAGTTATGAGGGTGGGTATCTACTGTCGAAGCCATAAAATCACTGTTTAAAATAAACGTAATGAAACCTATGCGTTTGTAAGAAAAATCTTCAGTTGCTAATCTGCACTCAACCACACCAGTTCCTAGTTCTGCCCTATGTTCTTGCAGCCATTTTTCTGATGCTCCCGTACGAGCGAGTCTGAATTGATATGCATACAGCTGTCATTAAAGAAGTGTTTTAGTGTGTGTGTATGCGTGCATGCGTGTGTGCGTGCGTTCGCGCCCAAGCAATGGAATGGTTTCACTCAGTTGAAACCAGCATCAAAGAAGCGATGCCGAAAAATTCCCATGTTCGCCTAGACACATTTCAGATACTGCAATGAACGGGAAACAGAGCGAAATGATATTCTCAGCCCGCAAAACCTCTGCATGGCCGGCTAAATGTCATAGGGTGGTTTGCTTATCTCTTATCTTATTCCACTCTACAGCATTTCCATTTAATGCTTTGAATGCCCCTGAAGCTTGCTTATTTCATGCAGGACGATCCAGCCGAGATGCTGTTCTTTGAGGAGATCAAAAATGATTCCCTACAGCAGATTGAACGGGAGAGGTGAGTGGCCGCAGATTTGATAACCCATATTCGTTGTTGGCATGTTCACGTCAATCCGCTAAGTAAAGAATTTTGGCTTGAAATACACGGCCCTTGCAGTGTGTTGTAGAGGCGCCGTGGCTGCTGAAGTGGTGGGCTGAAAATGTACGACCTCTGGCCACGCTTGCTGCGCGAGATGAGGTTTCTCTGCAGTTTTGCAAGTTGTTGTGCTATATAGTCCAGAATAGCTGGATTACATAGACATTTATGACTGATTTCAGGCGCCGTACGCATCAGTACTTGCATTTCCTACGGCTCGAAAGATGCCAACCTATTTCAGACCAGTGTTCGCAAAGAGCTATTTAACTCAATAGTCCTACCACTTCCACGCATTTCTATGTAGACTCTGCGCCTTGCTCTTTGAAAGTATCTCAACCTTGCCGCAGCGCTTCACTTTGGTTTACAATAAAAGGGTGAATGCAGCACTCATTTCTACATATGTTCGTTTACGTGGAACTGCAGACCTATTTTTGCCTGAAAGCTACCCAGGGTTGGTTGCTGTGATGAAAGTTTACATGCCCGACCCCATCTCCGATGCTAGTGTGTTGGCCAGTTTAGTTGAGCTGTTACATTGTTTCTTCCCTTTTAACCACTTTCAGTCACTGCAGCGCATTCTTGAAAGAGTTTGGCCACCAATTTGGTTTTAACAAAAAGCGACACTGAAGAAAAGATGCCAAACATAGGCATCAAGAACCCTGTGTGGTTTGCCTAGGTGTACTCCGGGAGAAGCCCCACTGGGGCCTCAAACATCAAAGTCCTCGACGAGTCAGCAGCTTCTGCACTTCCCCTTGACGGCGTCTCAGAGGCCTCTGTTGCAACTCGTCCGTCTGGGAGGAGTCTCATGCCGGGAGAGCATTACTCAGACATCTACGCTTAAGGGTGGACTCGCACATACACGCGGCCCTCAGTACTGGCGAAAGACAGGGCTGAAGTGGGAGCCGTCTTGATCTTTTGAGAGTTTGGTGTGCGCACTAGCCATTCGAGGCATCCAATCGAAACGATTTATCCCAGTTGCTGAGGCCATATTGCTAGTACTTGAGCACTTGGACCGGACGTATGGAGACATGCTTCATGTATTCACAGACGGCTCTGCAGTCGACAGATGACAGAAGACCAGCGAAGTGGCCTTTGTGCTCCCCGCCTTGAATGTTTCCTGGGATCGTCGTCTCGACCATATGACGTCATCCACAGCGTCCGAGTGTGTTGCCATTGAGGCAGCACTTAAGAAGATCAATCGCTTGGAGTATGGCGCGCCGCTAGCTCTACAGCAGACTCTACAGCAGCTCTACAAATTTTGATGCATGAAGTTCCCAATGGCAGAACGTGCCAATGCTCTTTACGTTTTGTTCACGAGCTCAAGGAAAACGGCCGTAGTGTTTCCTTCCAGTGACCTCCGTCCCACGTAGGTGTGCGAGAAAAACAGAAGTCGCGGAAAAGTTGGTGGCAGAAGCTCTTTCACATATTCCATCGCTGAGACTGATACAAAGCATCCGCGATTCAAGACAGGCGATCACCGATCATTTCAGATCCCTTTGGAGCCCACAGTACCAATCTTGTGTTACTAAATGAATGAAAAGAGCAGAGGCGTCGTTACTGTTCCGCATCAGGACAAATTCAACCCGAACACCTGCTTGGCTTTATAAATTGAATCTAACATCATTACCCCTGTGTCCAACGTGTGGTATGCTTGGTGAGACCAGACATTTTTTTCATGGACTGCCCAGTGCATGCGATTGAGCACTCAGAATTATTTTAAAAACTTCGCAGAAGAGCAGCCTAGCATTCATCCTTCGACGACATACTATTTCGAAAAGGGCACTGGATGGCTAGGAGGGACACATACGCCTTGTCCTGAACTTTTTGAAGCACATTAATCTCTCTGACTCTTGGTGATTGGCTGCGAATAGTCTTAAATGGCGCCGCTTGGCGGAGCAATTGCCGGTGCGCCTCGCAAGGCTAGGTGCGACCAACTCACTCACTCACTCACTCACTCACTCACTCACTCACTCACTCACTCACTCACTCACTCACTCACTCACTCACTCACTCACTCACTCACTCACTCACTCACTCACTCACTCACTCACTCACTCACTCACTCACTCACTCACTCACTCACTCACTCACTCACTCACTCACTCACTCACTCACTCAACGACTCAAGAAACTTTTCCAGTGTTTGTGTACGGATCCCACAAGAAGACAAATGCTACAGTGTTTTTTGTCGAAAACGTCTCTTACACTTGTACTGCCTACGGTACCCTTTCTGACCGTGAGGCCTTTGCAGGAGACACGAGGCCGAGTGGTGCATATCGACAGCAGCCAAGCTCATAGCGCCCGTCATCAGCACTTCCTTTTCGGAAGGTTACGAGTGGTAAGATGCCGTTAGCATTTCCGTCATGCGTGCACACATTTTTAGATCAATTTGCACCCATCCTGTAATATTTATTGTTTTTATACTAATATTATAATCTCGTATTAAGAAGTATAGTTGCAGTCGTAGCAGTGCTAAAAAATTCTTTTTCGAGGCTGGTCTATCCCTGCATTCGCTGTAGATCTGCCACATCATAGGGACACGCTGGCTCTGGTATTAGTAGTTACTGCAGTTGAAACAACAAAAAGGCACATCAAAATAAAGAATTGTAAAAATAACGCACAAATACAAAGGTAACAACAAAATCGAAACTTTGAGCCATTTGATAGCAGACGCACCTTCAGGAGGTGAACACCTACAGTTTTGCTTCATTTGTTTACCAACATAAAGAGGGCCTATTGTGCAGATGAGTAGTTATGCATGCTCCAGGTTCTCGAGATTTTGTTGAAGTCTTTTGCTTGACGCAAAAAATTGGTTATAATAATGAATAAATACGTGGCTAGGGGACACTTTATATGCATACGCCCGTAGCAGAATGCGGTGTGAAGAGTAAAATAGTGAGTTGTGAAAAGTTGGGTGTTTAATTGCATGTTAAAAATTCCAGCGAAGCTGTATGTGGCTGGTCCCGTAGTCCCAGCGCAGTGTGTGTTGAAACAGTCTTTGTACTTTGGTTGTGTGTCATCCCTTGGAAAGTTTTGACAGCTCTCAAAGGTTCGCATGCTCCACGATAATGAATTGGGCTGCATTAGAAAAAAACATTGGCTGCTTTGACCTTCAAGCCTTCGTGACAGTGTTGCAAGAACCTGGTTGGGTAGTGTTGAGTATGCATTGTGAAAGGGAGGCCATGTGTGGTTAGGAGCAGCGCATGTATGGGGGGCAACGGCGTGAGCAACAGTTGGAACGTGAGAAGCTATGGCGTCCATGCGAAAAAGAATGCCGAAGATTGTGCTTGAGAGGCCGGAAAGCGGCAGGCCAGAGAAGATGACGTGTGTCTCTAAGCAGAAAACACAGCAAAATATGCAAGCACCAGGCTGCCAAAGCGGTAAACTTGAAAGGAGCATGCGCAAAATACAAGGGAGACTTTCTGGACAGACAATTCGGATTTTGATGAGGAGGATCGGCTCATTCATTCTACTTGTGCACGCGGTTGAACTGACACATCGGACTGTAGACGACATGGTGGCTCTTAACTAACGTATCATGTTTCTGTAGAAACATCAGAGTTATGACCACCTTCAGCATGTTCGCTCCTAATGCTATAAGGTCTGCCCGTAACCACAATTTCCAGCTTCGCTGGCCTTAAATTCTTTTCGTTGTTCCTTTGCAGGTGTTTGGAGCAAATCAAGTCGTCCGCATATGCGTACATTGCCAATGATCTAGAAATCAGCAAGGCGGTCGCTTACCTGAGGAAGCGGGAGTTCAATCAGGTTGGTGGGAAACGTCTCCAAGTTTCTCTTATACAACTCGCTGTGTTTTCAACGTAAGCTACACCTTTGAAGTTGCCGCATCCATTGTGAGCAAACATTCCAATTTCTTGCAGGCAATCGAAACCCTCAAGGCATTCGAGAAAAAGGACACCAAAGTTGCCAGCACTGCAGCCACGAATCTGTGCTTTCTCTACTACCTGGTAGATATACCTGTGAAAAAAATTAGCATGCCTCTGCTCGCTAACGAGCACTTACATTATTTTGTTGTTACAGTGCGACAGTGAACCACAGCACATATTATTTTGCCTTTGTGACGTGCTGCAGCCACTCGGAGGAAAGGAATTAATAAAAGCCCTTGCAATGTCTCCGAGTTGTCCAGTCTTGTGGAGTAACTATGAGTATAGACTGATTGATATAGCTTTATTTAGTGAGCACCAGTCGAGACACAGTTGATGACGGAAGCAATTTTTAAAGATGGACAACTGTGAGCGGTCACTTCTGAAGTGTTGAAACTTGAGATGATTGCTACATAATCGTATAGATGAAGACAGCGCGACGGATGGTACACAAGAAAGCAGACAGACTCTTGCGCTGACTATCATACGTTCTAATTGCTTCAGGACACCAGCTTTATGCAAGTTGTCACATTTGACTTGGTGCAGTATGATAATGATCCTTTTTTATTCTCACTACGGCATATATTTTCAACTGTATAGGCTGCCGTTCTGTAAAAGGTTGCAAAATGCACGTTTTATGTTTTGCAGCAGCTACACATTATTTCCTTGGTGGTTGCCTGAAATAAAATGTCACACGATTATTCATGACAATGGTGCATGGGAATATAACGCATTGCAGCAACGTTCGCATTCTAACTGCTGTAATTTAGTAAATATTGCTGTTAGGAACCTACGTGAATTAACGTCGGAAACAGCGATGGGAACCTCGCGAGGACTGGCAAGCTGTTTTTCGCCGCTAGTAATAATCAAGAAAAACTGAGTGAACATATTCTCCTCCCATACGTGAAGCATTCACGCTGACTTGCAACCTGGCAGTTGCAAATCAGCCTTTGGCGCTAACTTCCCAGTAACTGTCGAAACGGGTGCGTTGACCTTTTTGTCGCCAAGTCGACCGAAACACTGGAGGGGTGCAAATTCTTAACTCCATAGAAGAATGTCGCTCCAGCATGAAGGTATCACAGACTGTACTCTTAAGATCAAGCGATTTTCGCTCCACTTCTCTATAGACGAGCATTTAAGACAAGTTTACTGATGCGATAATAGGTGATGGCATTCTAAGACGTTTGCAGAGAAATTTCGACGAGTTCGAAGGACAGCAACAAACATTATGACAGCACTGAATGTTATCCTGAAGGAGATGCTAATTGGGCAATGCAAGGAATCAAGTGTTATAGTTGTCTGAGTCTCCTCGACCAGTGACTTCTTCTTTATTCTATTACCTTAGCAGAATGGGTTAGTGAGAGAGAGCAGTGAGAGCAAATAAGACGCGCCCTTGACCCTAGCACTTCTTAAAATCTGTGCAGCAAGGCGACCTGTCGCAGGCTGACAAGTATGCCGACCAGGCCGTTCAAGCAGACAGATACAATGCCGGAGGTGAGTGCGGTTAAATACACGCATCCTGCGCATAATATCGCACGTCAAATCTCTGAATGGTGGACGCGGTAATGACATATATTCTCTCAGTACATTGTGCAATTTAGATGAGCCTCTTACATTGTACAATTAAATGAAAAAAAACTAGGCGGTTGTGAGCAAGTTCTATGAAGAAATTCTAGGTGTTCGTTTTGTCTTTCTCTGCCATCATTTCAGTAGGAAAACAAAAACAAATAAATGAACACGAAAATAGACGTTGCTACAATGCGTTTATTTCTTGGCTTTCCGCAGCACTGGTGAACAAGGGCAACTGTTGTTTCTCCAACAATGACTTGGAACGTGCCGTAGAGTACTACCGTGAAGCCCTCACCACCGAAGCCAGCTGCGCAGAGGCCCTCTACAACCAAGGTTGGCGCATCGTTTGTACCCTGGTAGGAAATTTGCAGACCATTGGCTTCGTGGAATGCACATCGTGGGGTGCGTTTACTCTTGACGTGACTTGAGAATGGCATGTAAAACAAATTTTGCGTCGTGAAGGAGGAGGCCAGTGGCAGTTGCAGATTCGGAGACCACGTACGTGCGTCACAATCCAGTTGTGCTTGGCCACCTGCGGTCCAAAGATTGAGGTACACCACGCGCTTCTGGGGATGGAGTGCTGTTGGTTACCTGCATCTGTGCTATAATAACGAGAAGTGTTTTCCTTATCTTATCTGAAAAAGGTGCCCCTGCCGGCTCGTAAAAAGGGCGTACGTAGTCGGGCCATCGTACAGTGCGTACTATCAGTCGGGCCTCACAGTGACTCTGCCAATTACAAACAAAATGTGACATGCACGTTTCTGTGGTCCAGCAGTGCCCCTCACGGAGGGCGCTGCAGGTTGGGCAATCCAAGTCGTCTGCTAGGTTCGCCTTCTTTGCAACTTGGACCAGCGAGTAGCCGCGCAGTGAGGTGGTATCATAACATTGTGCCCAATGCGTAGATTGAATTCCTGCCAATGTTCCAATATAGGGTTCATCCAACCGGATGAACACTAGATGCAGAGACTCTGGAGCCAGGCGAAACCACTTCTCGTTTGAAACCGAAAGTAAACTAAGACGGGCTTACACTGCAATGCCAAGCCGGCATCGCAATGCTAGCCCGTATTTTCACGCGTTGGAATACATAGATGGCCATACGGTGAAAAAATATATTGAAAGCAACATCTCACTGCCCTTGTGCACTTGATGTAATGCTGTTCTATAACTTAAGGGCATGTGCGAGCAGTCATTAACGACATCACTGTATAATCTACCAAACCTGTTTTACATCCTTCCGCCCAAGCAACGTGCACTCCCATTTGGTAGTGGCAACTCAGGGCTGGCATGAGTCGCTCACGAGCCAGCCCAGGTTGAGCGGAACTTTTGACAGCGAAGCGAAGCGGTTAGTGATGTATACCCTTTATAAGCTGTGGCCTGCTCATTGGAATTACCACCTGCATTGTCATACGTTCATGTAATGCAACAATAAAATCTGCAGATTCTGGCGCATAATTACTATTATCTTTGGTAATTTTCTGCACAATGTACATACGACACGCACGCCTATCGCACACACAGGACTAGCATACCAGAAGCTGGGCTCTCTGGAGGAAGCGCTCGACTGTTTTTTCAAGCTCAGGGCCATCGTGAAGACCATACCGCAAGTCGTCTACCAGATCGCCCGCACGTATCCTTGCCGCGTGTGCCTGCGCCTGTGTGTGCACGTGCAGTAAATGCATCAAATGTACTGCCTTTAATAGAAATAGGTGCACTAGTGTAAATTGAAATGAAATAGAGCCTCCAGAATGTTAGAGTGTACCAATTTGCTGGACGTTGTTGCCCGGTGTCTTCGTGTGATGTGATCCTTGACGCCAGCAAAAAGGTACGAGCTACAAAGAAACATGGATGAAGCCCTTGAATGGTAAGATCCATGTGACGAGCATGTGTGTAGCCTAGTTTATAAAAGCTCGTTTTCGTTCGGACTTATATGGGCGACAGTTGCGTTTGATACGCAAGTCTGTTGGAATAATTCCTGCAAATTGGTTTTAGCTAAAACTAGAATATAGACGCATTCCAGTGTGATGTATAAATTTTACAGCGGCAGCCAAAAATACGAGGGGCTCTTATTTCCCGAGCATACCTCCTTGACATGGTGCCCGTTTTTTGCGTGCTGCATGAGCGTGCAACACGTAACAGCGTAACTGCTAAATGCCATTTCCAGTTTCTAGTGTTCCCACCTATGTTGTGTAATTATTATGAAGTTATGACTTAACACTTCGTCAGGAAGGTGAACTCATGCACAACGCGTTTGCCTCGCCCGTTTGTGCGCAGTCACGAAGGTCGATCTTACTGCACATAAACGAATTATGTTTACGATGAAGTCACTGCCAATGCTGCAGTTGTTTTCAGTAATGAGGCCACAACAGCATCAGTTTTGTTGGAGCTGTAACCTCCACGGCCACAGAAGCAGTAATGAGAATCCGGAAAATGGATATTACAAAAAATGCTTTGCACTTAAAATTAAGCACGGGCAGGCACATTTGTGTTGCGACCGTAACATAGAACGGAAGCGCATGGAGACCCACTTCGCCATCTTTGTGAGAACTGATTTATTGATGTCGGTCATGCGCAAAAGCCTTTGCATCCCTATGAGAAGAGGCGGTTTCATCACGGTCACTGGCCTCATTCGCGAAGATTTCTCTGCCGCTGCATGTTGCCTTGTCATAGCAAGTTTGCAATAAATTATCTTTGTTGCTGACTGCGCGTTCCGTCATTGCTCACGTCGTCTACAGAACAGCGGCTATTAAGAATATCATTCACTTGCCTTGTATCTACCTTTGCACTAGTGGCCACTATTCAGTACGCTATTCACTGCTTAGTATGCAACACTTTGGTGGCGTTTCGGCCGGGATCAATGAATCAAATTTGGTTCCCTTCGTTCTTACATTATGATGCCAACCTGGACTTAAGGCCTGCTGCTGTCCAAGGCACAGTGCCCATTGCATTTTGTCCTAGTTTCTGAAAGTACTCCAAAGTAGGTGTGCAGAGAGAGTTCCGCTGCACGAAATTGACAAAAAACTCTTGTGCTCCCAAGTGCAAGGTGCTCCCACCTGGTTTATTTCTTATCAATGTTTGCATAATCATACTGCATTTCTCACAAGTGGTGCCAATCCAGTGACAGCAGATCACCTATATTGCTATTCTCTGTCATGTATTGCTTCCAAGAATAAATTTGAGATAGAAGCAGTCGCTTTGTGGTTACCAGTGGGGCTCAGCTGGAATTTGTTATAAAGCAATTCGCCTCAGCTCCCGTTTGTTCTAGGGAGGGCGGGCGTGCTTTCGAAGAGGTAGTGGCGTTTCAGTGTGCCGGTACAGAGTTCTTGCCACTAATTCAAACTCTTCTCGGCAAGTAGAGTGTGGGTTTGGGCTAGTTGGTGTCAGTGATCCATAGCCTCATAGAGATGAAGAAATGGAAGACTTAACAGGCACACGCGCTAACCTGTTATGCGTTTGTCTGTTACCTATTTCTGTCATCTCCTTTTTTGTGCTGTACGAAGCTATATGCAAGGACCACCCTCGTCTGTAATGACAAACTGCTATCTGCTGCAGGTACCAGCAGCTAGTGACCCTGGTTCCTACGGACCCGAATCTGCTTTCAAAGATTGCCGAGATTTACGATTCTCAGGGCGACAAGCAGTTGGCATTTCAGTTTCAGTCGGACGTAAGTCACACTTCTTCCTGCTTTTAAATGCGCTGACTTGCTGTAACGTACTTTCGCTGTCCAGTTTTGGCATTGTCTTATAACGAGAAGCGGCAACTTTATACAGGTGACAACTTCAACCACAGTAATTTTAATTACGATTTTTATTTAATTTCAGCATCGCAAATGGCAAGTGTATTAAATGTTCACTGAGGGCTCAAACGATATCTTTAATTCCGAGTTCTGGATGACTGATCTAAGCAGCGCCATAAAAAAACAGGGAAATTATTTACAAAATGTAATAAATTTGAGAAATAGAGTGCACTATCCCCAAAAAGTGACAATAGTTTGCAAAGGTGATGTGAAGAAAAAAAAACCGAAGTTTGTAGAAAAAATCGTTGTCATAAGGGGTTTGTACTGCGGAACCTGTCACTGTTGAAAAAAAATTTAAAACCAACTTTTGAAACTGCTGGTATAAAAAAGAAATGTCTCGAAACACTGTAATAAGTGTAAAAATGCAACTATTCCCCGATAAGTAATTGTGCTGGTTGCTATGACCTAATCGTATACTTCTACAAAATATTTCATTGACGTTGTAGCCTTATAGCAAGCAGGAGAAAAACTTATAGCACGTGCTACGGTCCTGTTAAGTTAAAAACGTATAACGTGCAATGTCCGAAAAACAGGGTGACTTGTGATCGCGTTGGTATCTAGTCCACTGTGCAACGTATTACGTGCACTGTTTAGCAAGCAGGGTGCCCTGTGATAGCGTGTCTTTTCTACTTGTCAATTAGCTCGTGATTCGCTCTATTAATTTCATTAGAAAAAAAAGCGAAAAAACTGTTAATTTGCGAAAAGTTCTAACCTATCAGTGCCGCCAGTGACAAGCTGACAAGCAGGTATTTCTCGCCTTTGTGTTGAGATCACCTGCATATATGCAGGTATTAACTTGATTTCTCCATGTTGCTGCTGCCTTTTCCGATTTTTTGGTTTTCAGTCATACAGGTACTTCCCTTCGAACATCGACATCATTGACTGGCTCGGGGCATACTACATAGAGTCGCAGCTTACGAAAAGGCCATCAAGTACTTTGAGAAGGCTGCTATTATTCAGTAAGTTGGCGTTCCTTCCTACATTAAATCCCGGGTTATTTAAAAGACGGTAGTCTTTCTTGGGCTACTAAAATGACAAAATGTTTGGTTCTTTCTGTCAGTCCCTCGACTTAGCCACCCGGTTTAAAGTAAAAAAAAATGAACGAGACGTTTATATCAGCAAAACTTTTCCAAAATAATAAATCTAGTACCTACTTCATGCTTGTCAACATTGTTCAACAAAAAGAAAACATAATGTAAATTTGAAGTGAAACATAAAGACATAACGAATAGTAGCAGTGTTGCTATAATAAAAATAACGTGGGCGTAATTTTGGGGATAATAAACAAAAACACGTAAGTATATTTTAAGCTAAAAATACAGAAAAACTTGCCCTTGAGCCTCGAGCTCGTGGCTCGAGCGACAGAAACAACATGACAAAAGGTCACAACAGATGGCGTGCCGGCAGTGCGAGCGCGGGAAATTTGATTTATTAGAACGAACTCCCCATTACCTATATCATGGGAAAACCAAAACAGGAAGAGAATTACGCGAGAGATGGCTGGGGGAGGTGGGAAAAGCAGCGTGGCGGTGGAAGACTATCATCTTTAAGTGAAATTTTGCAGGGAGACAAGCAGATAGCAACCATTTTTTCATGGTGTCCTGCGCACTTCAAATGGCTCTCCTTCCTGCATGAACATATTCATTAAAATTGCATGCAGTTACTGTACGCAACTTCTTATAAGTTCGAGCTCAGCACTCGTATCGAGCTCTGGCCACCTTTGCATGCAAGCAATGTGCGTTCTGCAGTTGACGGTGGCGTTGTGCTTGCAGACCGAACCAGGCGAAGTGGCCCCTCCTGGTGGCCAGCTGCCACCACAAGAGCGGCAACTACCAGCAGGCTCTTTCCACCTACAGGGCGCTCCACAAAAAGTTTCCAGAGAACGTCGAATGTACGCACTCCACTGCGTCATCACGCATTCATTTGAAGATAGTTTATTTCAGACTTTCTGTGCATGCCTCATTGGTGTTTACTGTTGCATTACGAAAGTGGTTGGTAAAGAGATCGCAGACCAACTGCACAGGTTCTCATCAATCGGTGAGATTATCTCCCGAAACATTTAACACGTTAATTTTTGCCAGAAAACTCCTAAATGTGGCCACGCTAAAGGGTCATCATTATAGATTTCGCGCTACTCGATCGTGGATCAAACTACAAAAACATTTCTCCCTCTTTTGCGAGTCTGGAAAAAACTGCTAAAACTGAGTACACAATTAACCGTGCCGTGCAACTGTTGCTGTGTGCCTCAAAGCATTTCACTGGCTTTTGTATGGTGCGCATATAAGTGAGCAACTCACTTCCTAGTACATGATGTTTGCACGTGGCGTTGATTGCAAGCACTAGAACACACTTCCATTCTGAAGCAGAAGTCTCTTTGAGCAAATGCTTTTAGCTATGCGTTTGCTCTAAGAATATCAATAGGAAGCTTCACTCACTTTGTCACTACTTGTGTAGCTGCATCAGTTACTGTAGCACACTGAATCTGTGTGCTCTCTGGTGTTGTCATTTTGTGCTATTTTACGCTGAAAAGTACAACTTTTTCACCCAGTAAGCTGTAGTTTACTCCACAATTGACTTTTCGTATGTGGGGTTTCATTTGAGTTTTTCTGTTTAACACTTATACTCAAACCTATATGTAAAAAAAAGAGTTTTGCTGCCTCTTTTGTTAAAAAACTGAACCGTTGACAGGTTAACCCAAGATGTTGTTTCATCACACTAAACACCTCTGAAAGATATGTAATTCTGGTATTTAAACTGCACAAAGCACGTGAAGGTGTCCATACAGGGTTACTGACCGTGACGGGTGAAAATTGTGCATCATGTTACGGTACAGTGTAGCTACGGTAGCCTTCTGTCTAAGCATAGTCACGTCCTCTTGACAACTTCTTATGAACAATGTTTCCTTTTGCAGGCCTCCGGTTCCTAGTTCGATTGACGGGTGACCTGGGTATGAGCGAGTCAGCCGAATACGCGGCCAAGCTGAAAAAGGCTGAGAAGGCCAAGGAAATGAAGGAACATGTGAGAAAGATACAGTGTTATTCTCTTTTGCATGCGTGAATTTCATCGGCCGCAGCAGCATTACGTTCCTGAACTCCGTACAATAGAAACCGCACCACTAACTTTTTCTATTACAGACAGAAGCAATAGCCTTCAGTGCTGAGTCAACAATTAGTCTTCCGGAGCAGTAAAAGACGAGCAGTAATATGACATGCCGATCTAGGAATGACAGGACTTGGCAAATAGCTCTTCTCTTATGTCTTTAGACGGTGCCCGTACATTAGCCCATTGTCATGAGTGCTGCTGCAGACCACTGTTCGAAAAATGTGCAACTATGGGGCCGCACCAAAATTGAGCGCGAGATTTTGGAAACCTTTATATTAAGGAGAGGGAAGGCAGGGGTGCATTAGCATGGAATCTTTATGAGTAATGTGTGTTACTATTGCTTGTGTGCATTTTTTACTTGTGAGCTTTTTGTGCATCGGGGCGAACCTTCATAGTAATATTCACATGCGAAGCGGTCAGCTTCACGCTTTGTGTTTGAGCACTTCCCATGCGCAGCCTGCGTTTGATGGAAGGTTAGTTTTTCACTGAACATCAGTGTTTAGGAGCCCAGAATAGTCCTTTGCACTCTATTCTTGTATTTGAATCTGTTTAGCTGATTTTAATTCTTCAGATCACCAACCAACTAGACCCAGTTTTAAGCGTCGCTAGTAAAAACAGCTACAACCAAATGAGAATTATTTTGAGTCCAAATCCCCACAGTGAAATGTGCACGGTGCCAGCAAAAAGTTTTGTTCTGCAGCCTGTGGAATAAATACTGTCAGAAACAAGGTTGACTTGTATCCTGACAATCTGAAAATAACCAACTTACCAAGTAAGGATGGCGACAGGCTCTAAACAGTCTTTCATATCAAAGGTAACTGTAGTAATATTAACGTCTAAGGGAACTTTAGAGCAAATACGATAAACACGAGTTCTACTGAATAGAGGATACAAAACAAGAACGTGCTCTGAAGCCACGTTCTCATTTGGCGTTCATGTCCACGCCAGATGAACCTCAAACGAGAGTAGTCATTATTGCTGGTTTTGTGTGGCATTTCTGTGATGCACATATCCCCAGTTTCACGAGTAGTGCCGGTGTTCAACAGAGAAGGCTGACTAATGCTATACTCGGGCACAAGTTAACGGCAATAGCTCATGCAGTGTATCGCTCCGCCGAGGACGGACTCGGATGTCAGCGCGCACGCGCTTTTTGAAAGGAGGTTGCGCCTAATGCGTGACAGTCGTCTTCTCTTTCTCGCGTAGTTCCTTTGTCGTCGCTGCAGTAATTTATAAGCCGACTAAGTACGAAAATCCTCGGAAATCCCTCGCGTACGTTCAAAATAATCGCAGTAACGCGCTCTTTGCGCCGCGCGGAGGAAAAGCCGGCCGCGGTGATGAGGCGCAGGGGTAACTTCCGTTGTCGTTCTTCAGTTATTCCCAAGTGTAATTAGGTGCATCAAACAGCCCAAGAAGACTACATGCAGATTATAGCGATTCTTCCCAGTTGCCTGGCGTAACCCTGCTGCTTTTATCATTAACGTGCAGCATGCAGCATTCTTTAAACTGCAAACAAGAGAAGTAAAAAAAAGAATACATAAGAATCGCAAGCATAAAATGTGGTTTATTGAACTGTGACACAGCTAAGCGAAGCCTTTCTGCTTGAACTTAGCACGACATTACAGCCACAAGTTTAACAACGCTGTGGTGCTTTGTCGTCATAAATGCCCAAGTGATCATTGCTTTAGCTTACGGTTCCATGTACAGAAACGGCTGAAACGAGAATAAAGTAGCATAGACTGACAAGCCAGTGCTCTAACTTGGCTCACCTATAACAGTATAGTATTTTGGGACAAATATCATACTTCCTTTATGTATATGAAGCCAATAAGAATTAAGATGGTCCATGTTTTAAGGCTTAGGACAATATATTGAAATCCATAGTATTTTCAATGAGTGAACATTTTAAGCAAGATAACCTGCTGTAGTACTTAAAAATATATGTACTTACCAACAGTTGTCATTGGGCTACATCGCCAGAAGGCTCCCTAGTGACTAATGATGAAGAGCATGGAGAGAACATTTATCTAATTATCACGCCCAATGAACGATTCGGTAAATTGTTCATGAAAAAACGTGAGAACATGTTGGTCGCGGCGTCTGCCATCAGGTTGGGTGTCAGCCAGATACGTGGCAGCGGTTTTAAGCGCAGAAGAGGGTAATAGTATTAAATAGGTGTAACCTTATAAACGTTTGCATATGTGTTCATCTCTTTTAGTGTTTAATTTTCATTGTGCTTCTATCTTTGCAGAGAACAAGTAGCAGCGGAAGCCGAAGTGGTAGCCGTCGGAGCAGTGGCCGCCTCTCCAGGGATGGATCGGCCAGTAGCAGTGAGAAAGCTCTGCATCCTTTCCGAAAACGCATTTTTATGACGGGAGCCGCAAAAGCTTTGGCGCCATATTGAGATGGCCAAAATTTCCGCTTTTTCGGTTTTAGTGGGTCGACCTATTTTTCCGGAAAAAAAGTGCGCTTATCGGGTGTCGGTATTCAAAAAGTACGTGCTCGGCGAGGTCATGGAATGCCGCGGCGTCTGCTTTAGCTTTCTATCTTTAGGCGCGGGAACCGTCGATTTACATCCAGAACAAAGAGATTATTCTAGGCTGTTCATGTAGCTTTCCCTATGACACATGCGGCGATAGGCACACGTAACACAGACCGGCGCAGCCGGGCGGTAAAAGCAAACATAAATAAACAAACCCAATACATGGTTCGCGGCAATATAGGGACCATGCGATCGTGGCGCCAGCTTGCACTAGAAAATTGTAGGAGGCTGGCAGGATACGCGAGAAAGCATAACTGGGTGAACTTTTTATTTCATAACTTATTTCATTCCATGCCCTCCTATAACCGAGTAATCAAGCCCGTCATCTGCATTTCCCGGTCTGCGCATCCTAGTGCTGTTTATCCAGAACAAGCCCACACGACTTTTGACGAATATTTTTTCCTACACAAGTGTTATGACTAGAACGACCTTGTGGCTGATGTCACTAGAATCAAAAACCATGACTGATTTAAGTGTGCCATTGAAGATGCCTCTTCATGTGGGTGAATATTGTTACCCGCCGTGTTCCCGCCCGCCCCTCATGTAATGTACTGTCACTGAGACCCTTAAGGTGAAATAACTAAACTTGGGACAGTAACTAAGCTGTAACATAGGGGCCAGAGCAGTCTTCTTTCTCAAAAGCCTGTATTTAGGTCGTACAAAATTTTTGACAGAAGTATGTCCGTGACCTGATGCGCAACAGCCCAACATCCCAGCAGTCTTCATTGCTTTCAGGCCTTCGGGCGTTTGACGCCACGGTGGGTACAGCTAGGATATATCGATCACCTGGATGTGGCCCATGGATTATGTAGAACGTACTAACTGCTTGCTGTACAGACGTCTAAGCAACAGGCTGTACAAGTAGCACTTCCCCACCCGTTACCTTTTACTATTACAAAACTTGGTTCATGAGAGTTCAAGAGCTGTGCCAATTGTGGAAATCTCAATCCTGACGAAGTTCGTGTTGAGCGCAAGATTCATTGAACGTGGTGCCTACCCTTCTGTACTTGGACTGTGTGAGAATTGAGAATTTCTTTACGGCCAAACTATCACCTTGAAGCCGTAGACCTCTATCCACGGCATGTCAAAAGTCTCAGAGCCCAACCCTGACCAAAGGACCCATTTCTTCCAACTGAAACCAAGGTAATGCTGCTGCGGCAATATACAAGAAGCAATTGACATCTTAGGAGAGTGTTGCTCCACCATGAGCATGCCGGGGACTTCTCGGCTTGAAAAAGTGATTCGTATGAAGTATGCCAATGCGTGTCACATTGCGAAACAATTTACTTTTGCAGCTAAAGTCGCCCCTGCGCATATTTCTGTGACCTCTTTTTGTGTGTCTGGCTTTCTTGCACAGTTGCAAGTGTTACGAAAAATTCCGCCTTAAAAACGCGTGCCACGCAAAGAAATCAAGCCCATGTGTCATGCGGCAAAGCCCATTTTTTGCGTTGACACCAAGCTTTAGAAATAAGGAGGAAAGGAGATTGTCGTGGAGGGAACTCGTGGACCCCCTTAAGGTGGCTCTCAAACTTATCGGGGTCTGCGGACACCCATTGTAAATCACCATACTAAGACATGCTGGGATATCCACGAAATTCAAGCACGCTTGAGATTTTCACATGGGCAGTCCTCTTTTTATGTAGGCAGTCATCTTTGTGATATCGAAGACTATGTCGCTGAAATCTTTATGATATCATACATGTCACATGGAATATTGTCGACATATTTTCAGCAGGGATATACTAACTGGTGACACGAAAGCGCTGATAGTTGCATTATGAAAGCTGGCTGCCTAAACAAGATCAAACTCCATTGAAAAATGCAACTTATTCAATACACTCGCACTGTGCAAAAATATACTTCTGCTGCCTAATTAGGCTGATACACCCAGGACCGTAAGATTAAAAGATTTAATGCACCTGGCTGTTGTTAGGAATTACCAACAGTGGTGACTGCGCTGGGAAGGCCAGTCCCAACAGTCCCACAGTCACGGTGTCACATCGCTGCCTTGCTCCGTCCGCTATCGGCCCCGGCGCAGACGGAAGAAGTTCTCGAGCCGATGAAAAGGCAGCATTTATATACAGCATGTAGCAACAAGGGTAACAACAGCATTACATGGCTCGCACAAAAGCGTCAGCACCTCTCCACTCGGTGCCGCGGAAGAATGCTGGCGATAAGTGCCTCGTGACTTGTTTTATACCTCCGGAAGTCCGTTGTGGCCCCGAGAAGTTCGAATCGCTCCAATCAGGACCTTCGCTGGCCGAAGTTTGAAATTCGACGAATGGAGGCGAAGGGGTTGCGTCAGCCGAGCCGCCGCAATAGAGAGAAGGAGGGGCCGCTACCCGCCTCGAGGCGGGTAGCGGCCTGTCGGTTGCCGGTCGTTCACCCGAGGCACGATTCGGCTGAGCCACCGCGACGCAAAAAGAGAGGCGACTCTGCAGCGCTCCAAGACTGCGACGTCGGCCGCGGGCGGTTTAGTCCGGTTTGGACGAGGCGTGAATCGGCGCCGCTGTTGGCGCGTTGCCCCGTGCAACGAATTTGGGGCCGGGTGCTCTGGCACAACACTGTCCACGTCGAACCGGCATGCAGATAGTATGTGGCATCATTTTCTGGTGGCTTGCCTACGAATAATTACCACGGGCACTAAGAATACAACAAATATCAACAAAAAAAAAAACTCCACACCAGGAAAATAATTGTGCGGGCCACAACGAAACTTCTGTGGAGTTCTTAATGTGGAAACTAAACCAGCATTTAATTTCTGTTGACTTTCCGTTGAATCACTAAGAAGTACACGAAATATCACCAGAAATTCTGAAAACCATTTTCTCAAGGGTGGCTTTATATGTCCAACGCATTGGAACTTCTGGAGCAAGGCAGAAGGCTTTCTTCGGATTTCAAAAAAGAGAAGAAAGCTCGCTGTGATAAGCGCTGCTGGTATAACTGCTCGGTTGGTCAGGCATATTCGGCTTTAGGTTCAGGCAGCTCCACAAAGTGTGCGATACTGTCTGTGCCCAATGAGAAATAAATAAGTTCAACAGTGACTTACAGCATTAATAAGTATGCCTGTGTTTGCAATGTTCACAACAAGAACTTCGAGTCTGTCTGAAGCACACAAGTATGGCGCGCAGTAAACGTAATGCAGAAAACGACAGTAAGGGCCTTTGGAAAAAGGTACAAATGCTACAGAAATTCAAACTGAAGCGTCAAAGATACTCATACAACACTATTTACTGCTGTTCTCTTTTCTCTCTTTTCACCAGACAACAGTGTGCAGTCAGAGCCTGCTACAATGAAAGGTCAGCAGTCGGGCAGTTCAGGCCGGACGACCCGTCACCAGATACCACTGGTGGAGGACGAGGAGACATACCAGGCAACTACCAAGGAAGTCGGTGCGTCCAGCTCTGCTTACGGCTAGCTTTTCTTTGCGGGGACTCCATGAACAGGCTCCAAGAAGTATATACTAACTAGAAAACATTGCGTTCAGCAGAAATGAGTGTGCTGTTAACACTTCCATTAAAGTTTTAAATGAAGGTAGGTGCTGCAGTACCAGTCTTGTGCAGGTTTGTGTTTTAAATAGAAGGTGAAGGATAAAAACAAGACAAAGAAAAAGAATAATGCAGAATACACACAGGGACGGCCAAGTCATCATTACACGCATGGTGTGACTTTTATAAGTGAACATAAAGCAAAAAATAGGATTCACAGAGGAACAAGAAAAATGAAGAACACCTTTCTTACCCTCTAAGGTTATTTTAATCGAAACAGCCCATTTTCACGTCTTGTGTGAACACTAGTGCGTTAGTTCAAAGGAGCACTGACACGAAATTCTTGTGTTACGTTGTTTTCGCTGCTTTAGGGGCCTACAAGGCCACAAATCATTGAATGGCACTTTAGATGGTCCATCACAGGGTATAGTACTTGCAGCTTTGATGATTTATCTCAGTTTCAGTTTCAGTGAAAGTAGGACCCTCTTGATGTCACTGTTCTCATCGCAACACAGCCGGCCGCCTTGGATACATCACGGAAGCCCTGACGTCGCCAGTTTGGGGCGATGCGCACATGGCGTCATGATAATGCTGATGTAGGATCGGTGTCCATTCTAAGCTTTCTCGTGTTGGCAAAGATTAAAATTTATTTAGAATATCTTCTACTGAACGGTTTAGGTTTAAACATCATGGGGGTATCTCCACTTGCAGAGGAAGCTTGTTACATAGTTATCTGAGCTTTCAAATTTCGTGTCAGTACTACATTAATGTGTATGAGGCAAAAACTGCTCCTACTGGAAAGTCAGTAGACAGTGTGTGTCCTGTGGCACAGCCAGAGGGTGATTGAGGCACCACCTGCTCAATTTTAAAATTTTACACCGGAAATATGAATAAAAATAACTAATTGTAAAAAAAAAGGCATATGACGGCATCGCAGACACATTTGTCACAATACTTTCATGTAGGCATCATAATGCAAACATCGACATTAATCAAGCAATCACAAGACTATATACCATTCGTGTGTTGCAATGTCTGTACAAGGTGTCGTCATGGGCATGGATATAAATTAAACAATAGCAATGTTCTGTTCAGCTAACAACCACACCTGGCGTGACATGCCCATCATAATAACAGACTTGAAACACACTTGCAGATCTTCAAGTGGGTGTATTCAGCATCTCTCTCTGCGCTCGGAAAAATGGTTGGCTACGGGCCTGCTGTCTGCATGCTTTTTCTCATTTATTTCTCCTTATTTGCTCTCGAAATGACGACTCAAATATAAAAGCAAAGGATTTCTGGGGCACTTGATAAACTCATTATTGCGAAGAACAACAAATAGATGCAGGTGGATCCACGGATCAGTGGAGAAGGTGTTTTCACGAGATATGGGACAGGCGTGTCTGGTGGACATCTTGAATTTTGACGAAAATTTTATATATGGCTTCTTGTGCACAGGGGAAAACATGTCTGAAGTTATTTTAAGGAAAAAAAAATTTGCCCTTCTTCCCAAAATGCCCAAAGCCACCTTGGGTCACTGGCGCGTTGAGTGGCTTGCGGAAAATTTGAAACATCTACAACTCTAAAACAAAAACTACTGCAGCTATCGCCTTAGTTATTTTTATGCAATAACTTTGCATACTCTCAAATGT
Source organism: Haemaphysalis longicornis (assembly GCA_013339765.2). Taxonomy (NCBI): domain Eukaryota; kingdom Metazoa; phylum Arthropoda; class Arachnida; order Ixodida; family Ixodidae; genus Haemaphysalis; species Haemaphysalis longicornis. The sequence continues at coordinate 114,664,484 of CM023456.1, read as the reverse complement.
GTGAAGTTATTTTAAGGAAAAAAAAATTTGCCCTTCTTCCCAAAATGCCCAAAGCCACCTTGGGTCACTGGCGCGTTGAGTGGCTTGCGGAAAATTTGAAACATCTACAACTCTAAAACAAAAACTACTGCAGCTATCGCCTTAGTTATTTTTATGCAATAACTTTGCATACTCTCAAATGATTTAACAGGTTCGTGTTTGCCTTTCAGAGTGAATTCCGTTTATTCCACATTCACAAATCGTAATTTTTTAAAATTTCCCAAATGTGGGGCCTTTTGTGTCGGAATCTAAACAAGCTAGGTAGTTGAAATTTTTAGTGGTATTCTTCTATTCTTGTTCAGTCTTCGTGCAATTTAGTTTATGGGGTCAAGGTGGTTCACTTAAAAAAAGCACTGTACTTCAGCTAGGTAACGCAGTGTGGTATATTTTGATAGTCAATTAAAAAAAGGCCATCTTCAATTTTTTTAAAATTTCACAAATTACAGCCAAGGTTGCTCTCTAGCACCTATATAAAACATGTTACACTACTGTTGTTGTTTAGCAGCTACAAAGCGCCAAATATGGCCTTGTTAGCAGTATTGCGGTGACATATTCAAGTGATTTGTAAGAAGCTTATGACCCGAAATGTTGGGAGAGAAATGGGTGTTACAAAGAGAACATGATTAACGAAACAATAAGGGAAGCATGCTGTGTTGAAATTGGCCGCGTATATAGTACATTGCACCTAAATCTTATTTGAAGCTCTGGCATCCGAGCCCATGTTTGGTCATGTGTCTCGTTGGTTGTGTGTTTGGTCGTGTGACTCGTCGCGTCTCAACCGCGCCATTCGAGGCCAGGAATTTTTAAAACCGCTGGGCTTTGAATGATTGCCAGAATATTTTGGACGAAACGCAACGGACTCCTGAAGTGATACAAAAATGTCTTTAATTAGCGAACACTGCAAATTATCCTGATGTTGGAATTAAGTGCATTTCAGTTGTCTGATCTGGTTCTCGCGCTCTCTTCAAACTCACTAAAAATGTGATTTCACAGGAACTGGCTTCCGAGGATCTCTGTGGCACCATACGCTACTGCAGAGCACTTAGCACCGACGAGGCCGTGCGTCTTCACCGTCGTTCATTTGAGCATGAAGCAGGAAGGCAGCGAGTATGATCCGTGTGGTCAAGAGTGGGTTAGCGGCAACCTAAGCGTTTAGATGCGAAGAGTCTCGAGATTGCAGCCATCTAGCGAACTTAAATTCAGGTCAGGACATACATGCTGGTTAGCCGGCTTAACAGGACCTTTTGTTCCAGTGTCCAGATTTTTCCTGCGATGGAAGTTCCTTCCGGAGACAATTTCTTTCTTATGCCATCTTAAACAATCACCACAAAGCACGCGCTCCTCACTGCTCTTGGGCCATTGAGGCTCCCGTAGCTTGTGATGTGCGTGAATCGCCGCCGGTGATGACCAGGCAGACACTGTTCCTAGCTGGGGCGGTTTTTGCAAGCCACCTCCTGTTATCGAAGATCGTACCTAGCTGCAGTACAGTGCTTTTTTCTTTATTTAAACCGCCTTTACCCCATAAACTAAATTGGCACGAAGGCCCAGACCGAACAAGAATAGAAGAATAACACTAAAAGATTTCAACTACCTAGCTTGTTTATATTCTGACAAAAAAGGCCCACATTTGGGGAAATTAAAAAAAATTCCGATTTTGGAATGTGGAATAAAAGGAATTCACTCTGAAAGCCAAACAGGAACACGTTAAATCATTTGTGAGTAATTACAGTTATTGCATAAAAATAACTAAGGCGATAGCTGCAGTACTTTTTGTTTTACAGTTGTAGATGTTCAAAATTACGTGTGAGCCGCTCAACGCGCCATTGACCCGAGCCGGCTTTGAAATTTTCTGAGGGAGGAAAATATTTTTCTACAAAATAACTTCACATATCTTTTCTCCTATTCACAAGGAGCTATATGTAAAATTTTTCTCAAAATAAAAGATGTAGGTTGGACACGCCTGTCCCATCTTTCAGGAAAACGCCCATGAAATTTCAGTGTCCTTTTATTTCCCGAAAGTTTTCTTTGGCGAAGTTTGAATCGATTTTGCCTCTGGCTTTTCACAGCTTGTCTCTGGATGACATACAACTATACTAAAATATTTCTGTTGCTGCACCGCGCTTTTGTTGCCTCCGGAAGCAAGAAAGTGGGGAAACCGAGACAGCTGCATTTGTTCAGATGACAGAGTTTGTCGCCCCTGCTAGTTCGCGAAGTGCACACGTCACTTTAGTTGTAGCTTGCTCGTAATAGCTCGTTAAATTGACCAAATAAATTAGTTACAATAAGTGACACCTCAAATTACTGATCTCAGAGAATATACGAAGGCCCATCGCCACTTTCATCGTGCCTTAGTTCTTTCTTTTTGTGTGTCATCATCATCATCATCATCATCATCATCATCACCATCACCAGCCTATATACGCCCACTGCAGGGCAAAGGCCTGTCCCATTAATCTCCAATTATCCCGGTACTGTGCTAACTGCGACCAATTTATCCCCGCAAACTTCTTGATCTCATCTGCCCATCTAACGTTCTGCCGTCCACTGCCACGCTTGCCTTCTCTAGGGATCCACTCTGTTACCCTTAATGACCAACGATTATCTTGCCTTCGCATTACATGCCCTGCCCACGTCCATTTCTTCTTCTTAATTTATACTAATATGTCCTTAACACGCGTTTGTTCCCTGACCCACTCCTCTTCCTTCTTGTCCTTTAATGTTCCACCTATCATGTTCCGTTCCATTGCTCGCTGAGTCGTCCTCAATTTAAGTTGAACCATAGCCTGAGGCTATGGTTGAACACTCTTAGTGCGCCTCCAAGTTTGTCTTTTTGTGTGTGTGTACTCCTAAACCTGTGAAACACACTTAAATTATGCTGCGTAGTAGTATAAGGCGGCTTTTGCAGAAAAGGAATGCTTAGGAGTATTTAAGCCCGATTTTGATTACGCTCTTGTTCACAATTTTCTTTTACGTTGCTTTTGCCTATGTGCGTGCAGATGCATCGTACGAGGACCCTCTTGGACCCTTGGAGGAGAGGCCTCGAACGGCAGCCAGGGCGAGGAACCAGATTGAAGACGACTTTGATAATGACGACCTCGGGGACGACATGCTGCCAGAGTAAATGGCAGGGTCATCCCGAGCCGGTTCTGTTGGCATGCTTTTTACCCCACACGGAATCCTGTCAAATATAGTCACGAGCATTCGAATGGGATTATGCACATATTACACCTATCACCAAGCCATATGGCTTTACGTTGATAACAGAGTCCAAGCCCATTCGCAGCTAGCAACATGAACTTCATGCCACGCAAAGAAAAACAAGAACCGATTCTCACACTTTTTTGTGTATTAAACTATCAGCTTCAGCCGACTTCGTTCGCCTACGTTTTTTGGATGACCCAATAAATGAAGTCATTAAATTTTTACTGAATAGTAGTTCTAGAATAAGACGTACACCAGCACAAAACCAGTCAAGCAGCAGCAAGACCGCATCAGTTGCACTGTATTGGTACCATGATGCGCTCTTGTAAGAACCCTTTATTAAAAAGTGGTTACAAAGTTTTACATACGCTGAGCAATGGTCGCATGCGTTCGCAGAGTAAGAAGAAATTGGTCCCAGATCAACTTGTTTGCAGAAATTACGTCGAAAGGTGGCGTTGTGGTCGTTTCTCCCATTGAACGCCACCCGGCCAATACGGCTGCGTGTGCACTCACATACCACGCAGCCGACGGGACCACCACGCGTCCTTACACGGCGCCCACCTACGGTGAAACTCTACGCATAGCCCTGCAGCAGAGGGTTCAATTCCCACATCCACATAAAGACCTCACGCCCTTGGAAGCGCAAATCCCGAGAAATATCAGACCAATACGTTCATACACAACTCAAGATAGTCCAAGGTGCTGCGACACCAAAATCGAGACCTTGGCGAATACTGTAACAAATGCGGAGAGACAGCCACGCTGTTGCACGCCACATGGTCCCGCCCAGTGATATGGGGAACAGGCACCAGTAACACCTCAACACAGCCTACTACACAGGATACATGGGAGGCGCACCCTGGCAAGCACATCTCTACAGGACCAACTCTACCTGCTGGATAGGGCGAAGACAGGCACACTAGCCACTGGGGCAGGGGTATGAAACTCCGCCGTTTTTCTGTCCCGTGACTACAGCGATCCTAACGTTTGGGGGCTGTACTACATGCGCGCATAAATGAACGTTGTTGTTGAATCTTATATTTAATACTAGGTTAATTCTTAATTACGCAGTTTTTAATATGCAAGTAAACTTAAAAGTTGCAGTTCGAGATTGCGAAAATACGAGCGCCACCAGCAGTGGAAAACAGGAACCGCACCTTTCTGTTTCGCACCGCTGAAAAGGGGCGTTTCTTGTCGCGCCCATAGGTATGCTACGATCCACGGTGTTCCGAGGGCCGTTTTTACCACCGCAAAGTCTGTTTCATCGAAACAGACGCATGAATGGATTCGCGCCGTCACCACAGATCGTGCTGCACTGGGTGGTGTCAAAATTCTTCACGCCAGGCCGGCATAAACTTCTTTTGGATCCCGGCGGACGAAAGGTACGTACGTTCTGCATGCTGCTTGTTTTGCTTTTCTACGCTTGCACGAGATAGCAGGATGCGGTTGCAGCAGTAGCTCTATAATTTTTTAAGTGAGCATGCACGTGCACTATCTATTTATTACATTCTGATTGTCTTTTTTGACTCTTGACTGAAGCATGAAATGCGCGGCAGAGCATCTGGTAATTAATCCAATCACTACATAAGCTACACACGTTTGTTTATACGTGCGTTATTGATTTAATGCGTTTAGATCGTGTGTGTTTTGCACTTTAGCGCAAGTGAAAGCGCGGTATGCAGCAAAGTGTATATGAGGCAACATATACAATAACTAATGTAACAGTGTGAGCTTATCTGCACTATTTTTATTATCTTTTGATTGCCTGCTTTAGTTTGTTTTCGTAGCATGCGTTGCTGCTATTATTATTAATATTATTGTGATTATTATAATTATTACCAACATTATTGTTATCAGCCTGTTTATGTCCACAGCTGGAGGAAGGCATCTCCCATACACTTATGGCTCAAAGGCTGGGTCCGCAGGTTCATATCGTGTTGATAGCACTATGTTAACTAAGGAGCGACTACATCAATTATTTTATTGCGTTTCAATTGTGTGTCCTGTGTGTTCTGCATTTTGTCGTCACGTGAATCAACGGCACATAGCAGAATAAATTTGTAGCAATAACTATACAAAGCAAGCAATTACTTTATATGTTTATAATACAATCACAACTATAATTCCGCCACTTATAATTTATAATTTAACCTTCAGTTCCATGCTTGCAGTTTCAGCTTTAGCACAAGAACGATCGATGTATTCACAAGAACGCAGTTACAGCTATAAGCCGATAAATAATTAGACAGTGCAGGCTTAACCTTTGCTAGGAATTTATTAGAAGTTTTGAAATAAAGTTTTTATAACCAGTTTATTGCAGCGCCCGAGAAATACCTGATGAATATATAGGGCGCCAAAGTATATATGCATGAATAATTGCTTAGCGATTCTGCTGTGGGATGGCTACTTTTGTCTGCAGAAGTGTATTTTGGATTAGGAGGAAAGGTGGGTCATTGCCACCGAAAATTATCATCGCACAAATAGAAAAACGTATCTGCGTCTCTTAATAATAAAGGCTGATTTTAATTTAAAATTTGCCTTTACGATTGGTCACAAGTCGTCTTTGTAGCCAAAATCAATTTAAGAAAGAAAGATTCCTAATATATCAGATAACGTTTATTCCGAATACAAATGCTAGTTGAAAGCAGCAGTAAAGCTAGTAGTCATTCTAACCCAAATATGCACACGTACTTGTTGATGTTCCAGATCTCGCGTTTGGCTCCAGTGTGCGAGAAGGCAGAACCTGGCTCATTTACCACCTCGACAGATCTACAGCAGCTACCGGCTGTGTCTGCCAATTTCACGACCAGACACTACGAGGACCTTGGACAGACAAGGCACTGGACAGATATGCACTGGCTGGATACCTAATTAGCATGCGGCCATGTGCCATACAATTTTGTTTGCGACTGAAAGTGTAAAATATCCAATTTGTGTTTTTACTGTATGAATGGTACATTTAGCAATAAAAATGAAAATACCTGTACTCTTTATCCTTGTCTAGATTGTGTGTACTAATAAACCAAAACAACGTCGTACTTAGAATAAATAGTGCAAAAAGAAGTGGACGCGTAAAACTTCATGAATCAGAACAAAACAATTGCCCTTTCGATAATGTGGCGGTTTGCGCAACAGGAAAAAGGTCGTACGCTGGCCATCTGAATATCTTCCACTCGCTCAATTTACCTTCCATGTGCATCTCAATTGAATTTGGCGCTAATTTGCCCCCCCCCCCCCCACCCCGCTCGGCTTTTCAGTCCTCATCAAGATGGCGTTTCCCAGTGCATGTCTGCAACACGCCGCCATGTTTTTAGTACCGCCCCCAAACACCAGGGGTTTGTCCGGCGCTTCGATCGAATATCGCGTCCCATGCAAGGTATAGGAAGTTTCACTCCCATGACTGGGGCCCTGGACCTAGGGTTCCACACATGAATTCCACTCCACTCTATCCCCTACCCCATTCCCTCCTTTCTCTATTCCTCAATAATAGTTCGTTTAGTTTAATAATAGTTCAATAAGTTTGTTCAGTCAGTCAACGCCACCCCCTTCCTCTCACTCGTTCTTATACTGCTCCACTCTCCTCTCCTGCCTTTAGTACTCTTGAGTCATTCCTACTGTTTCGTCCTGGTCTCTATACGGTGCATTCAATGGCGAGGCACGCATGCAGGCAACCATGTGAGTTCGCCGTCTCTGGTTATTTCGGGCTCCGCTGGATGGCGGTACTTGTCCGCGCTAACACATGATGTGTTTCAGACGGTCCAAGCTCTACCCCCGCGAACTTGCGCAAAGTATTCTCCGACTCTAATGTCAGTGCGATAACAACATCTCAGTTGAAACCACCGTTGAGAATCGGGTTCAAACGGAGCAGACGACGCACGCCAGTGTTTTGTAGGTGCGGAGTACCTTAGGACCTCACGATGTCCGTCCGCGTCCGTGCGCATGACATTTAAAATCGCAAAAAATCACACAGGCACCGGCAGGATTCGAGCCTGTGTCTGGTAGACCAGACAGAGTTACTGTTAGTCGTCTTACCCACTGGGCTACGACCGTAAGTTAGTGCCCGAAAGTCAAACGGCTTACTCCCTCACCTGTCACCGTGCGGAGAACATTAGGACCGCCCAATGTCCGTCCGCGTCCATCCGTGCGCACACCACCATCAAGCGAAAATCTGTGCGGAAACTATGCGGACTGTTCTTGTACCTAAAAGGCTACAAGAACACTCCAAAACACTCGAAAACAGGCACAAACATAACCTAGTAACGAGAAAAAGCACAAACAGGGACTCCCAGCCTGCTTAGTGGCGACAGGACGTAAAACCCACCCTCATCTTCCCACGGGGGGAACTCGAGTAAATGCGTCGCAGAGTGGTGGTGGTATCGCGTGAATGTTGCGTAATTGGGTATGGTTTGGGAATGCTTAATTGTTATTTCGTCTTTATTATTCTTATTTATTGAATGAAGGAGAAGCGAAGGAAAGGAGTGTAAAGTTAAAGTCTGTCTTTATTGCTTGGTGCCGTCAAGCAAAGCGTCAAGTCAAGCGAAAGCCAAGCAAAGACGCCCTTGACTGAATTCCGAACGCGCGCTCCGCCGCTTATATACACACCGCCCGCGTTCGAGGGAGAGGAGTACGGGGGACAGACGCGCATGCGCACACTTCCGTACACAAGCGCGCGAACTTTCCACGCACCCACCACGCCGTTATTACGTGTACACGCCCTGCCGCCGTTACTGTTGAGCGCGACGCAGCGCACGGGTAGCTACGACGCATGCGCGCACAGACGCGCTCCCCCCGCACCGCCGCAGCTGTTGTTGAGAGCGACGGAGCGCACGGGGTACACGCGCTCCTCCCGCACCACCGCACCTGTTGTTGAGAGCGAGGAGGGAACGGGGCAGAGACGCGCACCTGCGCCTCGACGCGACGCGCATGCGCAGTGAACGTGTGGATGGCGCCGACAACATCGACGAGTGACATCGCGAGCCTAAGAAATGCTCCGCATTTAAAACACCGCTGTAGTCAGGTTGTGATCAAGTTGTAATACACAGTGACTGCATGGAAGTACGCTAGATGGCGCTACGCGTAAACACGAGATGGAACCGCGGTGCACCGCGTATATAAGCGGGTTCCGGAAATCACACACTCTTTTCCCGCCATGGGCGGAAACGAACGTTAGAAGCGTCACGCTGCTGCTCAACGTCTACGAAGACAACGAGCTTCCCCGAAAACGAATCATTCCCCCATCTAAGAACTCAACTTCACTGCTGAAATCTAATGACGGTTGGGGCTCAACTTGGTTGTCATTTCGAGTCCCCGTACTCCGCACCCTCGCCATCATCGACGGAGTGAAGATGCTGCCATTGTTTTGTTCTGCGGCTTGCCGGCGCAGTGGCACAAGCCGCGCCATGTCCGTGGCCGTTTTCAGTGTTGCCAAGCGAAGAAATTGACACGTAAACTTTTCAGTGAATAGCATGTATAGGTCTTATGCAAAATCTGCTGCCCCCTCACGGCCACCGCGAGAACAGCTTCCATGCTCAAGGGATTAACCGGGCAGCCGAGCATCTAACTGTGGAGGGGTTTCTGTCATCTGGTCTTTTCTGTCGTCCAGGACGCCCACATATTATTGTGTGCCGTGCCGCACACAAAGTGGGAGCACGGATGTTCGAGGGAGAGGGGTAAGAACTCTAGAAGTCAAAGTATTATTGTTCATTGTCCCATCGCAGGTGCAGCAACGGCCGTGGACGTTGCTACTTTCTCGTGTATGCGTGTCGCGTGCGCTGCAAATCGTATCTGTGTTAACATCGTTCATGTAGCAGTGATACAACAAATTACACCCGTGGGATACGGAAGGTGCTACTAAATAACTGCTCGCTTGTCTCAAATCTGCCAGTTACTTTGCGCTAACGCAGCGGCGATTGCGGGCTACTACTGCGGTGATAGGCGCGAACGCTATCGAGGCTCTCAAACGGTTTACAGTGAATACTGAATAGAACGGCTAACATACGTGCGTCTAATAATGATAGTTGAGCGTTTGTTCTTGCTCGTTCGGTATAGGGACATGCTTAGTGGGACCAACGTACTTTCCCATAGATCGGTTGGTCATCCAAAAAGCTCTGGTAACATTTTTGTAGACACTTACGTGCGTGGCACCGGGCTTCAACCGTAGAAAAACGGTTACTTAAAAATTGAGAAAAAGAAACGGTTCCAGGTAAGGTAATACACGCATCAATCATATTCCTTCGTGATTGATGCGTGATATACCTGTATCTTATTATCCACGTATCGGTATGCATATAGATCGTTCGTAGAATCGTTACTTATTGCGCGAGAAAATGGTTGCGTGGGTTCGTTCTCCGTTTGCGATTAGAGTCTTTGGAGGGTTCACGATAGATTGGACGCAGTTTCAGCGAAGGCTGGATGCACTTTTAGCTTTCGCGCTTGTCTCAACTTTCGTTAAGAAGGGATGGTAATCGTTTTCTTTCTCGTTCCCTCTTATTCGCCCCATTCTTTTCTAATCTCATTCCTCTCTCACTTTCTACTTCTTTTTTCGTTCCTTCGTACATCTTATCCTTCCCACTCCATTCCCCAGTGCCATCCTCAACGCAAAATAGTTCGCCATATTAACAGCGGAGCTGTTGTTACTGGCCTTACGTTCGCCATTGCAGGAAAAAAAATACCAAGAAAATGCTAAGCGCTAGTGAGCACGTGCCTCGCGGCGACTGCCGAGCGTCCCCGGCTCGCGAGAGAGAGAGAGAGAGAAAAAATTTTATTTCTCCAGCAGAGGCTGATGTGTGGGCGTCGCCCCGTGGAAGGCGTCCCTAGTCCGGGATGCCTTGACTTCGGCTGGCCGTCCGTGCTCGGGTCACCAACTTTAGCTGGATATCCGGGTCCGGGCTGGCCAGGGAAGCCCTCCACTGCTCGAAGGTTGGGTTGGAAAGGGGGGGCAAGTCTGGAGTTCGTTGGCACTCCCATATGATGTGGTAGAGGGTGCCAGGCTGGGGACAGTAAGCGCAGAGGGAAGGTTGTTGGGTGGGGAAGATGAGGTGGAGGCGGGTGGGATGTGGATAGGTATTCGTTTGGCAGTAGCTAAACAAAAAATCACTCCAGCGCTGTCATCACTCGCTACCCTGCGTGTAGAAAAAAAAAACTCAAGCGCTAATGCTAAACGTGAAAAACACCCTGCTTAACAAAGGTCACCGCGGCCGGCGAATTCTCAAGAAGCCGTTATGAATAATTCGAGGCGTGGCTACGAATTTGCCACTCCTTCCCGACACTACCTGCAGATCCCGCCACCACTGTCTCAAGTCGTTTACGAAAAGCTGGTGCAAGTCATCCTCAACATTGTACAATGTTGAGGATGACTTTGCATCCATCACTCGCCGCGGAGACGATGATCTTTTTGATGCATATGATGACTACGGTTACGCAAATAATGATACTGAATTTTAACTATGTGTCCGGAAATGCTCACCTAGAACAGCTGCGTCATTCAAGTGTTGAGCGTGAGTGCAAGCTTCCCTGAATTTTTTCGCCTGTGTGTCCCTTTGCAGTAATGCTTCAGCGAGTGCACTTCCTTTATGCGGTGCACTTGTTCGGTGCCCTGCAATTTTTATTGTGCTAACGAAATTAAGGATTTATTCCAACCATGCTTTCAAATCACTGCACGACGTCTGTCATTCCCGTGATATCTTAAAATGAACATTTTAGGCGCCATGAGCTGATTTATAGTTTATGTCCGTTACTTCATCTTCAAGCATAGTTCCCAGCTTTAAACTAGACAACGTTCTAGACAACTAGACAAAGTTGTTGAAGCTAGACAACGTCCATCAAAATAAAAAAGAAACGACCAAGTATCTGCTCGCTTTGATATAAATCGTGCAGAAGGAGGAATATGTTTCGGCCTTTCCGCCATTTAACGCCTACTGTCGCCTCCTTCCAATCCGCACGCTCTCCCTCATCCCTCTACTCCCATCCTATCTGCTATATTTTCTCTCGCCTTCACTACGTCTGACTGCCTTTCCTTTACTATGCTCCTCTCTTCCCCTTATCATCTACCCTACCCGTCTTAAGTTCCTAGCGCCCTGTCTGTGTGCCCTTTTTGTAGTGTCGTTTCCCGCACTGTTTTATAACTCAGTTATGTACCAAGTGGCCCGCCGTCAAACCGTTTTCTCCTCCCTTACTCTGCCTCCTGAAACTGCTCCTCGAGCTCAACTCCTTTTCCCTCCTCACATTTCTATTTTCTGACCCCGGCCTATCCCCCTACGTTCTGTCACTTTGACCTATTTCCTCCCTCAATCTCGTCCAATTTTCTATCTCGTCCGTCCGTTGCTCTCTCTGATGTCTTTCTCGTCATCTTTCTTTTCGCTGTACTCCGATTCCTATTCCCCTCACTGTCTTCCATTCTCATTGTCCCATTCATTTTCTCTGCTATCATCTCTCCTTACATCATCACTATTTCTCTTAACCACCAACCATTTTATTTTCTCTCCCTAGGCCACCTATCCCCCTTATTTTACCGCGCGTCGAACTCCCGCTGACCATTTCCTTCCCTCCTCTCCACTACCACACTTCCATCTACAACTCTTTCACCCTTTTACTGATGTTCCTATTTTTGTCTCCCTTCCCTTCCGCCACTCCTATTCCTCTCCCTTTTCACTCTGACAGAACATCACCATATCTCATTCTTGTCCTCCCCTCTATTTCCCCACTTCAATCACATCATCCCCGTCAAATCCCTCCAAGCCCTTCCCTTCCTGTCTCCTTCCCGCTACGCTCTTTTCCCGTATCCTCATCTACACTCTCTCCCTGCATGATATCGAGTTCTCCAGCTGTACCTTTTGTCCCCTGTCCTCTCACCTTTTCTCCCTGCATATCCCACTCCTTTTACCGTTCTGCTTCATTTTTTCCCGCTGCCTCTCGTAATTTCATCAGCATCGCCAATTCTACTTCACTTCCCTTCCCCTAAAGCGGGATTCACACGACGGAGAAATCCCGTCTTTCTGACCCGCGGAGCCCGCTCACGTGACCAGTATTAGGCTCGACCCCTCGGCTGGGAACGCCCGCGGTTGCTCCGGGAAATAAAATGCCTCCGCATGCTTTCGCACGAAGGCGGCGGACCTCCGCGGGGAACAGAACCTGTTTTTGGCACTGCGGTTACGCAGTCTTCAGGTTGTACCAGGTGCGATGGTGGCTTTTTCGAGGCGCCGTGGTCGACACGTGTGGAAGTGAAAAGTGCGGGCGTGGCATCCGCGATTGGCTGCGTCGGAATACAAGGATCGTCCAAACAATTTTTACATGAAATCATCTTGATCACTTGTGGTGGTGGTGGTTGTTGTGTGGGATCAGGCGGGGTTAGTCTGAGTTTGAATCTTTTCAATTCATTTCCGCTGGGATGTGTGGCGTAGGCCCACTGAAATACAATTTTCTTATCTAATGAAATAAATTCAACTGTAGTTATCTAATTTGTGTGAAGTCTGTACTTATTGATTTGAGGTGCAAATGTTTTCAACTTAGTTACTATAGACATACGCATACACATAGAAACTTGAGAAATGCCTTTGCCTCAAATCATCTAAAAATTCCCTTGCAGAACTTGTTTAATGCATACAATATCATTATGGTCATCGCCTATTCTATGAATTCGCTTGGTGCTTGATTTATGTTTTATACGTTACAGAAAATATTTGATGCTTGTGATTTAAATAATTTTATAATGACACATGTAAAGCAGAAATCGGCCCGCGAGGCAACTCAGAGAACAGGCATTGGCCATAAGAACTGGCAATAAAGCCAGAAATGTGCACTGAAATAGCATGGTGTCCACGCATAGGCATCATCATGGTAACATGATTTACCATGCATTGTCCTATATTGGCCTTCCAGAGCTTTGCCAATTGTCGGGTTGTCACCTTTCCCAAAACCCAGCAAATAATGGCGACTGAGGTATTGCCAAGCTCGGAAACATTGGCCAATTTTCCATGCTTGGGCTCGGCACTCTCAGCCGCTTGGGTTGCCGTGCGTCCGCAAGCTGATATTTATACGGAGCGATGTGGTCACTGCAGACTTGAAAGCTTACTGCTCTTCTGGCATGTGCCGAAACGAAATTTCACTGGTTAAGTCTTACCCCTAGTGACAAATGGTTCCGCACTGAAAGCAAAGGTCACCGCAAGAGTTCAAATGAAGCGTAACAGTGCACAATACCTTTACACCTTTAATGATTCAACAGGACAAACTATGCGGCACTTGCACTGCATTCAGTGTAAGAGGAAGTACGGGGAGGCGGTAATGTAAGCCTGGTGTTTGCCTTCTTCAATGTCCAGGGTTACTCTCTCCCCTCTGTTAATACTACTAACCTTAGTAGCTTCCGACCTTTTATCCTCACCATCCCAGTGGCGTGTTTCCCTGTGCAGCCACTACACCTTTTTGTTCAAGCAGTACAAGGAGTGCAAGCATGTTTGAAAGCAAAGTTGGTGCTCAAAATCACAGCAGCCGCAGTCAGTCGGTGCACATGTCATGGTTAGGAAAACGGGTGAAATGTTCAGTGAAATGTCCGCAGAGCCAAATTTCTACAGCAATGTCAGCAAAGGCTTCAACAGCGACTGAATGACAGAAAAAACAGCTTTGAACAGTATCTGCATCCCTTACTTCAGGACTTCCTGAGCTTCCGACGCAAATTCCGCAAGGTGGTCCCTTACAGCTCCTGCTGGAAGCATTTTACACTGACTAAATCTGGCGATGTTCGAAAGGGCCTTAAAGGTGTCGTTGAACGTACCGGCGCCCGTTGCAAGCTTTGATGGCTGACACGCAGTGCTGGTAGGTGGCCATTGTGACAAAACCGTATCCCATGGACAGGCCAGTGGCTGCGTCACGAATGATGTTCACATTGATCACCTTACCATAGTTGGCGAACAACTTGTAGAGCGAGTGTTCGTCTTTATCGACTCCAAGGTTATAAACAAACAGCACGTGCCCACCGGTGCCAGCCGTCGCTCCTGGCATGTCCGGCCCTGTAGGGTTCTGAGCCCTTAGGATGTTTCTGTTTGTTCCAGGTGAGGAGTTGACGTGCTGATGCGCTGATATGGGGAGGACCGATGGGTTGACTTGGTGCTCGTAGAGGGACCAGACGGCTGCCGCTTGTTTGAGTTTAGCTGAGCGTACTTTATCACCAGTGGCTCGCTAGCTCCGGGTAGCGTGGTTCCTGTCAGTGCTTTCATCGCGGCTTCGGCGTTCACGCGCAAGTCGTAGAGCACAAAGGCCACAACATTGGGGGCGCCGGGATTTTTCCTGATGACACGAAACTGTATGATGTTCCCAAAGCGGGCAAACATCATTTCGGCTTGTTCAGCAGGGTAATCTTTGGGAATTCCCCGAATGTACAGCTTGGCCCCTTTGATGGCCTCTCCACCCGGTCTCGCGTACGATACCTTGATTTTCTTGTTCAGGATCTGCAGGCCGTTCAGGGTCTCGATGGCGCAGGCCGCGTCACCGGCGTCCTCATAATCGATGAATCCGAAGCCGTAGCTGACGCCGGTCACCTTGTGGCGCACAATCTTTGACGCCTTGATAGGGCCGATGGTGGTGAATATGCTGCGGAACTCCTGGTCTGTAAGGCACTGAGGTATGTAGTTGATAATAAGATTCGTCTTGCCGTCGTTGCTGCCGTTCTCCTGCTTCTCCCCCTGCTGTATTTGCGGTCCATTCGGTTGCAGGTTCTCATTGACTGCGGCCATGTCAGCGCTCCGTCAAAGAAGGTTGGGGGCTGGCAGGGATTCCGAAGGCTAGGCCTAGTCAGCAAAATTATTTTGTGCGGCTTGGCTGCCTTTCAGTAATGGTACATATACGAAAAGGTGGGATTGGCCGAAAAAGAAAGAGAAACGTTTTATTGAAGCTTTAAATACCCCTGTAGGCGGCGTGGTGACCGGTGTAGCAGTGACCGCAGCAATCTTCGCCATGACCACCACTTGAGTATACACTGTTGAACCGATTTGATTTAGGACTTAAACAAAAACGGAAAATGATACAAAGAAAGGCTGGTTTAGGACTAAAACAAGAACAGTACATGAGGTTGATGGTGCAAATCGGGGTGTCGCTCATTTTCTGTTTTCGTTTAAGTCCTCAATCAGCGCGATTCAGAGGTATCTACAACGAACCTGAGTTAACTGGCGTATTCATGGGAAGTTGTGGCCATTACTACACCAGGGTGGCCAATCCTGCGCTGGTGAGACAGTTCCTTACCCGCAATGGTCGCCGGGGTCAGGCCACACCCCAAGCCTCATCTGCAATTCTATTAACATGCGGATTTTTTTTTATCTGGTGGGAATTGTCCGGCACCGAGATTCGAACCCCGTCCTTCTGCACGCGAGGCGGATGCTCTACCTCTACGCCACTGCTGCACCGCTTTGAAGCCTAGAGAAGGCAAGCGTGGCAGGGGGCGGCAGAAAGTTAGATGGGCAGATGAGATCAAGAAGTTTGCGGGGATAAATTGGTCGCAGTTAGCACAGGAGCGGGATAATTGGAGATTAATTGGGAGAGGCCTTTGCCTTGCAGTGGGCGTAGATGGGCTGGTGATGATGATGACAACGAACTAGCCCCAGTTTTAGGCTTCCTACCCGTTGGGTAATTACGTCGGAGCTGTCCAGCGCCTCTACCTAGTACCCACCGTCTCGTAAGGGGGAATAGGGGTTATGGGGGCAGTTCCAGAGGGGATGTTCGAGGGTTTAGACGGATGCAGGGCAGTTGGAGAGGGGGATCTGAAATGTAGTATGTCGTGTAGGGGGTCGCGCAGAGGGAGGGCTTTGGTGTGCAGTCGGGTGTGCATGGGGGAGCTGGCGGCGTAACAGTATAATGTGCCGTATAATCATGAAAAATTAAGAGTCCATCTAGAGCTGGTAGGGCTCTGTGAAAGATACGGAGATAGAACTTGCAGAGACAGTGAATTCTCGAGCGGCCGTCTCAGCTGCCTCATTTTCCCCCACTGTCATGCATGTCAGAGTCGAGATGAGCTTTACGGGGATTGAGGGAAGATTTTTGAGGAGAATTTCAAGCGGAAGGGGTGAGAACATACTAATGGCGTAATTTCGAGCAGCCGTTTTCGAATCCGAGATGATAATGGAAGGGGTGCAGCCAGTTTGTAGGTGCTCAGTCTACTGTCGCTTGTTCCGCCTAATTGGGTGGGCTGGTGCTAATTGTTAAGGAGTTCCGGAGAAGAGTGTTGCGGCCGCTCATTATTGCGACGGCGTGCTCTTCCTGCGGTCGGTAGCTATCTTAGTCCATGTAAACTGTAGCGGGGTGAAACGGGAATTTCTCGGCAAGTGCTCGTGTCTGCTGTTATACCTGCGCTTCTTGTCGAGTACAGGGTGCATATTGCGGGGTAAAGGGAAGATGGTGAGTGGTTCTTGAATGTCACGTGGCAACGGGAGCGTGTGCTCAAGGAGGATGGGGGCACCAGTGTTAAGAATAGCGGGGAGGGTGCGACCTGTAGGAGTGAATGAGAGCGCATTCAGCTGGCCGATGAGGTGTGCTTATATGAGTTCTTCCGCCGTGTTCTATATGCCGAGTTGTTCAGTTCGGAGTAAAAGTGTTCTGAGGGATTGAAACTGCCGTTTAGTGAATATGACGGGGGATGCAGCTTACTTTGGAAATTTCAGTGCGCGACGGGAAGAAATAAAGAGATATATGCGGAGAGCGTATAATGTCAGAGGTCAGAAGACCGAGCATATATTATAAATTACAGGATGAGCCGGATGCATTTCGTTTCTGTGAGTTACTTGATGCGGGAAGCAATGCTGCGAATGAGGGTAGTCTTACTTACCAGAAAAGCGAGCTGTCATAACTTAGTGTTTGCGCGGTTGCGCTGTATGCAGACCCAATGGTTTCTCGCATTTCCACTTGGCGAACAGCCCGACCACGTATACGGACCCTAATGGCGGGTGACTGGTGGGTTGGCGGCGTGTTTAACAAGGAGGATTAACAGCTTATATCTTTCAGGTGAGAATCCGAGCCCAATTTTACGAGCGGCGGTGGCAGCCAAGTTTGAGAGTTGTATCCAACGTGGGTTCTGAGCATGAAGGAATGTAGCAAAAAATTGTCGTTCCGTAGCCTGAAAAAATACGAGAAACAATTCACCGTCGATATTAGAGTATAAATATTCCATGTATTACGAATAATAGAGGTGTAAGCCATAAACGCAGGCAGGTCAAGCAGCCACGGAAAACGGTGTAACCCTGCGCTAATGTTTCCAGAGGAATCTTGGTAAGCACGTTTGCCAGTTGCGTTGCAATTGTTGAGTAAAAACGAAGAAGGGGTTCGTACGCACAAATGGTCGTGTTATTTACGTACGGTTAGTGCGTATATTATAATCAATCCCACCTCCGTAAAGGTGTGGGATACAGAAAATGAAAATGGAGGGGTGGCATCCTGCATACAAGTTGAAGTAAGTATAACGCTTTCATTTTTAAGCACGCAGTGAACAAATAGCAACTTTTGTCTGAATAAAATATGGTAGTGTCTTTTATCCCGGCAACTCGTGAAAATGACCGTCAGAAATTTCTCACGGCAGTCGCCTCTCATTGGCTAAGCACGCTACGCGGAGATCTACGGGATAAATATTACCGAGAATGCCGTTTAAAAGCAGCTGCCGCTGTAGGGCTGTGGTAGAATACTTCGTTTTAAACGAGAATGCTCAGGTTCGAATCCGGCAGTGCGATGCTTTTTTCAGCTCTCAGAATTTGTCGGTCATCGTGATATTTATTAATACTTTTTTTTACTCTGGTTTTTACTATATCAAAGATCAACGCACAGGACTTCTAGAATGGGTTGAATTACTTTTAATATAGGTTGTGTTCTGCGTCGTTGGGCTGGGTTAGATTAGGTTTGTTGCAGTTTGGCTGGATTTCGGTAGGTTATGACGCATTTGGTTAGGTTATGCCGTGGGCCCGAGGGCGTGACCACCTCTTTCAGGGGTGAACAGAGCAAACAAAGACGACGTAGAGAAAGGACACACACGTACAAAGCGCTATATTTCAACCATTGGTTTATCGAAAAGAGCACATCTTTATGTACTCATAGTACAAAAACAACCAAAAACTGCAGAAATTCAGGTAATTTCTGCTAATGCGGACCATTCTTATACCGCCTGTTTACTCTGTGAGTTCCTTACTGCGAGATTTGGCGAAAAGTAGCCATTGCTACGTTGGCCTATTTTATTGAATGTAAGTCTTCCTTTGTTTAGTTTCGCAAATAGTATAAATGTGCACCTTTATAGAGATTAAGTGGCTCTACTTCGCTAATTACGTATTTTCTGCGGATGCAAAACGATGGTTCGTTGCCGCTATTTTTTAAATTTGTTCTTGGCGGCACGGAGTATCTCAGTTGGAACGAGTGTCGATTGTCGCCATCCGTCACACTAGCTTAGCCGAGTTTGTAGATATAGCGCATCGTTTACAAGGTATGAATAACTCTAAAGAACACGGAGCGTCTCCGCAGGCGGAAACGCCCGCTACAAGCGTGACCGCGGCAAGCATCTGCCTGCACGGTCGACAAGGAGCGCACTGTGCGGTGTATGCACGAGACGATATACACGGCAGCAGCTAGAACTTGTCACCGCCCGCCATAGCGGGACTATTGCTGAAAATCAGTTTAGAAATGCGTGAAAGTGGGTGATAGTGCAGTGAAAGATCGCGCTGGGTATCGTCGTCGACGCGGCCTCGGAAAATGGTGTCTGAATAACTGCGGCGATGCTCAGCCTTTTCTCCTACCTCGATGGGCCAGTTCGCCGCGACAGCGCCGCGAAGTCATCGGTCATGAGCGAGCATTTAGTGCTTGAAACCCACCTATCTGGCCTTCAAGCGCTCGTTTCCGCTATTATAAAACTGTCGGGCCGACGCGGGTACGGCCGGCGCGAGGAGCAGTACGATGCGGGCCGACCACTGACTGGCCCCGCTGAGCGGTAGCGGTGGTAGCAGGCGGAGCTTGGCCATTGTCTGCTAAAAAAGAGCATCACGTAGCGCCGAGCGGAGCCAATTGCTGCACGCGTCTCGAACCAGCCCTGTTTGTCTAGATGGTTTTGCGCCTGGTCGGTGACGTCACCGCTTCCACAGTGCTTTGGAGGCGCGCTGAGAGGGTAAATGCGCCAGGCCTTATTGAGGGCCCTTTTTAATGAACGATAACTCGGCTAATACTGAACGCTTTAAAACCATTTTTGCTGTAGGACGTTCCTTGAATAGTACTCCAACGATTGCGTACGGAAAAGCGCAACCTTTGGAATCCTGTTTAGGGCCACTTTAAAACACAACCGAATTGGTATTCACCAATTATGAAAACGGAGTCCCATTCGTGGCAAGCAGTGCGCAAAATTTAGCGTTTCTCTAGCGGTAAGATGTGTGTATGTGGTTTGTACATTTTGTTTTCCCGCCCTGCAAACCAATCCTTAAAGCATGTTAGCCATACGACCACTTAACTTCGTCCGGTACGGGTTACCCTGGAGGTGCCATCGAACACGTTAATCGTGTCGTGCGAAGGCAGCGCGCAATGGACGCGAAGCTGCGCCAAAACAGACCCAAAAAACCGTCGCAAAGCAGACGACAAAGCCGTACCGCTGACGCCGCGCCATCTACAGTGTGCTCCGTGAGTGAAACACTCCGCCCCCCCCCTCTCCTTGTTCTCCCCATGGAGGAAAAAAAAAGGTTAGAAGAGGCCCTGACGTCACATTCGTGAAGCCGAGTCCCGCCATGACTTGAGCCCATGGAGCCCAGCACTCTATCCCATCATCCTTTGCTGTCTCCGGTTTGATTTGACTAACATGGCGTCACCCTGCCCTCCCGCTTCGAAGCGAGAACAGCTTCGTCGCTGATTCCTCGGTGCGATGTCATGTTCTAAGCTGTTGATTTCGCCTTCAATTTGCCCATTCTAACCCTCACCCAAAGTTTCAATCGAAAAACGGCCTTCGTTTTTAAGATAGAAGGACGATTTTTCAGCTCTTAAGCCTGGCAAAGTAGCGTTTGTCGTCGTCATAGCAACAGGCTGGCGGGATGGCGAACGCAGACGACCGGAGCATTGTTTGGGGTCGTAGAGCACTGCGGTCTTTGCGCGCTACGTCTCAGCAGCGATAAATTTCACTTCACTTCACAACGGAGAAACGCAAAGTGAGCAAAGAACGAACTGTGGCTCTCGCCAACGCTGAGCGAAGGGGATTTTCCCGGCAGGTCGCCGGGGGCGGCAGCGGCTCGCTCCGCCCTGGCTCCGCCGATCTCTACGCGACGTAAGCGCCGCTGCGGCCGGGGTAGTTAAGGCCGCCTCCGACGGCAGAGTTTTCAAACTGGCCTAATCTAAAAACGTTTGTCGTAGCGACTGCGCTGGTTTGCAAGCGTAGCAAGGCAGCCACATACCAAGCGCCTTAAAAGTTTGTCCGTTCTATTCGCCCAGATTTGGCCACCGCAGTTGTAAACAAGCAATCAACATTGTCCATGGGCTCAAGAGAAATGACGTCACTTCCTCCACACTTTTTGCAATGCATTGAGATGCTAGGGGCCTCTCCTGAGTATTCTTTCCTCCATGGTTATCCCGCATGCCACGAAAGAACCGTTGGCTGGTAGAGCTAGAAAGCTTAGCTTTAAAACGCATGAAGCAAAGCAAGATTTCTGGCTCGGTATTCTTGCTTACAGGACAACGCCGCTAGAGTGCGGCATGGCACTAGCGGAGATATTGCAAGGCAGAAGACTGCGCAGCACCCTGCCGGACATAAGGACCGGACCGGACCACTCCAGCGTGAAGCGCTCCTGGACCAACCACCCTGGAAGACTGCTGGCGCCGCTCAAAACCGGGGCCACGGTTCGTCTGCGTTCCAAAGTTGTTTCGTCGAAGAAAGCTAAAGTCCTGATGCCTTCAGGACATCCCAGGTCCTACGACGTCATGACAGAAGGGCGCCAGCTGCGAGGAATCGTCGACATTTGCTGCTAACCCAGCGAGGCCTTCCGCCCAGACCTTCCCGAAAGCGGTGGGGACGAAGCACCGTCTGCTACGGCGTATGAGGTTCCAGTCGCCTTGCCGGGGTACATGCCCGCGTCCTCAATCTCGGGCGCAACACCTACGCAAGTCCCAAGAAGATCGCAGCGACAACGCAAAGCGCCAAAACTCCTTGCTTACAACGAGAACTTTGTACCAATGCCGTGAATGAGTGCTTAACAGTTTGTGAGCGTTTCAATTGTGTTAACGCGACAACTGTTTTATACACCAAGGAGCATGTATCATATCTTGCGCAGCATGTGCCTCGTGTCAAACCCGCCCCTTTATGATACGATAGTGCGGGAGGGCACGCACCCTTTCTTGTCTCGCTCTGTATGTAAACACTGCTACAAGAAAGATGCGGCCTTCATCCCATTGCACCCATGTGTCAGGTATCGTTCGATCACGCTAGCGATACCGTGAGCAGCACAAGTCACAGTAAGGGTAGTTTTTGAAGCCTATATTTAAATTGTGTACGCTGGTATTTTTTTCTGAAGGGACAAGAAATGTTGATCCCACTTCTTGATATCACAAATGTTGATCACACATGCCATGGTGGTAAGAGGTTACTATAACATGATTTGTATGAGTCTAAAAAAGAGACAGAAAGATTTGAAGCCTCCTCTTACTCTAAATGAGAAGGACAGATTAATGAATGGATGATTTAAAGAGAGTTGCAGTGATGATGCATCGTGAAGGTTGGGTAGTGATAGACATAACTTCAGAAGCATACAGAAAGTTAATGTATATTCCTGGTAATCCAGGGACCATTTTTTGCACTCGACGTATTGGCTCTGGACTGGGATAGTGCGGATAGCCCCAAACGCTTATGCCCCAAGTGCTACACTGGGTCCAGCATTTTTAATGCTGTTTGCGAAGCTGGCCCATACACGTCACTGCGATAGTTGTCGCCATTTCGTTAGTGGGATTCATTGTTAACAAGATATGGGGAGTTAAATGGGGCGTGCAAACAACCCCACCGGATCTACGGGGCAGAAACGAAGGCAACTCAGAAGCGATTACAGTGCGAGGGGAGTTCAAGGTTAGACAAAATGATACAATGAGGAGAGTTATTAATGAATATTACCGGGTAGAGCCGTTAACTTAAAGGAAACAGTTCGATGCATATGAGAGACAAAGTCCCACATTATTCACCGACCGAGCCGGATGATGCACTGCTGACGGAGCTGATTCGGCTACCCGTGAAACGATGCTTCGACGTAGGCCAGGCCAGGCCATCCGATCACGGTGATTTAAAACTCAAGACTATGTTGGAGCCCTCCAGGGTGCGGGTCGCCGATAGTGGGGCACACCCGAGAAGAGGCCGTTGTAACATTACGACGTGCAAACGTAACTAGCTCGTCTCGGACGCGGGATCTCTTTTAAATGCAGAGCATTTCTTTAACTCACATTAGCGTCCGCCGTCCGTCCGCAACAGCTCAGCGCGCAGGCGCGCCCTCTCCCCCACTCCTCCTTTCCCGCATCACGCTACCCTCCTCGCTCTCAATAACAGGTCCGCACCCCTCCCCTTACACTATATAAAAAATATTACTTATCGGCGCCTGGTTTCGATCCCACGACCCTGCGGGCGGAACGCAAGGTACAGGGTGTTCTACCCACCTGCGCCA
Source organism: Haemaphysalis longicornis (assembly GCA_013339765.2). NCBI lineage: Eukaryota > Metazoa > Arthropoda > Arachnida > Ixodida > Ixodidae > Haemaphysalis > Haemaphysalis longicornis. The sequence continues at coordinate 114,641,622 of CM023456.1, read as the reverse complement.
CAAAAGCCGACACAGAATGGAGGCTACGAAACGCGCCTTATATCCTTGACTCATTCAAACTACGTCAAGAAGCTGCTGATACAACGCATTCACTACCTGTGGGCGGAACGCAAGGTACATGGTGCTCTTCCCACTGCACCACAAAGCCGACATAGAATCAAAGGCTACGAACGCGCATTATATCCTTGACTCATTCAAACTACGTCAAGAACTGCTGGATACAACGCATTCACTACCTGTGGGCGGAACGCGAGGTACATGGCGCTCTTCCCACTGCGCCACAAAACCGACACAGAATCAAAGGCTACGAACGCGCCTTATATCCTTGACTCATTCAAACTACATCAAGAAGCTGCTGATACAACGCATTCACTACCACCAACTCCCCAAACACTAAACGTTAACGCAATACACCCACCCCCTATGCGACGCATTTACTCGAGTCCCCCTCGCGGGGAGGTGGGCCCAATTTTTTATAACCGCTCCAGCGCTGAGAAAGAACAACACAACGCTACCGCCACCGTTGAGCGCGCAACTTCGCCCTCTCCCTTCTCGGATCGTCGGCGCGCCTTAGCACTGGCAAAGCCACCCTCGCCCGCGAAAGGCCTCGAAGCATCGACGAAATATCAGCGGCCGAGGTTCTATTTTTGTTATTTGCTTGCCGGCGAGCCCGAGAGTGGGCGGGGTCATCGTCGCCTTGTGCGGGAATGTTCCAGGGTTGTCCTGTGGCGAACAGAAAAGAGAAGAGACTGCATAGAACGACTGGGTAACGAGAATTAGGCGTTGTACACAATAACTTGAAAAGCTTTACGATACTTTCAGACGCCGTACGCTCGAGTTTGTGGCAATAGTCCAATCGTGAGCCTACCAAGCGGGTAGAACACGAAGCAGAAGTTGTCTGCGCCATAAGAAACGTGTGAGAGGACCCTCAAAATATTCATTCAAAACGCACATTTCAGCGCAATACTTAATTCGGCGAAAAAACTAAGCAATAACTGCTGAGGTGTATATACCCATTGTTTATTGATGATTCATTCGCTTTTATTCAAACGTCATTCATTTTGTATCACTCATTTATGGATATTTATGGACATTTTTCTGTATACTCTGCCTATTGGCTCCACCGTACAAACATTATGTAAATTCGAGAGAAAATACAAGACAAGAAGAATCGGCTCGCAATCAAAACACGCAGTCACCGTCGACGTCATGGAAAGAACGCTCTTTTCCACGTTCAAAGTCGCGAGCGTAGAAGCAGAGACGCGCGGCACGAAATTTTGTTTTGTCCTCCTTTAACAATGAAATTGCTATACTACTTTGCTCTAAATATCCACTGCGCGTGTGCGCTAGCCCGTGCGTGCATATGAAGAAACGCGTGAGAGCGCCGAATCAATATCGCCCGGGACTCCCTAAAATGGGGCGTCAGTCGCCGACGATAATGTAGGCACTAAGAACAGAGTGTCGGGGAAATCTAGCGTTTGCGGCCTCTGCGAGACGATTTCTTCGACTTGTGCGTCGAGCCGACATGCTTGCGCGACGTGCTTGAGCGCTTGTGCGACGAGCTGGCCTGCTTGCGAGTCGTGCTGGACCGGCGAGATGATCCAGCAGACCTGCGGAAAGAGGCAGCGTGCGTGAACGGAAAGTTGGTATACTTCATTCTGGGGTTCGAAATTTGAAATATCGGGAACGGTTTACGTTCTGAAGCTGTACTTCGACTGTAATTGAGTGCTACTGATTAATATAAATCACAGGGGGATCTTCGTCATGGGCCGAAATAGCGGCGACATGCTGGAGTTCCTCTTTTTGTCAACGCCAGGGTAATGTTGAGACCCTTAAAGGGACCATGCAGACAAAATACAAGTTTGTTTTATGTGAAAGATTTCGTGTTTTACAGCGACCCAGCGCTTGTCCGAAAGCAAACGATGGTTTATTAACAGAGAAATTAATCAGTTTTAAGTTGAAATTTTGATTCTCCCGCCTAATCGAGTGTTTTCGGAATGTCTGCACTGACATTGCAGGAACTGCTAGGCAGCCGATTGAGGAGCCTTGTTTACTGTTAGTTAACGTAGATGGCGCCACCATACCGTCAAGAGCCATTTTCTGCCTTTGCTTTGTTTTTGATTGTATTTGTACCTGGCTCGTTTTTGTTAAGGTAGAAAGTAATCGTTTCGAGAAGCATGGTGTTTGCTCGACAAATATGGTCTCGTAAGACACCTTGACTTGCGTAAAATCGGCCAGTGTCGCGTGAGACAACCCCAAAGCGCCGCAGTGCTCCGCAGCTAAAACAGGCATAGTGAGCGCAGTACCAACAGCACCACGCATCGGTACTTCTATGTTTACGTGCACACGTGTACTTTCGTAACTTATACTGTTTAGCTCACCATTGTTATTGCTATCAAAAGAATGTGCCCTAAATGTAAGCGCAAATAGCTCATTCTGCGAGCTTGTAAGTCCTGCCTAATTTGCGTTTGATTTTGCCGGCCTCAGCTAATCGCAGAGCAGCCACATATGACATCATAGGTTCTGTTGCAGGAAATGAGCGAGTGGGTCGCATGGCAATTCATTTTCTCCTAATTTTATAGCATATTTGAGCAAAGTTTACGCTATAAGTGGTGTCAGTGTGATTCTAACGAGGCAATCTTTCGAATGAGCCAAACTTGTGGTTTGTCCGCATGGCCCGTTTAAGAGGCCTTACGTGCGTTATAGGCGATAGCCTCACCAGACTCGAGTTTTGTGTGAGAATTAGAGCGGGTAATTGGAGCCCGCAGTCAATGGGAATTGGTGAATGGGTCGTGAGCTCCTGACAGCAGCTGTTGTTGTCACTGGCCAATCACGTAGAAGAGGTATGAGATGCTTGTTGGGGGCTAGGACGACTCAAGTATGTTGGAATTGTTGAATCCGTCTAGTCATCAGATGACAGCTGTCGTCATCCTTTGCCAATCCTCTTCGGTGGGTACGTCGAAAATTGGGGTTAGTATGTTGACGACGCATCTGAACAGGCTTTATTGAGCTGGACGTGAGCTTCTGACGGCAGTCAGCTGTCACTGTCACTGGCCAGTCCACCTGAGTACACGTAGCACCTTAGGCCTATGTTTAGCCTGAACGTTAGAAACCTTACTGTAGAGCCTAACGACGTACCGAGCAACGTCAAGCTCCTTGTACGTGAAGCTACGGATACCTGTTGACGACGTAAGACTCCAAATCATAATGTTAGGCCTAATGACGTGTCGTTACGTACTCATACCTGCACAATTCAGAGTTATGAGTTGCAGCGAATTGGCCGTCAGTCCGGTACGTATCCCCATTCACTACTAAAAACTTGTGTGTGTGTACAGATAAGGACAGCCAAAGTAGTGCCATGACCACTTTTTGTTTGATGATTTTTTTTTTTTTTTTTTTAATGGGTACAGGCGTCCCTGGTCGAGTGCGGACCCTTGAAAGGGGATTTCACGTCTGGAAAGCTGCCTTTACCCTATCGAGGGGCCCCTGACCCTTGTCCATCTGGCGGGGCCCCCGGCCATCATGCCGCGTTGCGCCATTGCCGGGGGTGAAAGAGTCTGGCGGCTTGTCCTGCCACAGGCGGTTGCGAGTTGAGCGTCCATCGTGGCTGTGGAAGGCACCATGTGAATTCGTGTTCCTTGGTGGCGCCGGGCACCTACCGGTAAAATAGGGACAAGCGACTCCCCGGCCTGGCGCTCGGCCCTTGTGTGGGACTACAACGCTTGGGAAGTTCACCCGGCTTGCACGGGAAATCGCCCCTATGGAATGGGGCGGCTGCAAAATCGCAGGAACTTTATTTTTTTTTTTATTTTTTTTTTATTTTTTTTTTCTCACCATGGACCTGACATTATTTTACTAAGAAAAACCATAGTTGGTTTATCAAAAAATATTTAGGACTCGATCGGAGAGGGCTACCTCCAACTTTGCATGGTGTGGAAACTTGGGTGACGTGTAAAACAAAGCGGTGATTTTCAGCACCTTCGTAACTTTTTGGGCAAATATTTGCAAACTTTTCTGCTGGATTCTATAAAATGGACTTCTTCAGACCTTTATTTTATCAGAAAATATTTCCCACGGTTATCAACGAAAGCAATGTCCCTCAAAAGTGGCACTAAAAAATTAACAGCGGAGCTGTTTAAGCCTGAGCTTGGTCGCGTGGCGTTAGCAACAAAATACCAAGAAAACAAGAACTTTATTGCATCGTTACCTACTTGTTGCAAAGGGGTGTGTGTAAAGATTCTCCTGCTGTTTTGGCGCAGTTACAGGACTACAACGCTAGCTACCACTCTTGCGTGTAACCGTTAATCAAGTTAAAAGAGTTATATTAATAATTTTATTATTATGACGTATACATACAAAATTCTACATACAAATAAGGGGCGATACACCCTTCGATGAAACGTCTTTAGAAGTGTGAAACAAAACTGTGGTTGATTCCTCTGTCATAGGAATCGGTAAAACACGAAAGTGAAACGTACAGCAAAATCTGCAGCTGAGCATGATTTGTGGTTCGGCGGCTGTCTTGTGGGTGTGCTTTGTGAGCGACGTCATGCTGGCGGGTCACTTCGGCAAAGGTGTACTGGCGTCATTTCCGTGACGGATATGACTTCAGTGAAATATTGGTGTATCCCAGCATAAAACACTCTCGTGTTAAAATATAAAACCCGAAAACAAACAACCCTATGTATAACGTACTCGTTAGTACTAAAGGTTGCCTCCCCGCAAGAAGACCCTGTGTGCAGGGGTGCACGCTTTACAGGCCGCTTGCTTCGTTGAACTGGCGACACTTCTGTGACGCATATGACGTCATTCAAATCTTTATGTATACGGGAATAAAACACTTTCGGGCTAAAACAACGACCGTTGCCATAATGGCTTCAATGATGATATGATTAGTTATTAACAGTTTCTCCGCATATGCGAGCAGGCCAACTGTGATAGTATTTTAGGCCGGATCGACTTGCCTTCGGGCCCTCTTAGCGGGCTTCGCCGGAGACCTGGAACGGTGCTTTCCGGCCTTGGTCTTGCCTCTGGATTCGCCGCGGCGCTTCCTGTAACGGACGAAATGCCGACATGGCGCGCGAGAAGTGACCCATAGATGGCAATTACATTCATGCGGCAGCAGCTATTGTGTCAGCATTCGCGGCACAATAAGCGTTTAAAAATGTTTGGGCTCACTTGGTGAACTAACCTTATACTGATCGTCCCAAAAAATTTTAAGCGCCAAAACATGGAAGTATACCAGCATTGAAAGTAAAGAATTAAGTATCTACAGCAATTTGTTTCGATCCAACTGGGGTAGTCACACGGTTTGATACATAATGCTGTGCTTTGACGCAAGCAGGTAGACACCATGCCGTTTGACGCCAGTGCAACACGCTATAAATTACGACTATTCATAGATTTCGTTTTCAAAAGAATGAAAGGTACATAGAAAACAGAACCGAACATTTTGGCATCGCCGAAGGAATGGGACGTGATGTTGTTGGGAAGCAGAGGTTGAAAAAGAAGTTAATTAATCGGCCATGTTTAAAAAAAAATGGACAATGGGGAAGTCAAAATACTCGACCAGGCCCATTTTCTCTTGCGACTAGAGCTCTGCCGCGGTCACCACCTCACTGACACTGCTTTGTGCAGCTCCACTGGAGGCTATCGTTGTAGACAGGGTAGTAGTGCGGGAGAAGCCCCAGTCTGTAGCGATTCGGCGCGAAGTAGTTTGCTGTTACCCTGTACACGCGCGATACAGGTTTGGTGCATAGTGGTGAAGTTTCGTGTGTGGCGGTAAAGCCCACCCCTCCTGGAGCAGGTCTCGACCAGTCGAACAAGCGTGCGCTCGAGCTCGGGGACTCATGTCAGCGGTGGCTGTGGCGCTCATGACTCATCGCCCCCCAATTTCTCTTCAGCAAAGAATGCTCCGGCTTCTGGTGACCTTGGCGCTGATTCTAGGGACATTCTAACACTGTATCCAGGGAAGATGTGTTTTGCATGTTTGTAGTTTTCTTGCCGTGCGCAGTGTGCTAGACGCCTTTTTGACCGTAGTAACTTCCGGTTATAAATTATCGCCCTTCGGCGACCGGCGAGCCTAGTCAGAACGTCGTCGGCATCGGAGCAGGACCTTACTCTACCCCTTCATGTTGTAAGCACACCCGCGGACTGCCTCCTGTATCATCGCTGACCTCTGCACGCTATGCATTGAACAAGTTAAGTGTTGCTCTCGGGTCTGTCGTTCGGAACAGAGGCCACTCTCCTGCTCTCCGCTCGTTCACCACGCTACCATTACATGACGGAGGTGACCAACGTCGGTTTCTTTGTGGTAGTTCCGCTTGCAGTTCATCCGTCGTTTAGGTATAATTCCCTTAAACAAAACTGTTTACACACTTGATTGCTCATATGAAAGGATCGCAGTAAACCTATTTTATTAAAAATTAGTTTGGCTTGCTTCGTTACTCAGAAAAACTGATTAGGGAAGCAAAAAGGACGCCATCGTTAACTATAGCTTGAAGGAACGTGAAAATGATTGCCCACAAAAACAAGGTTTTATATTGCTGGAGACTAATTTTGCTGCATCTTAATTCTGCTAAATAGCCGTGGTTCGTTTTATCGTTAGGCATAAGTAGAAAACGCAAGAACCGCAACATACCATTACTGGCTGGGACGAATTAAAAAATCGCTCGCTGGGCACCGCTTATCTGTCTTGGTACATCTTTGCCCTCAGTGTCGTGTTTCGTGGAGTTGGTCGCATGTCATTATTTCTTCTCTTAAAATGTGCACTAATCACCAAGAAATATGGGCAGTAAATTATTTTCCAGTGGTGCCACTTCCCTCTGATCAAGCATCATGAAAAGGGTGTCAGAAGGAGAGGCGATTTTTGCCGGCTCATCCCACCTCTTTCAAAGTGATTAATCAGCAGTTACTCAACGTAATACATTTTTAAAACGAAAGCTTTCTTATTGGGACCTACGGCGTTCGGTCAAAAAACTAATGCATTTTCCAATAGACCGGTTGTTCGACACAAAAGGTCTCATAACTCCTCTGGACACACGGCGCGTGCGTGAAAACGGGATTCCATTGTGTCAGAACGGTTGCTTGAAAATTCCGAAAAAGGAACGGTTCTAGATAAGAAAATAGCCGCATCGATCACGAAGGAGCCCAATAGTATAACTATAGTATCTATAGTATAGTATAGTATAGTATAGTATAGTATAGTATAGTATAGTATAGTATAGTATAGTATATAGTATGTATAGTATAGTATAGTATATAGTATCTAAGTATAGTATCTATAGTATGACAATAGTATCTCTTAAACCACGCATCGGTATACATTTAGATCGTTCGTAAATGCGTTAGCTTAGTGCGCGAAAAGTTGTAGCATGGGTTTCTTCTTCGTTTGCGATTTGGGTCTTCGAAGGTTCGGCGATCGATTGAACGCACTGTCAAAGAAGGTCGGACGCGCTTATAGCCAAGTTTTTGGAGCACGTTTGACCCAGTTTTGATGTCAGAAAGCCTTCGCGCTTCTCTCAACTTTCTTTAGGAAGGGATGGTGAAGTTTTTTCGCACAGCTAATTTTGGAATATTGGGGCCGAAAGCTATCTGTTGGCGCAGTTTCAAGGTTAGCCATGGAAACTACCCCGTTGGAATATATCGGCAGTAACTTTTGACAGGCAATTAGACAAGAACTTCTGCAAAGTATTTTTTTTGTTTTGATAGCCAAATTGACTTCTTGAAATATGCATGCGGAATATCACTTTTCTACAATGCTTTTACCGGGTTTTTCGGGGGTCGGAATTTTGAGCGAGAAAGCTGGGGATGTTTTATTCGCTGGAATGCTTTTTTTAAGCGCAAGGACTGCCTACTAGCCCGAGTTGAAATTGAAATCAGCGATGAAAATTCATCGATGCCTTTGAGGAACAGGCTAATACGTGAAGAGTCGAAACATACGTTCGAGTATGTTTCGTCTCTTCTTCGGTTAGTCTTTCCTGATGTTCGCTAGCACGATGAATTCCTTAGTTAGCAACCAACTTGTCCAACTTTCAGCTGTAGTTACGCTTGCTATAACAGCAGCACAATGAACTGATACTACTGATAGTCATTTCATAGACCCTGTCATTGCCCAATGGGCATTGCCTACTTCCCATCTGCCAGCACCCTCTTCACCACGTTATCCCAAAATCGTTATTTTCGTTTTCCCCGCCATATAGCCCCGCGTTACCCTCCTCTCACACCTGTCAGCTAATTAAAAGCGAGTCTTCCCTCCTGCCCCTGCCAACCTCCTCTCCAGCCTCCCTTTTCTGAGTTTCTCCAAAACTTGCGGTGCACATTTAGGGACAGCAGAATTTTTGCAGCTAGCCCAAGAAGGCGCCACGCTAAGGAAAATCTCTCCGCCCTGTACACTGGTTCCAGAGTAGGACTAAGTGAGTAAGCTTTCTGGATGAGCATTAAGAGCCGGAAAATGTGTAGACAGGACCGCACTGCTCGTCTTTCGTATGCACAGGCTATCCGGCCACAGAAGTAGTGAGTTATAAGCGTACCCGCTCAACAAATACCTCTGTGTTAAGCATGCCAGGTTTTTCGTTACTCCAGAGGTTTGCCTGATGTAAAACCCCTCCATCACGGCCACGGCCGCTTTCTTAAGTAACGCCATCCTTTGAAAAGTGACGCCACCTAGTTCCACTTCCGCCGGATTCTGAAAACATGTTCCCTTCTGTCTCCGGAGTTCGGCGTTGGGCGAGAAAGTCACGGGTGGTAAATACGTGCACGCTTATGCGCGCTTTCCGAACGTTCCTGGGCTGTCGACGGTGCCTTCCTGCACTGCAAAAAACAACGCGTGTATCTGCGCGCCGCGATAACCCGGTTTCGGTGGCAAGTGGTAGCAGCCGGCTGAGTATTCGGCGACAAAACTATCATGGCGGCACTTCCGCTTCGGTGCTCGAAAAAAACGAGGAAAAGGATGACGCTCTCGATCATGTTTACAATTCGGCGGACGAGAGCACTATGGGAGGGGCTTAGCCATATCTCGGGAAGCAAAGTAGCAACGCAGCTTCATCCAATGCGTGTACGAACTGGCCGCGATAGCGCGGTGGCAGAGTGGGCGGCGGAAACGCTGGCAACCAAACATGGCGGCGCATCCTCTTCCGTAGCTCGGAGAAACGGAAAGGGGGAGGCCAGTTTGCGCTAACAGCGGACGAGAGTAGTATGGAGGGCCTTTAGCCAGACCTTCCTGAGAGATGCAACGCGCTTCTGTAGCATGGTATTGTGCACTCACTTGGCGGAGCCGTAAGGCAGCACGCATTCGACCGTGCTAATGGTCACTTTGGTGACGATGGGCGAGACGCGGTGGCAGACAAGGTTGGAAGGGCAGCGAACGTTGCGCGTCAGCTGCGTGGCGCAATCAATCAATCAATCAATCAATCAATCAATCAATCAATCAATCAATCAATCAATCAATCAATCAATCAATCAATCAATCAATCAATCAATCAATCAATCAATCAATCAATCAATCAATCAATCAATCAATCAATCAATCAATCAATCAATCAATCAATTTCATTTATCAAGTATTGCGTACAAATCTATTTGAAATACGCAAAATAGTATAAGCCTGAGAATTTCACTGTCGGGACTAATGTCCTTCGTTCGCTCAAGTCAGCGTCGACTGTTGAATTCTGCACGTTATTTAAAAATATCCCACCCGCCTGCAACATAAATTGGATAGATTGTAGACATCGACCGGTTTCGTTTCAAGTTTTCTGCAGCTATTTGGTGGAAATATTTATTCAGAAATATCTGTTTTATGCTTTCTTCACAGTGGGCTCTCGCATGCTTAAGTTTAGTTAAAAACACGGAGCACGGACACAGCGTGTCTCTGAAGGCGTGCTGTAAACATATGCACAAACTTGTGATACTCCGCTAAACCCAACATGCGATTTAAGCTGCGTAGTGTGGATGCACTACGTCAGGCTAGCCTGCTAGGCCTGTTCGAGTTCTTGGTATTTCAGTTCTGCTTATTTGCACTTGGACAAAATTTTCTGTACTGAATTTTCTGCACACGTAAGCTTCTAACATAGCATTTTGTAGCTTTCAGTGATGAAAACCCGAAAGGAGGAAACCACAAAGAGCAACGTCGAGAGGAAGAACAAAAGAGGCTGAGTTCCTCGTAGAGAAAATCTGCCTCCAAATGGAAAGATCCCCATGCAGTTCCGACAGTTTTGTAGGTTATATTCAGAAGCTTGAGCGGTTTCGTACCCTTAAAATGTGTTTGAGCAGTGGGCGGGTTCAAACGCGTTACAAAGCAGTTGTGGTCTGTGTTTCTGACAAAACGGAAATATGCGACTGCGTGCTAAGCCAGATATATTTCTTTCTTGGCAACACGTTGGAGAAATATCTGCACAACCGAAACTGCCGCATCGTATAGAAAGCAAAAAGTGCGTTTATCGCTTGCACTGTTGGACGCTCACAGAAGGATGTTTGAATAACCTTGCGGCAGTGACGTGGAACAATCACGTCGGCATGGCGTCAAGAAAAATTAAACCCAGTCCCACCCAGTGCGAAATCTGGTGAAACAGCAGAGATTTGGTCCTCTTGTGTCGGCTTGAAGGTAAAGGTGTGCTCGCCCAAGAACGGCAGCGCCGTCGCCGCACAAATTCTACGGTTAGCGCAAAAAAATCGACAGCTAAACGTCAGTGGCGGAAGGCTCCTTTCCATCTTCCTCCCCTAGCGCGAATGAGAGGACTGACTGACTGAACAAACTTTATTGAGGAATAGCAAAAGGGGGAATGGGGTAGGGGATAGAGGGGAGTGGAATTCATGGGTGGAACCCTAGGTTCAGGGCCCCAGTGGCTAGTGCGCCTATATTCGCTCTGTCCAGCAGGTTGAGTTGGTCCTGTAGAGATGTGCTTGCCAGGGCCGCCTCCCATGTATCCAGTGTAGTAGGACCTCAACACAGCCTACTACATGAGAGGAACCCACCCTTGCGAGACCACTCGCCCTCTATCGGTGGGTCTGGGAACATGCGTGACGCAAGACTCACAGCAGACGGCCAAAAAGGGTCGACCTACAACAGCTCCACTGTTAAAATTTATCGCACAGCCAAGTAGTAGCAGCGACTAACCAACTTGCAGCAGAAATTATTGACGTAGCTCATGGGGCGCGCTCCCCGGTATTTGTGCGCATGCACCAACCGTAGAAATTTTGTCAGTGAAAACGCGTTGACTGGATCAATGCTCCTCTGGATCCGTTATGAATGCAACTGTAACCTGTGCGCCGAGCACGCGAAACAGCCTCGCTAGAACACAGAGATACGGATGTGATTTCCAAACATTGATCGCCTTACGAGACAAGAATGCGCTTTTCAGGCCTGAAAAAAGCATTCGAGAGTGCCGGTTCCCTGGCACCATTTCCCCGCTAGCTGTTGGGACTGGGCCCTCTCGCAGCAGCCACCACTGTACCGACTGGCCATGCGAGCGCAGTCACCGGTGTTGCTCTGTCCGCTATCGACACGGCGCAGAGCAGAGCGATGAAGTTCTTGAGCCGACGAAAAGTTGAAGCAACATTTATAATACCGTATGTACAAGGGTAACAGCAGCGTTACATGGCTCGCACAAAGGCGACAGCACGTCTCCACTCGGTGCCTCCGAAATGGGGCGCTCTCGCTTATGATTCTGGGCTGTTTTATACTGCCGGGGGTTCGTTGCAGCCGCGAGGTGTTTGAATCGCTCCAATCAGGACTCTCGCTGGCCGAAGTTTGAATCCGACGAATCGAGGCAAAGTGATTGCGTCAGCCAAAGCCGCCGCGACGGGAAAGGAAAGGCGACTCAGCGGCGCCGTCTCCAGGCGTGTTGCTGCCTGTGTGCCGCGGGCCGTTCCTCCGAGGCATGATTCGGCCCAGCCGTTGAGAAGTGGAAAGGAGAGGCGACTCTGTGGCGCATTCAAGTTGTGGCACGTCTGCCGGGGGCCGTTTGGCCCGGCCGCTCGGGCACAACACCGCCGGTAGGCCGACGTCGCCTACAACAACACAATAAAGTCCACAGTGCTAGATTTAATAAGTTCTTGATCTCAAAAAACAGCGAGAATTAAACAGGACAACAGGGTGAGGAAGGACGGCACAGTGCTGAACTCACAACTCAGTCCTGTTTAATTTGCGCTGTTTTTTGAGATCTTGAACTTGAATCCTTTAGCCCAAGTCGGTGTAATTCTAGATTTAGCGAATTTAACGTTACAAAGCTGGAGGGGAACAAGTCAGAATTTTATAGTAAGGATTGAACATGTGAAAAACAAGAATTCGAACGCTGCAATCGGTTGACACCACATTGCAAACCTGTTTGAGGCCATTACGGCAGTTGGTGATATGTGGAGGCAAAATATTGGATGCTGTCACCAAACGTGTTCAGCGCTTTAAATTAATACCAAATAAAATGTTGGTCGTCGCTAACCCACGAGAACATAACGCGATGCTTGAGCGGTTGCAGAGGCTGTCCTGAAAATGTTTGTTCTAGAATAGAAATCAGGCTTGCCTCTTTGAAGGTGTACTTCGGATCGAGCCACCTGTCCACTGCCTCTTCGCCGTTCAGAATGACCTGCGCCGAGAAAGGTTTGAGGTGTTATGGGCTGCTTGCTTAGGGGTTCTTGTGCGCGTGCGTGTGAGCGTGTTATTGTCTGCGTGGGTGCGTGACGGGAGGCACGGTCTTCGCCCGCAGAGAAGCGGAACATCGTTCGCTGTAAGAACAAATAGGAAGTTCTTTCGTGTGCGGCGCCGTAAGTAATGACGAACTATTGGTGAATTAATGACAAATTAACTAACGATAAATAAATAAATAAATAAATAAATAAATAAATAAATAAATAAATAAATAAATAAATAAAAATAAACAAAAATAAATAATAGAAATGCATAAACGTGGCTGATGCCATAGGAAGAGGTTAGACCCTTAATTCAGCCACGACCGAGAGCTCTGAAAAAAAAATGGCGGCGGCTTAGGCCAGGCAACCTTGGATATTCTAAAGCAAAAGCTTGGCTTAGTCTGACTTTGGTTTCGCTTGGTTCAACCTTTGATGTAACTGTATTGCCGACCACAGCTCAACGCCGTTCGGTCCCGTGCAACGCTCACAGAAAAGGCGCGCCTCGCTTTCATTCGCGGCGAACGCGATGTTCGGTCTTCGACGGGCGCAAGATGAGTCACGTAGCCCGAGACGACCCAGCGGCGCATGCGCGGGAGGTGGTGGAGTTGGTCGCATGCCGATCAGCTGAGCGCCCGCAACCGCCCGCTGCTCGGCTGATCAGTTGAGCAGAACGACTGCAAACGGGAAGTTGCGCGCAGCGCCGAAAGCTGGTCCGGTGAATCACGCGATGCGCTTTGAGGGGTGTGTCGCAGGGGGGTGTGTCTGAGGTCAAAAGGTTAATTTGCGCATCCGCAGCGAAATCGCTGGACGAGAGTAGTGAAGCTTTGCTTTAAAACGAACTCCGCTTCCCCTAGGCGGCTTCCGACGATGAACTTCTTGACCATCAGGAGGACACACTATGCTCTCGTATATTCCGTGCCACGGAAAAAGATGCCTTTCAAGCGTAAAGGGTGCGAGGTGTTGTCTGGCGGTCGCACCCTGCTCGAGACACCGTAATTGTTCTGAATAAGTTGGCAGTAGAAGACATCGCTGCGTGGTTCTGCCAGCGAATGGCGCGCTACTGTGGACGCTGAAATTGCTAGGACGCACCGCGTAGTGGAGATGAGCGTGTTATTTGCTAATTCTTTAGATTGGAGAGGGGGTAGCATGTCGTTACAGAAAAAAAAATGTTATGAATGATTAAAGAAATATGTGCGTCGTTCTCGGCCTGTGTTAAATGCGTTGTACACCTGGAACACGATTGTCTCGCGGTACTACTCTCGATAGTTTGTGACTCGTTTGTGTACAGATAGTGTTTTCTAATACACACGGAGGCATAGACACTTTCAGGATATGTTGGTGATGATAATTACCAGAATGCCGTTGGTGTTTATTGGATTCAATTCACATGAGGGTCGCTCCCCGAGGCTGCTGTCATGTATTTGTGCTGTGTATTTTAGTTTATCATTAGGTTGTTTTTGGTTGATTGAAGTTTCATTTATTAAAAGCGTTAACACTTATATGTATTTATGGCCCGTCTTTGAACGTCGTGAAATCGCGATTAAGTTGATGCTACATGTCTTTACAAGCAAATATGCGTGGGCGGGGATGGTGATTGGATGGCCAAAGCAAAACGGCTACTGGCTGGTACTGAAATGTATGCTGAAGTGCTGAGATCACTCGCAGCCAGAAACGTACCATCTATGCCACCAGCACAGTGGTCTGACGAGCTTAATTACTTCGTCTTTGTAGGACCAATGACCGGATCTTCGTAAAGGTACGTTCGATGTAACCTCAACAGGCAGTTGCGTTTTAGAAAGAAAGAGAGAAAGAAAGCAAGAAAGAAAGAAAGAAAGGAAAAAGGAAGGAAACTAAAAGAAATAACGGAAGAAAGAAAGACGACGCTCCAATTCGTTGACTCCATGTTACCAAGTTGGGTGAGCCATTTGCGGCCACACGATCAGCGCAACCGGATTGTAGAGAGAACTGACACTTAGGTACTTGACGCCTTGCATGAAGGAACGTGACGTCAGTGTCATACAAAGTAGTCAAACATCAGGAGCACCTTTCAGCAGGATTTATGAAGAAAGCTCTGGAGTGTTGTTGCCTGTAAGTAGAACACATAAATGGCGCACGCACTTGCAGAAGACTGGTTGAAATTCGAAATAAGACCCTACAAGCTGAAGCCTGGCACTATATAGACAAACGAGCACGCTAATCTCCCTAAGCACCCCTCGATAAAAACTCAGCAAGCACGAAAGCAGCCGCTACTAGACATCTCTATTAGACGAGAGGTAAGAAGACAATCGCGGTTGCACGCTGTACACCCGTGAAACTCCCAAGCGTTTCCTTAAAAGAAGCGAGCTGTGGCAGTCCCTACTGAGCCTTCTGGAACATCGTTTACAAATTATAAAGGGAGCGCCATATTTTAAGTTGATTAGAGCGTGTGTGGAGTGCACTACAGCACGAACAGAGTTCATGGCCAGGAGCGTATCTAGGAAATCCACAGAATAATAGGCTGCAGAACCCCCCCCTCCACCCCCTCTGAAAATGGGGACACTTAATCCTTTAATAAGCCAGTTTAGGGAAAGCCGAAAGTGGGTTACCTTGTAAATGTCCATTTATAATACATGAAGTGCGGGAGGGCAGATGTCTGAATTAATCTTGAAGAAAGCTCATTGTAGAGTGTAAATAATGCATAAGCAATCTGAAGTAAGCCCTCGCTCGCCCTTTCCCTCATGTCCTGTCCCCTGTCCCAGGCGTTCGTGTACCATCAATGAGAGGCGGCGACTATCTGGTCTCCTCTGTTCGTTTGCGCTTGGCACTTGCGCTTGTGTGTTAGGGAGTGCGTGCTCGACCTGCCACACGAGAAAACTGAGGCTGCTGAGGTCCAGTGCGATGTGGGTGATCAGGAACGTTCCACGAGTTGCACTAAGAAATCTCAGTGGATGGCATTCATCCCATGCACCAGAACGACCAGTCGGCGTGGCCAAATGAGCTAATTCGGCCACCCTGCGCTCGGAAAATCAAAGCTGCGCTCGGGCAACAGCGCACTAGCACGACTCGCGCTGTTGTTCCAGAGCAGCTTCTATTTTTTAGCTGGTGTAATGCTTGGCCTCGTCATTCGCCTAATTCTCACATTTTGTGACGCTGATTGGTCGTTCTGGTACACCGGGGTGAAGCCCATGAGCGTATACGGGGACTTCGGAAGGAGAAGAAACGGGCCTTTGATTCTTCGCTCTGCGATTTCACAGTTAGCGTAGCTACGACCTAGTGTGATTCTACAGTGACGTTACACCAGTCCAGACTAGTGTAAAATATACCTTACGATCACTACATAGTCCATAACACTCTTTCATTACATTCGAAGACAGTTTTTGTTCGTCGCCGACTTACGGGAACCCGGTTTGGAGCCACTGCAAATATTCAGGTCGCATCCATGGTCAGTATGCTGAAGCTGTGTAGAGGTCATCCTGGAAAAAGAAAAACAGCAGGGACTTTCTTCCAGACCAAAAAGAAAAACCGACAGCGTTTTGCACCAATATTTTCCTGTAGATAAAATAAATTCGAGTATCACTTGCCCTGCCCCCAGAGATTCTCTCTTCGGCACCGTTTTTGCTTCGCACTGGATCTTTCGGTAAATGGAAAACAAGCTCATGATCAAATTGTAGGCCATATGGCTGTATACGTTCAATGATGTCTTGTTTAAAGGAGAGTACTGACAAAATTAACTGGGAACTTGGGAGTAGATTGGTTGTGAAACGCACACACATCATCTGCAAAATATCAGCGGCAAATACAGCCTAGAACATATTTAAAATCAATTTAAAGTGTGCGTAACGCAACCGAGCCGCCAGCAAAGGTCCTCGCGAGATCGACTTATACTTGGATGTGGAGTAAATAAACGACATCCAAACACGTCACGAGTTGTGTTTGCCGCTTCCGCTCTGCCGGCGCGCCTCGCCGCCCCGCCGCTCCGATAGGAGGTCGGTGCTTCCGCTCTCGAG
Source organism: Haemaphysalis longicornis (assembly GCA_013339765.2). Classification (NCBI taxonomy): domain Eukaryota; kingdom Metazoa; phylum Arthropoda; class Arachnida; order Ixodida; family Ixodidae; genus Haemaphysalis; species Haemaphysalis longicornis. The sequence continues at coordinate 114,625,015 of CM023456.1, read as the reverse complement.
ATACAAACGATCCGATCGTTCGCGGCGGAGGCGCCGGGATTTCGTTGGCTCATCGGGCAGCTGGGCACGACCTGAGTTCTAGAGCAATTCCAGGCACACTACTTTATTTTTTTATTACACTGTACGCGAAAACGCTCCGGGCAAACGATAGGCGCACTGAGGGAGTCGCGCATACCACCAGCACGGTCGGTGTGCGGGCGGCGGCCGCGGCCGCGAAGTGGCGCGGCAGGCGCAGGTAGCTCAAGGGATAGCATGTTACCGCTGCACTAAATGGCACTCAAGGCTCAAGCAAAGCTGCACGTACGAGAAAGGAGGTAATGAGGTGATGAAAAATTGCATTAAAAACCAACATCTGCACCTCTTACGAGAGCGGCAATCGAATATACGCCGAAGTGTTATGCCTAACATTGTAGGCGGACCTGTAGTAAGACCGGCTGGCTGCTCACAGGGCCATAGCGCCAGTGTCCTGTGCAAGATATGTGTTCTTGTTTTGCCATTTTCTTTCTAAAAATACACAGCGCAGTTTCGCGACGGTGTGGGAAATGTACGGGTATGCACTAGTATCCTTGTCTCTCAGCAGTTTCATACAATTCCATTTTGTCCTTTAAGTAACCACCATGCCACCTTCACAAAACCACCCTTAGACGTTGCGAAGGCGGAAGACGGCTGCACTTATCGGTAAGAAAGCACAAATTGTCTAAACAATGTTATTAGCATTTTCCACGCTCAAGCGATGAAGACGGCGACGAGGTTTGGAACTACACTACCGTGTTATCCCGCAACGGCCGCTCATTATTGCGTTCCTAGATCAAAACTACGAGCAGAAGTAACTATTCCATTGCTTACTGGCCGACAAGTGCACATTATTTTTGTTATCGCCTCTACCCGTGTCTTGCGATCGTGCGCAACGTGAACGAAAGGCCGACGCGACAGCGGCCTCCACACTTTCTTCCTGCGCCGCCAGGAGTCGACTGTGTTCGCTGTTGGGGCGAAATACCTGCCGTATCTTTATTACGGTTGATAGTAATCGTGTCCTTGAAAACAATAACCTATGACTCGACAAACTTGGTCACGTAAGTGACCGTGCAGCTTCTATCAAGTTGGGCCAATGTTGTATCAGACAACCTAACGTCGTTCGAAGGCTGTGTTCATAGAGTTATAATACTACTGAGCCGTGTTAGCCAGTGTGACCTTCGTTCGATGTTTACGTGTTTCTTCCGCAATTTTCATTGGTTACTCCCACTGTTCTTGCTGCTATAAATAGAATATGCATTAAATTTAAGCGCAAATAGCTCGTTCTGCAAGCTTATATGGCCTGCCTAAGTGCGTTTGCTTTTGCCGGCCTCAGCCAATCGCACAGCTGCCCATAATACGTCATATAGGTTCTAGTGCAGAAAAAGCGTGTGCGCCGCATGGTCATTTGCCTTTATCCTAAATATACAGCTTATTTGAAGGAAGTTTGCATTAAAACTGGTGTTACTTTCATTCTAACGAGGCAATCTTTCGAATGAACCAAACTTTCATTCTGTCTTCATGGCCTCTTCAACATTTCGGCTTACCACCGCGAATTACGCCGATCCGCGCGTGGGAAGGCGTTGTAATACGGGACGATAGGTGATGGTGTCATCAAGCTTAGTGATGGCCTGGCTGTACCAGGGGACCATAGCCTTGAATGGGCCCTCACCGGTATCGCCCCATCAACTATTTCCTTCCGTTTGAAGGGGTGGCCCAGTGGCTAAGGCGTTGTGCTGCTGAGCACGAGGACGCGGGTTCGATTTTCCGGCTGCGGCGGCCGCTTTTCTGATGGAGGCGAAAAGCAAAAACGCCCGTGTGTACGAGATTTCGGCGCACGTTAAAGATCCCCAGGTGGTCAAAATTAATCCGTAGCCCTCCACTACGACGCGCCTCATCACCTGCTTTGCGTCGGCGCGTTAAACCCTACAATCAATCAACCGCTCGAAATAGGGTGGCGAAGGCTAGAAGGCCTGGGCCGTTCACCCTTTCCTCGCACCTCAAAGCGCTGTGGATGCTACGAGCTGATAAGCCCGAGAAAAACCACCTAGAGGCACTTGTCAGGGCGCTTGCGTTCCGAGGTACGCGCAGCCATTGGCTCCGCTCAGTGGTTGGCCCCGTTTATTTTTAGAAGCCGGCGCGCATGCTCCGCCTCCTACTGGCGGCGTGGCGCTCCTTTTTACGTCGGCCGTGCTAGCGATAGCATGCCAGTTTTCACTAAAAAGACTTAGCATCACCGCAGTTATTCGGTCACCGCTTTACGAAGACGATCGCCAGCACACCGCACTATCATCCCCTTTCACGAATTTGTAACCCGATTTTCAGGAATAGTCCGGATCTGGCGGGCGCCGACGAGTTTTAGCTGCTGCGGTGTGGTGCCGATTCGTGCGCGGTCTATGTCCACCGGAAAGGCAGATGGTTGCCGGCGGTCACCCGAGTAGCGTTTCTGCCTGCAGAAAACCCCATGTGCTTGTCAGCTTTATTCATATCTAATAAACGACGCCCTATATCAACAAACTCAGCTAAGCTCGTGTGACGGATGGCGAAGATCGACATAAGTCCCTACAAAGATACGCCGTGCAGGAGTGTCGCTCCCGTGGACACCGTCTGAGCCACCGAAAACACCTGCGGTTTCCCACAGAGCCGAAAGACCTGATTGGCTGCAGCATTTAATGGGACCCGCCAAAAGCGGAGCCGTAGTCGTACGCGCCAGCTGCGTCGTAGCGCCTTCGTCAGAAGAAAAAAAAGGTGCGTCAAAGCTCCATGGAATGGTGGCAAGACTTCGTATATAAACAAGACAAGAAAAGAACGATCATGTAGCGATAGCGCGCTGGAAATCGCGTCCTATTTAGGGCCCCTTTAAAGATGATAGCTTTTCCTTACGGTGAGGTAAACTCGAAAATTCCGGTCGGTCTGTCTCCCGAATCACAGAAATGTTACTGGGAGTTTGCGGGTCATCGGAAGGTCACGAGGCCAGCAGTTTCGTCCCCTTCCCCTGACCCGTGACCAACAAAACACTCGAACCCTATAAGATGGGGGAGGGTAAGGGGATGAAGGAGTGGAGGGAACAGGAGTGAAGCGAAAGGGGGAAAGAGAAGAAGGGTGTCTGTTAGAAAGGTAGGCCAAACGCAGTAAAATTGGAGTGTGAAGGGAAAGAAAGGGGAAGTGGGCACTTGCTACAAAAGGAGATGTGAAGGAATCACGGAAAGGATGATAACAGGAGAATTGTACACGGAGGGCTCAGGAAAAGATGGGAGGAGAGGTTGATGAGAAGAGACAAGGTAGGTAGGTGGGAGTACTGGTGGGTGAAGTGGTTGTGGAGAGGAAAAATGACTCAAAGGAGTTCTGACACGAAATTTCAAAGCTGGGATAACTATGTAAAATGCTTCCTTTGTATATTGCCGCATGGCGATTAGCGAAATGAGACAACCGTTTGCTGTCCAGAGACTCGACATGCAAATGGTGCAATCCCCCAAAGTGGGTGTGTGCCGGGTGGCGTGGGCAGCCTAGCTAGCCGTCGAGGAAGAAGAAGACGCTCTGGTGCACTAGCGTGTGCACGAGCAGAACGACCTAGCTGCCTGCCTGAATCTGCCTTGCAAATTATCTGTAAATAGAGTATTCTCCATTTATTACCTGTAAATAGGCGTTTACCCAGCACCTACCACAGATGTTGCGGAGCAGGCGTTTTCCCTGCTCCGCGACAATATGGAGACATCTTTCAAGAAGTTTCAACCGTTCGGTGGAGCATATTTTAAATACATTTGAATCTTCGCGCACGAGAAAGCTCAGAACTGATAGCCTTTCAACATCGGCATCAGCATGACGCCGTCTGCTCGTAGCATGGCTCCTGGCCCCAAACTCCCGACCTCAGGTCTACCGTGTCGTAGCCAACGCGTTGGCTGCAGGTTGGCGCGCGGTGTCCCGGCGTGAGTATACAAAGTCACGGTTTTTGGACTGACGTCATGCTACCCGGGTGCATTGAGATGGTAGAGACCACGGCCGGTCTGTACGCGCGCGCGTCCACATCGGCCGTGGTGCGACGTGAACGGTGACGTCACAAGTGCCCTCCTGCCATGGCGGCCGCCTTGGTGCTCGTTTTGTCGAAACCGAAACTGACACCAATAAATGGGGCAGGAATGAAGAGTGATGGAAAGGGTGGAGCATAGGTGAAGGAGGAGTAGGATAATCGACACGGGCGGAGGAGTGACTCGTTTTCTTCAGCATTTCCAGCGAAAAAAGTCGAAACGCTGACATTTTTGTGGGAAATCGTTTGTCGCGTGCTTACGTTGGTGGTGGAGATCGTCGAAGATTCCCGCCATGGTGAGCAGGCGTGGTCCCGCCCAGCGGCCGTTGCGCATCAGGCGGTGGGGATCGCGCACCTGCTCCCAGTCACGGTGCTCCATCGAGACGTTGCTCGGCTGCTTGAAGTACACGTAATACGCATGCCGTTGGCCATCGTCGTCCGTCGTCCACTCGAAAAAGCTGCGCCACAGACCGCACCGAGAGAGGACTGTACACTTTTGAGCGCAGCGCGGTCAATTGGAAGAATAACTTATTCCTCTTCGTATCGTTACATCACGTTCACGTTGGGAGCTCTTCGAGGCGTAATACCTGAGAAATCCCTGCTTTTGATTCTTCAATCGCTGCGTGTTCTTTGAAATGCGGTAGGCAAGTTCACATTGAGTATATTTATTTTTGCTGCACTTGTGCTTATACGCCTGTTTTCCTTCTTGTATCAAGTCATGGAGCAGGCACATAGAACTCTAAAAATAGGTATTCAATAAACTCGAATCTCTTGTCGAGGGAGCGTAGCCGAAACACCTCGTGTGACTTCCGAACTGGAATCTACTCCTGAGTAGGAAGCGAATGAATTTATCGCGAATTTTTTCGAGAGTGGAAGCCAGCCGTACATGGTCAGGCTTATGAAGGTGGTTCGCACTAGTACCTTCCATCCTAATTGGAATCCGCATTGGAAGCAACTCTTTTTACGATGCTCTATCCGAAACTGTGCTATCAACTAAAAATAACTTTTGAGTGTGACAAAGTGCGTGCGTGCGTACGTGCGTGCATGTGTGTGTGTGTGTGTGTGTGTGTGTGTGTGTGCGCGCGCGTGTGTGTGCGAGTGTGTGTGTGATGATGATGGTTGGGTTTTTACTGGCGCAAGGCCGACTAAGGGCAAAGAGCGCCAAGGAAAAGTTGTTTTATGGGGAAGAGGATACTAAGTGTAAACATTTAACTAAAAATATACTCGCGATGACATAAAAGGCTATGTAGATGACTGGGTTGTAGAGGGCCAGGGTTTTAAAATGCATGGTAAGTAACGAGTGTAAAAACTTGACATCGCTAAGAAACTTAAAAGTACGCTTTGGGTGATTATAGGGTCGTCTCTGAAAAATTATGATGGGTGGAACGGGATGTGTTGTCTGTATAGTTGTGGGAAGTGTTTGCGTCGTGTGGTGTCAAGTGCCTTGCATTGAAGAGTACGGAACTACGGATAGGCCTCTCTGCACCTGCTGCACTGGGGTCTTGAAGATCCCGTGAGCAGATACGAGTGCGTTGCAATGGTGTGCCCTATCCGTAGTCTAGCCAAGGCGACTTGAGTGTGTCTGTTGTGGGAGTCAGTTAGTACCGTCCTAAGTGTGGTTTTATTCCATGTAGTTTGTTATCTATCTGTTCATTCCACTGTGCTTGATATTTATTCCGAAGGTGTTGTCGAATATGTGGCTTTGTGAAGGCGGCAATCAAATGTATTCAGGTGGTAGAACACATAATGGCGTATTTTTGAGCCAACTCTAAGCCCCATACGTTGTACGGATAATTTTTAAACAATTTTTGAAGATAGCCTTTCTCATCCGATGATGCGCGACGCCGCGGCGAGCCGATCACTGCTGACGCTACGTCGATCGCGGCTGACGCAACGGCGAGCCACCATCCTGATTCGCCCAATCGCCGGTGAGGTCGGCCGCCGGCAACGACATTTCGGTTGGCTTCCGGCGGCTCTTCCTCCTTCCTGCGCGATCCCGAGGCAAGGCGGGTCCGCAGCGATTGACGCGTGCCTAGGCACAGGAATGTAGCTGGCGCAGAACGGAAGTCGAGCGTCGCGATGTCACATGGCTATTACCAGTGTTTCCAACTGCTTTGAAAAAAGCAGAGAGGGAGGGAGGAATCGATCGGCAAGGGGGGAGAGGTGCACTTAATTGCTTCTCGCGCAGCTAATACTGAATGTAGATCAATAATTCCAACGGCATTGCATCGCTATATTGGTGTGCTACGCGACAATACAGGCCTTTTGTAACTTTTACAAAAGGCTTTTATGGGTCCCTTTAAGGGCACTGTGTGGTATATTGTTATGTCTACTGCTATCCTGAGTGCTGTGCAACAGCGGCCATCTCGTCTGCCAACTCGTTGCCAGCAATCCCAGCGTGGCCTGGAACCCAGCACATCACCAGAACAAGTTTTGGGGCATATATGAACATGATAGTGTTGAAAACCATATTGGCAATTCTGGTTTTGCATAGCTTGTGTGATGCCAATGCCGCGCACAACGCTCAAGGAATCTGTATATGTGATGGACTTTGAAATTTTCTGTTCAAGAATGTGTTGTGCAGTGAGTAAGATGCCATAAGATGCCATATGCCATATGGGCCCATGAGCAGCGCAAGACACCATGGTTGCAGTTTTTGACGCGTCACTATAAAACTCTGCACATTGATACTTATACTGCAGGGACAAGAAGTGCGGCAAAATAGCAGTTTGTGGTACCCTGGTTTTATCAATATTCATGAAGGACAAGTCACAAGATACAGGTTGAAGCTGTCAGGGTGGTAAAACGTCAGTAAAAGAAGATGTGTATATGTCTAAAAAGGAGATGTTGAAACCCAAAGCTCCCTGTCATTACCAAAGAATGGCAATGAAACAGACGGGCAATTTACAAAGAGTGGAGATTTGGATGTATTATTAAAAACAGGTTTAAAAGCATGGTTATTCAACAATGAAATTTTAAAAGCGTAGAGCAAGTCCATGTACGTTTGTTGATCCTCAAGGCACCACTTGTTACACTCAACATACAAACTTCGGAGGGGGCTAGTACGGGAAGCACCCGACGCAAAGGCGAATCCCCAAGTGTAGCACTGAGTCGAGCATTCTCAATGCTGTTCTTGTCCCCGACCCATACACAACACTGCCATAGTCCAGACGAGACCAAACCAAAGCAGTATACAGGCGTAGCAGGAGTTCTTTTTTCGGAACCATACGATTGGTGTGAGAGAGGACCTAAGAATGTTCATTGTTTTGAGGACATTATGCTTAAGTTCTTTGATGTGGGGAATGAATGTGAGTTTGTGGTCAAACAAAATCCCTAAAAATTTGTGCTCCTTGTTCACAGGAAGCGACACGCCTTTAAAAGTAATGTCTGGGTCCGGATGGACCCCACGCTTCCTGGAGAACACAACGCAAGAGCTTTTTGCAGGATTCAGTTTAAAACCATTCTTGTCTGCCCAGCCGGCAAGTTTCTTGACACCAAGCTGGACTTGACTTTCGCAGATTGACATGTTACATGATTTAGAGGATATCTGGACGTAATCTGCATACATAGAATAAGAGATTGTAGGGTGCAATGCCTTTCCAAGAGAGTTTATCCCACTTATGAAAAAAGTGCAGCTCAACACCCCACCTTGTTCCACTACATTTTCTTGCACGTGAACCGACTCTCACGTGAAAGGTTCCCTCCGACAAATAACTAGCAAGAACAAAATTCATCCCGTTTTACGTGAAAGTGGGTAGTGTGTTAATTCGCTGCGGCCCTTTCCTCCGATCGGTGCAGTGTGCCGCGTGTGTGGTGAACTTGGACGTCGGTCAGACGTGTGCCCCACTCCCGACCACCCAAAGTGTCTGAACTGCGGACTATCCAACCCACCACCAAGTCACTCGTGCGACCCGAAGTGCCAGCTGTGCCACCTACCGCACACCACGGCGGGCAAGGACTGTCCACGCCGTTTCCTGCCGCAACTCCCCGCATGCCAGCCCAACGAAGGCATCCTTGATATATAATTAAAGTACCACGAGTTGGTCGTTCGTGGATCGCCCCGCCCTGAAGACTTCCTGCCAGCTCTCGAGAAGGCCGTTTTACTCCCAAAAGTACACCAGCCTCCGTTTATCGTCTTCTCGAGACGCTTGCACAGGCAGCTGGTCATGTCAATGGGTCGGTAGTTAGCGGGAGAGGAAGGGTCCTTCCCTTCTTTCAAGAATGCTACAACTATGGCCTCCCTCCAAGACTTTGGAATGTGCCCCGAAAGCTTGGAGCTGAGGGTTTATATGTGCTGAGAGGAGCCCTCAGATCATGTTGTGAAAACAGGTAGTTGTAAGAAGTCTGTAATTTGTTGTTATCGCGTAGTTTCTACTTTTAACAAGAGGCTTTATGCTTAAGAAAGGTGTTCGTGTAGTGTGCTGAGCTGGACACGTGTTGGAAGTGTTGTGCGAGTGTGTTAGCCTGGTCTTCGTGTGTGTCCCCTGTTGTAATAACCAGGGAAGGCTGTGTGTTTGTTGTCCTTTGAGTTTGCTCATTCGTGACCATACTTTTTGTGTGTCTGTGTGGGAGTTTATTGATGTTATGAATAAACGCCAACTATCTCGTTTAGCCTTTCGGCAGACACGTTTTCCTAACGCCTTTGCCCTTTTGAACAATAAAAGGTTACCCGACGTGGGGTACCGATGAACGATACCCACCGCCTTGTTCTTCGCCTGTTGCAAACCCGCCTACAGTCCTCATTCCCACACTGCCTCCTCTGTTTGCGCAGGGCACCAGAAGCGTGGGGAATGGATTTTTCGTCGGCGTCGAGGATGTGCGCCGTGAGCAGTTTGGAAGTTTCTTCAATGTGTAGGTGTGTTAGGGTGTGTGTAGTGTAGTTTGGATACCTCTGTAAAGGTAATCCAGTTAGCTCTTCGTTCATTGCACCTGTTCTGGGAAGATGGACTGCTTGGGCCTTTACCTATATGTTAGTGAGGTGGGAAAGTGGTCACTGCCGTATGGGTCAGGGCCCACACCCCACTCGAGACAAGGAAAGAGAACTGCGGAGCCAATAGCCAAGTGAAGAAATGAGTGTGTGTTGTGTCCTATGTTATGGCATGTAGGCGTTTTTGCTTTTAGACTGTTGAAAAGGCATGTAATTATTTCCAGAAAAACTACCATGCGCGGTTTGCGGCGGGATGTTAAAGGGACACTGAAGTGAATTTGTCAAGCTCCCGTTTTGCTTGCACTGCGTAGACTGGCTACGCAAAATCCCGCAGACGCTAGCATGCTTTTTCCCCACTTTTCATCGTTTATCCGGTTGACAAGTCGGTGCTTATGGCAACAGCACGCCAACGGTAATTAGTTTACAGTTCGGAAGTGCGCGCCCAAAAAAAAGAAGAAAAATCGGCGGAAAACGAAAAGTTAACTTATATAAAAAATCGCGCCAATCACCCCGTGAATGTGGTTGGAAAGCAAAGCTGTAAACGGCACCCATAACGATTACCCATGCGATGTCCCTTAAATTCACTCACATCGCTACAAATAGTTAAACCAGAGAGAACTGAAATGCACTTAAGAACACCATTTATTGCTTCAAAGAGATATATTCTTGGTAATGTTAAATCAACGCATGATGCATGAGCGCTGTTTGGTTGAGTTGTATTGGTGTAGTGCATGAGTGGAAACTTTTTTTATAAAGTTAAAGTATGCTCCAACCCGGTGTTAGCCGATCTGACTCCTCGTCTCTGCGCCGTGGATGGAGGCGACGAGATATGCGGCAGAGAAGGAGGAGAACGAGGAAGAAATATTTCTGCTCAGATTTCTGAACGGCCCAGAGTGCAACCCTGGGGAGTGATTCCTTCTTCTGTGGTGCCCATAATGCAGTCCGCGCGAACCTGTGTTCTGTCCACCCGCTGAAGCTGGGTAGGTAAGAGAGGGCCTGGACAGCAGCATATCTCCCATTGCTCTTGTTGGGTAGTTGACGGAAAGAGAGGAGGGTGCTCAAGGGCTAAAGTCGCACAACCCGATTACGGGGCGGAGTGTTTCCTACTTCTGAGCAAATTTACATTCAGCGTCGTAGCGATTCGGATGCATAAGTGAAGACGCGTAGGCTGTGGGAAGGAGCCCGATTATATGAGTCGTAGCATAGTTTGTTGTTCTCTCGAAAGGTCAGGGTAAGGCGAAGGTACGGTCTGTATCAGAATGGCGATAATGCTGGGTTATCTCCCTGAACGTGAACAAGCGGGATACTGTCCTCATGCAGCACCATAGCACGGGAGGTAAATGCGAAAGGCTTGTTGTGTGGGCATATTTGTTTCCCTCCATTGAAGCGTAAGGGGGTGTCCAGATGAGCTGAATGGAAACCGTTTGGGGAGTGGTTTTTTAGCACGCGCAGTGCAGGTCAGGACACCCAACCCGACTGGTAGTTTCCAGTAGGCTTGCTGGGAATCCGTGAATACCCTCCGAACCCCTGGTTGAATGAGAGCCAGGTGATGGCTGCCTCTTCTGCTGCTGTCATTTCTTGGGTCCTAAGCGAGCTACACGCAAGGAGGTTGGTTCTGGAAGGTAGCCACGATGATGTGCGTATTGCTGCCCTCGATGTTTGGAGGCGTCTGTGTATATAACTGCATGATCCCCACCGAGGGTGGTGTTTAGCGCTTGAGCCCGTGCTTGTTGGTGACCCTCGTCATGTGAGGGGTTCATATTTCTAAGGAAATAGAGCATCTTTAGTTTTAGTCGCCAAGAGTAGTGGAGTACGTCAAGCGGAGTGACATTCTGGGCTGCCAAGCCAATCTGGTGAAGCATGCGGTTACCCACTGCAAGTTCTGAGTCGGACCTTCTGGTTAGAAAGATGGCCTTCTGTTAGCTCTTCCACCGTGTTGTGGAGCCCCGTGCTAAGCAGCCTCTGTGTGGACGCACTCATGAGAAGGCCAATGGACTGCTCGACCGCCTTTCTAATCATTATATAAAGCATCTCTATGCCTTCCTTTTCGAGAAGAATACAGGGGGCTTACGCAAGTGACTCTCGAGAGGACAAAAGCTTCAATTAATCGAAAGGTACCGGATTCCTTTAGGCCTTGCTTCTTGGTGGCAATTCGCCTGATCATGTGTATGATTTGATTAATACGGTTTTTGAGGCGCTGCAAGGAGACGTCACTCTTGGTGTTAGCCTCGAGATGAAGGCCCAGGGTCTTGATGCTGTTGCTTGGAGTCATGGCCTGGCCCATCAAGGAGTATTTGAATATATTACTTCATTTGGCGTGAGGGCGGACGACAAGGAGCTGTGATTTTTTACGCGAACACTGGAGGCCACAGGCGTTAGCACATTGGCGTACTAGAAGTGAGATACCATGCATTGGTGTGAGCTTCCTTTAATTTTTGTAACTCTTAGCACATGAGCAAGGTGCTCACCGGGCCGCTAGACGGCATGAGTGGTCGGGTGACGCTTTCAGGTGGCATTCAACGAGAATGCAGGGGGTAAACCCGTAGATGTGCTTGGTGAGTACACTACCTGTCTTGCCCGTCTTCGCACTGGGCTCGTAGGTAAATCGGTAAGGACCAATGGCTCTCGCTTTGTTAGGTCCATTAGTTCCAGGTTCGATTCCCGGCGGTGCCAGTGGAATTCTTTTATTTGTTCGCTGGAGTTTTCTGGTGACACCAACGGTCGCGAAAGAACCCTTGGGGGGTAGAGGTAAAAAGCTTTGCTTCAAAAAAGCATGTACCCGCGGGGATTCGAACTTGTGACTTGCAAAACACTTGCTCCAAGGTCAGCACGGCCGACCTTGGAAATATAACGTATATAATGTATAAGCAGTTTAGACTTTTATTTAGTTTTAGCATTCCAAGCAGCTTAGGTGACTATTTGTTGTTTTGTGCTTGTGCAGTAAGCATCCCCCCCAAGTTTCCACAATATCTCACGTCTAGCAATTGCATTTCTTAGACGGAAAAGCGTTCGCCGATGTGTAGTCGTGCTGCTGGCCGCTGTGCTGATCGCCCAGTACAAAAAAGTGCTTCCCGCACGCTAGTTTTACGCTGTACGGTAAAAATATCAGTTGATTTTATTTCCTTAGTACCTATATTGACTTCGCTGACTCTTCTTCCGCCTTCAAGAGGCCTTATATTTTCCTACTGGCGTACCAGCCAGCGAAGCGTCGCATGTGCGCTTGTGCAGCGCTTGTGTGAAGCGACCTTGACTTGGAGCTAGATACAATGTACAAACTAACCAAGTAAAGAAAGGCACATTCTTCCATTCACAAACGTGTCCTGGCTTCGTTTCAACTGACCGAACGAATTGCGACGACCCGTCGGCGGCCGGCGGACGAAACGCTGGGCCGACTGACTCTGTCTGAAGGCCGGGGAGCCGTGCAGTAGCGCAGCCAATTGCGAGCTCGGCTCCTCCCGACGTCACACGAAAACGCCACAGAAAATGGGCGAGCGTAAAGAGAGGAGGACAACATTTTCGAATTACTTTTTATACTAAATAAAATTGCGTAAACACGCCCAGAGTGGTCAAAACATGGCCTGGGGACTTCGGACTACAATTTGCGCTAGTAATCCCGCAATGTTTACATATCACTTCCGTGTCCCTTTAAGAACTTGTCTATCAGGCGACTTCGGGAATCCGTGCGAGAAGAGCTCCAAAGAGAACTGTGTGCATTAAGGTCGCCTGTGAAAATGTATGGTTCAGACAGCTGGTCAACCAGCGCCTCGAAGTCAGAGCTCGAAAGTACAGGATCAGGAGGAATGTATATGGAGCATACCGTTATCAACCTATTAAATATTATTGTGCGAATTGCTTCAGCCTCAAGGACAGTATTCAAAGTGACAGGGTGGCATGCTAAGGATTTCCGGGAAATTATGGCCACACCGCCAGAAGAGTGTGTGCAGCCATCCCTGTCTTTTCTGAATACTATGTAACTATTCAAGAGATTTGTGGGGTGGGAATTCAAATGTGTTTCCTGAACACACATTACACTTGGCTGATTAGCATGCAGTATTTAGTATACATAGTCAAGATTTTTAAGAAGGCCTCTGCAGTTCCATTAGAATATGTTTCCTTTTCCCATTATTAAGTGTTCGGAGCTACTGGAGTGCGTTGTTTATGTATCGTCTCTGGGGGCTTTTTCGGCCTCTCTAGAGGTTTGGATGCAGGGACCCGTTCCTTCCGCTGCGACAAAGACAGGAACGGTCCCACGTCCATCTCATCCTCGGATGTCCTAGGTGTTCCCGATGGACCGGGCCCCCTAGACTTGGCACCCATTCGGTCGCCCTTTGGTTTTTGAGCCGCTACCACCAAAGGTGTCGGGTGCGCCACAGGTGGCACGAGCGGTGCGGCCGGGCTGAGAGCCGATGTTGGACCCCCCGTGCCCATCTCCTCCGCATGCTCCAGTGGAAGCAGGGAGGGTGAGGAAGCAGGGGCCGGAGTGGCATCGGTCTCAATGGTGGCTGTTGCCCCCATAGCCGCTGCTGGCTCAGTGAGCGGTGCGGAGGCGGGTTGGGTATCGTGAGGCAACCCAGGGGGGGGGGGGGGGGCGGGGTCAAGTCCAATTCGCGGTAGTGGGTCCCCGCCGAAACCAGACGCCGCTCCGCCCCCCGGCGAGCTGCGTGGGCATACTTCCCCAGAGGGAAAGACGCGAGCCTCTTGCGCGCATCTGGGAAGGTGATGTTCTCGGTGATCTCAACATTGATTATCTGCTTGTCCTGCTTAAACTTTTCACATTTTCGCGAGTACAATGCATGGGGTCTCTGGCAGTTGGAACAGGTGAAGGTTTCGCATTCACCGTTTCATGAAGGATGGTCATGCTGGCCGCACTTAGCGCAGGCAAGTCGGCCACGGCAAGAGTTTGTGCCTTGTCCGAACCGTTGGCACTTGAAGGAGCGCCGTGGATTCGGGATGTACGGGCAGAGAGAAGAATGTATATAACCAGCATTTATGGATTCTCGAAGGGTTGATCGTTCGAAGGTCAGGATAATGTGTTTAGTTGCTATCTGCCATCGCGGCGTATGGATATGAGCTTTACAGCCGTGACGCACTTACAACTTAAGCCTTCTAAAAGGTCGTCATCGGTTTCAGTAATCAGATCTGCCTCAGAGATCATACTCTGAGAGCTGTTGAGGCTGCGGTGGGGTGTGACCCTTATCTCCAGATCTGCCATTCGGGTTTGTTTCAGGAGGAGTGTGGATTGCTGCTGAGTTTTTACTTCAACTAGCACTTCACCAGTTCTGAGCTTTTTGGCGTCGTATGTTTTGCCCATGATACCTTCAAGGAATTTGAAAACAAGAAATACGGATTGAGAGCTAACCGGTTTCGATTTGTCCACAGATTCAAGGATCAAAAAACGAGGATAGTTATCTGGCTTTTGGAGCGAGATGGAAGGCAAAGAAGGAAAAGAAGCTTCGATGCGGCCCCTTTTCATGGACCGATCACGTTTGGGTGGTGGTTTAGAAAATACCATATACCATAGTATAAAAGCAGCGGACGGGGGTACCTTCTTCGCTCAGTTACCGTGATACCGATAGAGGTCCCGGAGCTCCCTGCCTGGTAAACAGACAGGGAGCCCATCCGCCGGAGCTTGACCACGATTCTGACGGCCACCGTTCGTAGTTTCTCACCCTCCACCTATCAACACATCGCCACGGTTGTGTTGATGCCCCGTGCCCCGTGCGGGGGCCGTGTGTGTGTCTGCGCGTGCACGTGTGTGTGCGTGTGTGTGCGTATGTGTGCGTGTGTGTGTCATGTGTCTGTGCGTGTGTGTGTGAGTGTGCGTGCGTGTGTGTGCGGGTGTGCGTGCGTGTGTTAGCGGGTGTGTCGGCGTCCGTGTGTGTGTTTGTGTGTGTGTGTGTGTGAGTGTGCGTGCATGTGTCAGCGGGTGTGTGTGCGTGCGTGTGGGTGTGTGTGTTGTGTGTGTGCGTGTGTACGCATGCGTGTGTGTGTGCGCGTTAATGTTTGTGCGTGTGTGCGTGCGTGTGTGTGCTGATGTGGGCGTGTGTGCGTGTGCGCGGGGTGTGTGTGCGTGTGTGTGTGCTGATGTGTGCGTGTGTGCGTGTGCGCGGGGTGTGTGCGTGTGCGGTGTGTGTGTGTGCGTGTGTCTTTGCGCGCATGTGTGCGTGTGTGCGCGGGGTGTGTGTGTGTGTGCTTGTGGTGTGTGCGTGTGTGGGTGCCCGTGCGCGCGCGCGTGTGTGTGCGCGTGTGTGTGTGCACGTGCGCGCGCGCGTCTGTGTGCGCGTGTGTGTGTGTGCGTGAGTGTGTGCGTGACTGTGTGCCTGCGTGCGCGCGTGCGTGTGCGGCGGAAGTACCTATTTATTGTAATGTGCACTTTTGTAATGTGCTGTTGACCTCACCAAGCAAAGGGTCTTCATGCTGCTTTGTGCTACAAAACTTCACAGAAAAAAGCACTGTGTGGTCTATTTTGAACTTCTGTGGTATTAAATTATATGTAACTATATTCTTCTCAATGTTGCCAGTGCTATATTTTTCGCTTCCAGTTGAGTGATTGTCTTCTTTTGTTGCGGATTGAAATCTGCTGTATTTTTCATTGCATGTAACCCTTCGGTTTGTAACCCCCTCCTGCAATACCTTCGTTGAGCTGTGGGGAATAAACAGTGAAATAAATAAATAAATAAATAATAAATAAATAAATAAATAAATAAATAAATAAATATAATAAATACAACTTTATGGCACAAATGGCGATAGCGAGAGCGAAGTTCGGGAAAACTACATTCTCAGATGAACGCCAGTAGCGAGAGCGAATCCCACAAGGAGGCAAATAAATAAATAAATAAATAAATAAATAAATAAATAAATAAATAAATAAATAAATAAATAAATAAGGGCTCCTTTTTCTACTGATATCAACAGGCGATGAATGAACAGGGTACTCCTGCCACAGAATGCTGCCGTTGCCAGGGCTACAAATGTTGTCTGGGTGTAGCTTCTGTTGCAATTCACTGATTCAGTTCATTAATACCCGGCTTTCATGCCCCGACATTATTTTAATTCCCCAATGGCTGCCGTAACGCATTGCACTTTAGAAGTGCAGGACAAACTTCACCGGTGCGCCACATTCGAAGTTATCATTTTTTTGTGTGTGTGTTTTTTTTGGGGGGGGGGGGGGGGGGTCACCTAATTTCTCAGAGTCTCAGAGACTACTCTGAACCCCCCGAGCAAGGTTGGGTTTGGTACGGCCTCGACACAGAATTGTGCCAATTCTGATGAAACCAATTCACGCTGACGACTAGTTGTCAAACAAAACACAAGATCTCTTGGAAGGCAGAAATAGAACCGACTCGGCAGAGCTTTCTGTTTTTTGGAAGAGCATTGAAATGCAAAAGGCAGAGAGAGAGAGAGAGAGTTTAGCTGGACACAGCCGTCGAAGTTCCAGATAAGTGCAGTTAAAAGTTACAGGCATGTAAGAATCGCTAAAATCTCGCTGGAAGGAGTGGGGCATTTTTTATAAAAGATAGCCCATACTACGCTCGGGTTATGGAATATTGCAGAGGAAAGGATTGTAGCTCGAGGATAGAAAGGTGAAAAGAAATGCGTGTAGCGCACTGTCAGCTTTGTGAACGCTACCATATAATGTGTACCTGCAAAACTCTCCCCCCTCCCTTAGGCCGCAGGAATTATCTGAAGTGCTCGTAACCCGACTATTGAACCCACAGTTGCGTTTGCAAGGTTGCATTTGATACTTTCTTTAGAATCTATGAAATTCTAGGACAGTTGACGTCATTGGCCATTGGCAGCTATATTTGGTTGGCGACCAACAATAGAAAATTCGAATAAATTGGAAGATTTATCAATGCGGCAGCATTTCCCCGGAGTTCACGGGTTGTTATGTATATTCAATGTAATCCCCCTTCCTAGTAGTACTGCATTGTAGTCGGCTCGCTGAATTGGAGGTCCTGGTCCACGCACGGTAAAACAATTTACACAACTGAGGAGAATTTTCGTCTACAACTATTAAACCCTAGCAAATAATAAAAAACTGTTTTAGAGGCCGTTTAAATGGCAAAGCATCCTGTAAAAGGGTGTTTTCTTTTTTTGGTTTGTAAGGGTCTTCGTCATACATACCATAACACTCTTTAAAAGGATGGTTTCTGTCTTCTTGCTATGGTGTAAAGGTGTTATGGCGTAGATCATTTTAGAATGCACCACCCTCTAGGTGAAACGGAGGTAGATATAGACACTGAAAAGTTTCTTTAAGAGTGCACATCTGTATAATTGTACCGTGCACCACCCTAGAGGTGAACTCACCCTTCTGCGACGACGACGCATCGTCGCTCCGCCTTGATGGCGCCCCTGAAGCTGATCTTGTCTGTGCAGCTTTCGATGCGGCAGTTGACGGTGTTCCAGATGAAGTTCTGCGGTTCTTGCTTGTACCACGACGGTACCAGTCCCCAGCGCATGGGGCTCATCACGTGCGTGGTGCCCGGAGCCTTGCGAGCACCCCCCGACGATCTCGGGGGCCATAGGCCCTTCGGGACGTGGACAGCGCTGAACAGGACGGGGCTGCGACGCGCGCGGTCGTCGCACATGGTAGCCGGTGAGTTTGTGAGGGAAGAGTTTCAATTCATTTTCAATTTCGATCGACTTTACGTGATAGCCATTGCACAAGACAATCACGAAAAAAAAAAAAAGCCGAGAGCAGCATGAAGGGTCTTGATTCCGCTAGACCAGTTTTGGCAGACAAGATACGGGCGTGTGGAATAATGCGACAAAAATAAGAAACGAAATAAAAGCAACGAAGATAAACAAACAATATTTAGATGTTCATTTGAAAAAAATTTCGGCACAAGTTTGCGAAAGACGTGGTGGTGATGTTAAGGTTAGAGTCATTGTAGGGAGGCAGCTTTTAAAGGAGCATTGGTACGAAACTTCAAATTTAAGATAACAATGTAAAAGCTTCCTTTGCATATGGAGATACCTCCTCGGAAGTTTAAAACGTACCCGTTCAGTAGGAAATATTTAAAATCTATTTTAATCCTTGCGCGCGCGAGGCTGCCGCGGTGCCGTTGGCGAGCGCTTTTCCGCCTTGTGCACCCGTCACAGTTTTTGGGACTAACGTCACGTGCGGCTACGGCCGCTCGGGCCGTTCTGGCACGCGCGCGCGCCTAGACCGCCATCGGTTGTGGTGCGACCAGAACAGTGATTTCAAATAAGCCTTCCCGTCATGGTGGCTGCCTCCGTGTTCGCTGTACCGGAACCAAAGCTGCCACGAATGAACGGGGCTGTAAGTAATAATTTATGCTGCGTTCGACAATCTAACGTGCCATTCTATGATTAGTGGGCTCGTAGGCACCTACAGCCGCGGAAAAAAAACGCAACACAAACATTTTGTGTCAGTACTACTTTAAGCATTTGTTTACCATAGCTTGTGTCCGCCATCTGGAGGCCAAGAGGAGCACCAGACTAGACTGCGGGTTAAGGTTTGGCAATCAATCCCAAGAACAAAATTTATTTGAAAATTCTCGATCTGAATTTCCAATGCATGTAATTCTTGCTATGAGGCGACGCCAACGAAGCAATAGAGATTTTAAAATGGGCGACAGTTCTTGACCACTACTGTTCATCGGTGTTTACAAATAGTGACAACTTCAGCTCGTTTGTTGGGTTCGCGTTTCACGTTGCCTTCCCCTCGGCGTCTTTTCGCCCCTCGCACTCGGTCTCTTTCACTCGTGCAAACTGCATGCTATGGAGGGTTTCCTTCTCTCTGACACGTAGACGATTTGTCCTAGCCAGAGACAACTTCATTGTTAACAGTATTGGTGACCAGCTGTAAAGGTCCACCAATACGCTGAGCAACAACTGATCTCAAGTGATATTCTACGATGCACGATCGTGCCACTGTGTACTCACTGGTAGTTTCTAGGCGAGACGTTGTACGAGGGCTTGTATTCGGCGTGACAGTTGAGGTCAACCCAGTCCGGGACGCGGTACACGCCGTTCGGGTCCTTGTACAGGCAGGCATGCAGCAGTGCCGGCTGGTTGAGGGCGCTGCAAGGAATAAAAAATTCCACTAAATATGAAAGCTGCCGGCCGTGCAGAGCAGTGATTCGCCTTAATGGGCTGTAGCGACGTTATCCGCTCACTGCTACCACCGAATGCAATTCAAATTTCCCGCCTTCGCAGTGCTCGCGTGCCCCCTGCCTGAAACTGCTCCAGCGGGACTTCTGTTCTTTCTGAGCTTGCTTTTCCTCCCACGCGGGCCGGCGTTGCACTGCCACTTTTTTTCGCTTACTATCGTAAAAACCAACCAAACGAGCGTTCCTACTAAATGAACGCGCGCGCTTCCGGTCAGTTACAAATATTTTGCATCAAATATACCTACAGTTTTCCTTGCGCTAAACAACAGGGAGATGTATGACAAGCGCCAGCGGTTCACGAGTTTCCAACGCTTATGACTACACAAACCGCTCGGCTTTCCAAGCCTCTGGGTTACGTTGCGACGACAGAACGCTGTGTGACTTATAATAAATTCTCTTTTCACACCACTTCGGTCCAGCGAGCGTGCTAGAACGACAGGGTGAGCCCCTAAAGTGCTCTGCACTTAAAAGTCTACTGTTTCCCTTCTCGCGCCCCATACGGGACGCCCGTTGCATGTATTAATAAAGCAATCAGTAATCGTACACTCGCAGACTGTGTACCAACGAGGTATTGCTTTAAATATCCGCGCGCCCGTGCCCATTCGAAAAGACACCTCCCGGCTAGCTCCAATTTTTGTAGTTCGCTACTGTTTCGAGGGCTACGGCTGCCTGTCTCGTGCAGATCGTACTTCTGATGTTCTTATCCCAGCTCCCGTTACACCGCCTGTTGCACGCTCGTTGGTTAATTCGTATTCAGCCTAATTAATGGTAGAATAACTCGCTTTTTTGTGACTGCGACAACGCACCGCTCTGCTCCACGTTTCCACCACTACAATCACATAGAAAATAATAACATTAAAATAATAATAATAATAATAATAACAATAATAATCAACATCTTATTTAAGGCCGCTGCAGGGTGGAAGGCCTCTCATGTTCCTCCAAGCGCTCCTGTCGTGCGATGCCATAGCGCACTGTCTCCTCCGAATTTTCTTATTTTTCTTATTCCGTCCCCCCCATCTAATTAATGGCCTTTCCCCTTTTCTTAGACCCGTCTTTGACAGGCGCTCTATAGACGTACTCATAAAAACATTGGACAGACGCAGCGGGAAAGCAATAACTTGGGGGTGCGCAACAGCGAAGGAATAAATAAGAATGGAGGAGGAACGGGCGAAGAGGAGGAAGCGGGTCGGATATAGTTATCATGGGTCGGCCATGCGAAGCCGCGCCGGTGAAATTACCCCGGGGGAAGTAAAAATTGGGCCCATCTCCCCGCGAGGGGGACTCGAGTAAATGCGTCGCATCAGGGGTGGGTGTATTGCGTTAACGTTTAGTGTTTGGGGAGTTGGTGGTAGTGAATGCGTTGTATCAGCAGCTTCTTGACGTAGTTTGAACGAGTCAAGGATATAAGGCGCGTTCGTAGCCTCCCATTCTGTGTCGGCTTTGTGGCGCAGTGGGTAGAGCACCATGTACATTGCGTTCCGCCCGCATTGTCGAGGGATCGAAACCAGGCGCCGGATAGTATTTTTTTTTTATATAGTGTAGGGGGAGGGGTGCGGACTACGACTACGGACGTCAACGCGGGTGACATCGTGAGTTACTGAAATGCTCTGCATTTAAAAAAAATGTCTCCCTAACTCACGAACGGCGTGAACCAGTTGGGCTTAGCTAGGCGGCCTATGTGATCAAGTTCTTCCCGTACTCTTTTATATACAGTCACACCTGTGGTGTGACTGCGTATAAATTTGGCGATAAATACGTTTCTAAACAGGCACCCGAACGGTAGCGGTGACCTTGTTCATCTCCCACAGCTTCAATCGCACGAGCGAGATGGAAACAATCAATAAACGTTGCTTGCTACGACGCGCATAATGGGGAACGCAAAGGCGCGTTCCCACTTGCGAATCGCACACGTCGCTCGAAGTTTGCGCCATCGCAAAGCGACGAGAGTTGGTCTTCGCTTTTTGTAGCGTGAGCTACATTCGCCGAGGTTGAGCAGGTTCGCGTGGTTCCTGGCGAGCCGTGCTGCGCATGCGCGAGGAGCAGTGACTCCTCACGGCGCACAGCTGGCGCGCCGGAGCCGCCGTCGCCACCGCGACTAAATTTGATTGTATACCCTGGCACGTATATCGCTACGTATATCCTGGCATAGCTGAGCTGAGCCACTGCTAATTTTTCTGTCGCTTTGCGACGGCGCAGCTGATCCCTAGCGGACCGAATTCCTTCTCGAGCGATGGAATCGCAAACCAATCAACCAAGCGTGGCCGCAGAGTCCTCTGACGTAACCGTACACCATACGTTTGTTTACTTCCAGATGGCAAAGATGCGACCACCCGCCGCTGGGAAGCCGTACACTACGGTTCTTTGGTCAACGGGTTTAGCTTGCACATGTACGAATCGACGAACAGCGTGGGATTCATCAGTGGGCCGAAACGTGTTCGAATCAATAAAGCAAACAATCTTCGTGGATAGCTGGATGGATAGCGGACGGTAGGCTGACTTGCAGCCTTGTCGTTCCTCTATCGGCACCTAGTAAATACCGAGGATTTCAAAGACGCCACAATGTCTGCGTCTATGAAAAGAAGGAAACTTTGCGGGCCGTGATGTCAGTGTTGTGGTGTACAAGCTAAGCCTACCAGAGATGACCGACTAAAACGCATAATAAAAAAAATGGTGGCGCCCATGAAGCGTAGCAGTTTACAAATGTCACGCAATGCGAACTGACCAATGATCATGGGGGCGGCACGGAACAATAGGAGAAAAGAGTGCCGATACTTTGTACCCTTATCTAGTGACACTAGCCGAACGCCACCAGCAAACATTTCATTCCCTACTCCATCATAATTTGTAGTGGTTTACAACAGCCCATTTTCCTGGAAATTAAACTCCTACAAGAGCAAGAAGAGAAAATAGGGTTGATACAAATTCCGGTGATCTCATTTGGCCCTGGAGACATCGAGCTGGACTTTGGTATAATGTGAAACCCGTAAAGATGTCTAAAAAGAAGTTTCGTGGTTTAGGCCTCGCCAGATCCTAAGGGGCGAATCTGGATTTTGGAGTAAATCGGGGTTGTTACGGATGCCATTGTCTGTTCAACCCCTAAATATAACAAATTTGATGGAAAATGTTACCCTTACAGATGCGAAAAGAATGCAAGAAGTTTCTTAAAGGCGCCGTTAAAAGGCGAGGGGGACGTTTTGAAAGTACACTACTAATAGTATGGTGGCTAGAGGGGGGAGGTGTGACGGGCGACGTATCCGCGTCGTGGAAAGGAGAGGCGCGATGTGCGATGAAATTTTCCGGCGCCGCCAGGGGCGCTGAAACATCGCTGGTAAAAGAAAAATGTAAAAAGTAAAAGTAAAAAAATGAAGTAAGAGAAACAGAGACAACGACCTGGAAAAAGAGGATGGATGCGAAAAAGTCCTTAGATATCCTACAGGCTCGGGAAGCAGGAGATCACAAGGGAAAATAAATCGATAATACCAAAGGGAGTGCATTGCTTTTTGAAGCCCGGGCGGGGTTGATTGAGGACGAAAGCGCGTATCCCCGAGCCGGTACAGAAAGAACTGTGCGCAGGCTGCGGCAGGGAGCCAGAAATCATGTCGACATATTGTAACAGAGTGCAAAAGTATCCGTCCAGTCCTCGGTGAGGGAGCCATCCAGCTTCCGCAGGCCCTTGGCTTTAAGGTTAGCGGAAAAGTGAATTGGACAGCAGTACAGGTTAGTAAAAGAAGGTTAGAATGTCGGTGGGAAAAGAGCAGAGAACAATCTGGGAAGACATGCGGACAAACAAGTAAGACTAGCACAAAATTTCGTAGAAGTATTTTCTTTTTATTTTGATAATATTTATTTATTTATTTTGGTTTATATTTTTTTGGCGAGGGTGATTGTAGAGTGGCGTTGCTACTAAGGCCACTGTGCAACGCCACCCCGTTACAAAGGGAAAGCCGCTAATCATCATAATCATCATGTGCTCGCCCGCGTAGTAATTCCCGCTGTGTACATCGATCGCCGTCACGTCGAAGCTCGGAAGCGTAGCTCATGGGCCACCCATTGTGCCAAAGGTGTGTAGTGCGGGATATTGTGCAATTCATGTGCAATGTAATGGGTAACGCTGCGTGCACTGATGGCGTCGAATGCGCGAATATGTTTTGTGCCTGGGTGCCGAAGCGGTTACCGAACGTGCAGGGTATGTAACCAGAAAGTTCTGTGGTAAAAGTTCTTGCCAGCAGTGTGCGTCTGGCCTGACAGTCACCAGAGCAGCAACTGAATGCTTTGCGGATAGTGTGTGCACGCTACAGTCTGAGAGGGGAGGCCTTTTGTACCCTGGCGATGCGTTGGCCACAATTGTAATGGTGTTAGAGGATGCATTTACGTTGTTCTTCTCAACAGAGAAACTTCACGCTTTCAATGTGCACGACTTTATGCAGTTTTTGAGCAGTGTAACACTCCGCCAAGTAGGGGGCGAGCTTCATCGCAAAGAACTTACTGCGAAAATTGTCCAGTTTGTGGTGGTAACTATATATGCTGCCTTTCTTTACAAAGTCTTTGAACGAGAACAAGGCTCTTCAAGGGGAGCGCCAGAAGCATTTAAAGCTAAGGAGGGTCAAGTAGAGTCCGCTGCTATACCACTGCTTCTCCTTGTCTGATCTGTATATATGATTGGTGTTCTATGAAATAAAAAAGCTCATGTGCGCTCCAGTGAACATTGTGCGTATGTGGATTGCTGTGCTATGTATTTCCTCTGGCCTTGTGATTCCGTGCTGTAAAAGCTGTATTGGAAAATATTTGCTGCATGTTAGGTTCGCCAAAGCACTAACATGAACACAATCTTTTACAATACTAAAGCTTCTGTTAAAGGTATACGGTGCTGGCGAACGCTGACGCGAACAGAACGACAAATACATTGTGAAGTTGCAGCAATTTATTGCGCGTGTCCCCAACGTAGTGTTTTACTTGTTCGTATGTTTTTCATTTTTGATGTGTGTGGACACGGACCATACGCCGGTCGGGTGCAGGACTAAGTGGAAAATCCGCGTTCCGAGTCATTCGTGTTCGCTGTCCCCATTTGCTTGTTTACACCATGCCTTTTCGTGAATGCCAACGCACCCAGCGTCTGAAAATTCCGCTATGCGTCCGGGGGTAAAATACAATCTTCTTCAAAGGTCGAAAACACTGCTACGACGGGACAAAGGAAGGCGAGACGAGACCGCACGCTGTTTTCGATATGTATGTACCAACAAACCCACACTGAGACTCTTTCTCCTTTTTTTTTTCTCCCATTAAAGGAGCCATGAAGACAAAATACAAGTTGGGTTTATTAGAAAGACTGCTTAGTCCCGATAACAATGATGTCAATATCATCGCAATCTTCGAACAAATAACGGAGATATTAAAGAAAACGTGTGAAGCAGTGACGACCCCCTAGCCAATTTCCAGCAACTTTTCTATGACGTCACGGAACCTTGTTTGTGCGATTGACAGCCGCCTAACTCACCTGTCGCGACGACACATGACTGGACATCTGTAATGGGGCCTCTAGTTCCATTTGACCGCATCACTTGAATGCTAACGTGCAGTTAACGCACTGAAAATTATGTTTTATTGTTGGTCCGTATGACGTCATTGTTGCTCATAACACGTCACTGTGGCGCGAAATTTGAAAGTTTTTAAATACTTCTTGCGTTTTTTTCGTTAAAAAACAGCTTTTGTGGCTCTAATGGAGCTGAGTGAGATACTGAATCCTAGTTCTTTCAAATTAAACGATATTGTATTTTCTCTTCATGGCTCCTTTAAGCTTCTCTTGCCGTTCGCTAGCTAGCGAATCACGCATCGGTTTTTTTTCTCCCCTCTCGAAAATAAGTTTAGTTAATCGTATTTACGCAGCTCTGAGCTGGAAACAGCTCGTGATGTTTGCACCGCGCATCACATGTCCTTCAGCACTAATTAAAAAAATTGAAACTCAACCACTGTATTTTTTTCGCTCAAACGTTTTCCTCCTTCTCAACGCAAATCGTGCGCGACGCGCGTGCTAACGGCTCTGCGCTACTCTCATCAGCAGCCACGACGGCGGCACACCAGCGTCACGCAGCGCCATGTACAACTCCGCTCCGAATTTCATCGCTCCCCGGTGCGCCCCGCCCACTACCACCCATCACTCTTCCCCATTTTAGCCACCATACTAATAGAGTGAAAAAATTGAACAGTTGACGTCAACGCTCAGTCAAAGAGCCGATGCAGCACATTTCTACAATGCTACAGGAGCCCAATGGGTTTGAGTTACTTGAAGAAGGCAGAGAGACAAAATAGAAAGTTGGTTCATTGAAAGGATTGCTTTATCTCAATAACAATAACACCACTTTTATGGCAAACTTCAAAAGAGTAGTCGAGATATTAAAGGAAAAAAAAACACAAAGCATTGGCGCCTTCCCAGCCACTTTTCGGCGATTTGTCTATAATCAGATAACCGTCGTAAACTCATGGTTGCAAAATTCCCGCCTGTAATTAATGCAGGGGCAATCTACTGGATGAGTATGGTTACACAACAAAGCTGTAACAAAAATTTAACGGAAACTATGCTGCAACACAGTATGTAAGAATTAGACGGGTATAAACATTGCGGGAGTTTGATTTACTCCTCTTATTTAGTTAGTTTACAGTAACAGCGCACTTGAAGCTGGAATGCACGTCTGCTGTCAATACATAGGCCTATACGGGAGGAAAACGGACAGCTCCATGGTTTTGCTGCTAGAATAAATCTAGTCATTCGAAGTTTCACTGGGAAATCACAAATCCAAACTCGCCACCCTTACCAAACAATGGTAAAAATAAATAAGTGCGCCTTATCTTTCCATGAGTGCGTTATCTTGCGAGTGCGTTATGTTGAGTGCGTATTTCTTATCTTTCCATAAGCTTAGTATTTTGTACACCTTCGCCTGTCATCTACCTTCGCTGAGGGAAATGAATGGCTCCTACTTTCATTCCCTATATAACGCCGACAATTGGAGAATGGGTCCTATCGGCATCGCCAAGGATATACTTTCGCAAGTTACCGATTGACGGAAGAGCTCGAAAAAGCTCATTGGTGTTGCATACACCTACTACAAATTTAAACGAAACAAAAAAAGTCCACAATGCTTGATGCGCACAATCTCGAGTAGGCGCTACACTCCTGGCGGCATTTCTTCATATTTCCTCATTTTGTAGAAGGAGGTCGCATTAAAAAGGCTACAACTAAACTTTTATTTACAAAGGAACGATTAAAGCAATGTGGAGGCTCACTAGATGAAACGAGTTTCATAATTCTATGGCTAAACGCATGACGCTGTGAAATCCTACCTGAATGGCTATATGGACAACTTGGTTAGTTTCAGAAATCTGAACAGTGTTTTCATTCACTCTGCGTCCAAAGCAGCCTATACAGTCTAGTCACAATATCCAAGTGCCAAGGAAATCCCATCGTTATAACAGATAATTGTTATAAGCGGGTTGCGAAATAAAAAGGCGGAACACAGCTCGAAAATTTTATTCGCATGCCATATGGCAAGGTCGTACTACTACTAAATTGCAGTTAAGAAGCCACAGTCGGCCACCTTTGTTTGCCGCGTGTGAAGCTAGCGCAAATCTTTTCCAAGAGCATCTATAGATGCTTCACCTAGCTGAGGTAAATGTCCTTGGCGGAAAGAAATTGAGGGACTGTGCCACGCATTGGGCCTGCTGTGAAGACACTACCTGAGTAGGCTGCGCAACCGCGTCATTAGAGTCGTCACTGTTGCATTTTTGGTGCACAGTATCACCGAATTGAATCGTTATATCCGATATCGTGGCATTGGAGCATTGTAATAAGCAGTTTATTTTACCATAGAAAGAATACAAAAGTTGACGATGCCATAGCTGTTCATCGTTATATCCGATATATTGTTATAAACGGTATCTTTATAAGTGGACTCGACTGTTTACCACTCCATCGCACACTCTTCAAATACGGTGCAGGTGGAAATTGAGTGTTGACTTGGAATACTAAGTTTCAGAAGTGAAGAGCAGTGGTTTAAGTGCCCTGTGCTGATAGTCACTAAAGACATGTCACCCTCCGCAGCTAAAATAGAGCTTAAAAATATATTGAATTGATTGATTAGGTTGAAAAAAAAGGCAGAAGGTTAGCTTGTGCAAAAGAAAAAGCCAGAAGCACGTACGAGCGGGATTCGAACTCATAGCCTCGGTAATGATGCCGGAGGTAGTAGTACGGGGACACAAAATTACGCCCATCATCCCGCGAGGGGAACCCTGATGTGATGCGACGCATCGGGGGGTTCAATTGGCGTTTCCATTGGTTGATTCTCTATGGTCGTAACGTTGCCTTGAGCGTTTGGGGTGACGCTGGTATTGGATTGCGTCAATCCACTCGCTGAAGGGACCGTCGCTTCCATCACGTCTTCATCGGAAGAATCAAGTAAAGCACGAAGTCATCAATCGAAGTCACGCGGAGTCGAACGAGAGCGAGCGCTGACTGAACCGCCGCAGCGTGCTACCCCTTTATATCGCAGCGCCTGAAGGAGAGGAGACAGCGGAGGAGAGTCGCGCATGCGCGCACTTGCGCGCCGGAGCAGACGGGAGCGGAGCGAAGCACGCGCGCGCAACTGTTGTTATGATAATGAGACGCACAGCTGTCGGAGAGAAGAACGGGGGAGAGTTGCACATGTGCAGTGAGCGTGCGGACAACGCCGACGCCGACGGCGGAGGGGCATACCCCAGAGCAAGAGATGCGTCGCATCTAAAAACAAGCCGGCCCTTTTCTTTTGCAGGTTACACTAAGGAATGTGCGAATGTGTGCGGTGCAGCGTATATCCATTGCAGGCAGAACACACGATGCCATGCGTATAGTGTTAGTCTTTTTATAATAGACCCATGGAGGCTCTGGAAAGGGTTCGCATTCAACAACTGGGGTGAGTTCAATAGAGCCGTTATTCTATGGCGTTGACAAAGACAGCATTAAGAAAACGCCGGATGCACAAGGTGCGTTTTTTTTGGGTCCAGCTAGGCAACGTGAGAGGCGACCCGCCGCGGTGGCTCAGTAGCCAAGGGGTTGTGCTGCTGAGCCCAAGGACGCGGTTTCGATCTCGGCCGCGATGGCTGCTTCTCAGATGGAGGCGAACAGTGAAAATGCCCGTGTTTCAATATTTCCCTGCACGTTAAAGATCCCCCGGTAGAGAAAATTAATCCTGAGCGCCCCACAGCGGCGTGCCTCATAGCCTGGTGCAGCTTCGGCGCGTTAAATCCCACAATCAGCAGCGTGAGAGGCCGAGTGCTTGGAGGCCGATATCTTTCTCGAATCCTTTAGCGGACACGCTTACCACGCCACACGGCTGCACATCGGGGCTGAGGCACTCGGGCGCCGGGTCCGGGATGAATCTCAACTTCGGTTATGTCGGGCCGGGCTTTGGGACGCCAACAACCGTCGATCACGCCATTGACCTCGTCATCCTCGCCTTTTCAAAGCAGGCAGTGATGATGATGATGATGTGAGCCCACGGAAAACGCGCGTGCCCGCTGAGAGTAACTGGCTAAGAATATGGTTTATTTCAAGAATGTAATCAGACAAGACGGAAACGGCCGAGCGCAAAGAAAGATTTAGCCTAATGGCAAAAAAAATGGCTGCGGCTTCGCTCGGCTAGGCAAAAAGCTCGCATAACCAGTTTGGCAGAGATGGACCAGCGTCCTTACTCCCTCTCGCCATCGCACCGCGCAACGGTTAATCTGAAGCACCGCCGTGGCTATAAAAAGAACCTGAGAGGCGGCGCAGAGAACGGCGCTCTCTCCCTCTAAAACGATCGGTGAGTCACGCGGTCAGTCACGGGGTCACAGAAGGAAGGCCGCGAGTGTCGCCGTGCACCGCTGGTGCCGCGGCTGCGGCGACCCAAATGGTATCACTTATTCACTTCAAGGTCAAACTGTCCCGCACGGCGAAATTCCTTCGACTATGCCAGTAAAGCTTTCGCTTTAAAAAGAAAGAATTGTGGGGATATAAGAGGAAAAATTGGTGGATGCCCCGCATATGTGGGAAGCGACGTAACGTGAAGCGCTTAGTAATGTTTACGTCATCGTTAAGGGCACTGTTGTGTGAAGTCAGCGGGGCGAGTGCTATTTGATACGACGTGTCGCGGCCACCGAACACTGCAGCTGTACTCTCAGTTTCCATATGGCTTTGAGCGGGTCCAGGCGTTGCGTAATTGCGCGATCCTTTACTTCTGGTTTGATCATTCTGAAACTCCTGCTAAGGAACGCTTTGCACTGGCGCTGGGGTTGTCCCACGGCTTCTGATGCCATCACCAATGCCGGCGCAGCCTTTCTGGCTCAAGGGGCCATTTACCGTTCCGCATTCAAAATCATGCAGTAAAAAAAGGTGCTTTGATGGTTATTGCCCGATTACCCGAAAAAAAGTACAATTTGAATGACATACCATGATGCTTTTACTGATACATCACCCATGCCCTATTGCGCCTATCAGGAAATGTGTCGACCTTGCAGGAGGTAATATGAAAACCTAAAATTAGAAATTGACCCATACGCTTAACTGAAGTTAAGAAATACAATGGTTTGGTGAAGCCGCGTTCCGAGGCACAATTTCGATACAACTTGCGCTGATATTAAACAGCATGCGTAAACATGGCAATTGGTCAGCTGTCCCAGCCCCATCAGGAGCTTTTTCACTCAAATACAGTAAAAGCTCGGTAATCCGCATGTCAGCAGTTTGATGCTTGAAAATTCTCTACCTCAAGCATCATAATGCTGACATTCCCCGCTGCTTCCCACTTTCCTTGTACTGTTTTTTCGCTACTTTCATTGGCTTGAAATTTCGTTTCTTCGGACTGAGATAACTTCCTCTCGCGGTTCGAATGCCGAGCTTTTACTGTATTTCAGTGAAAAGGCTCCTCTTAAAAACTTAAGGAGAGACGGGTAGCGTTCCTTCCAGTCATGACTTTCGAGCGCACGGCCGCCCTGGGGCTTCATCCTGCTCCTTCACGATCGTCACTGGCAGCTGGAGGTTCTGCGCTTCTGAACAGAGATATGATGCTCTCATCTGTTAGCGGTACACACGCTACTGTACTCGCGCCCACATCGGCGTAGTCCGCTAATGACACGTTTTTGAAACGTCCGCCAGGGAAGGTTTTAGGTTGTTTTCATCCGATATTGTCTCCTCTCTCCGTTCCGAAGCGACACAGCCTCGTGTCTAGGTAGTGGGTGCTTTTCTCTGGTCATATACCAGGCACCGAGTCTTCGGTTAGCTAGCGGACAGTTCGAATTACCCCTGGCGAAACTTATTTGTGTTCGTATTACCCAGCTCCTTAATACATACACTTCTAAGGGCCTTGGCGAGACCAAACCGAACCGTTCGAATTACCCATAAATTCGAATTGCTGAAATTCAGATTAGCGTGTTTGCACTGTAATATTTTGGTAAGTATATATTACGTTGCGAAAATACAGGAGCTGGAGCAGCGATAATAAATACCTGCGCAGAAAGTTAACGTATATTGGGTCTTCCGCCTTCTGGGGCATTCGTCCTCATTGATTATACGGGAATAGTTGAACATCTAATGTGTTTTCGTATCCAGGCTTTATTGATATCTAGGCTCGATTAAGCCTTTCCTCTTGTCCGACATTCCTATTTCATTATGACGTGACTAAATGTGGGTTACCTTTTCGTCAGATCTTGCGTCTCAAGAACAACAGGATCAGAGCCGTGGCTGCTTTCATAAAAGAGGTGCTCGCAAATGTTGGACAGACGTTCCCCGCGGCTAAAAAAGCTTAAAGGAAACTCCCGAGAACTACACGGAGGCCATCATCGTTATCTGCTTCGCCTGCAACTCACCGGGGAGATCCATAATGCACTGCGTGCTGTTGCGAAGCGGAGGGCCCGGCGGGGCGGGG
This sequence comes from Haemaphysalis longicornis, assembly GCA_013339765.2. Lineage (NCBI taxonomy): Eukaryota > Metazoa > Arthropoda > Arachnida > Ixodida > Ixodidae > Haemaphysalis > Haemaphysalis longicornis. The sequence goes on along the minus strand of CM023456.1, from coordinate 114,593,983 downwards.
AGAGTTATATTGCGGCGAACGTCAAGACCTTCGAAGAGTGGGCATCGCCTCCTTCGGTCACGACGCCCCAAAAGCGGCCTTTATGTCCCTGTAGCCAACGATAGCTACCACGGGGTTAGCAAAAAGCATAAGACGCCTACGATTCGGACATGATTCCTGAGTAAGAAAGTTGTATATCTTTTCTTTACCAGTTTTCTCACCCCACTTCGAGTCACCCTTCTGCCAAATGAAGAATATTAACTATCGAATACCGCTCAGCCTTCAATTTTGGACAACTTAAAGGGGCCACGAAGGCAAAATTCAAGGTTGGTTCGTTGAAAGCTTCGCCTCGTTAGAATAGCACCGACACCAGTTTTAACGTAAACGTCTCTCAAATAAGCTGTAGAATGAAAACAACAGAGAATAGGCGTGCACGACGCCCTAGCTACTTTTAAGCAGGAAAAGTATGACGTAATATGGGCAGCTCGTTGTGATTGGCTAAGGCCGACGAAATCCAAACGCAGATTAACCAGGGGTTATAAGCTTGCAAAGAAAGCTATTTGCGCTACACATTAGTGCATACTCCTTTTGTAGCAGTAAGAATGCTCCGGTAAACAATGGAAGTTACGAACGACGAACGAATACGTAAACGTAGAAGCAGTTAGTGTGGCTCTGTTCCGGCGGACGCTGCTTAACACAGTTGTCAGGCGCGTTGTGCTTGTCTTACGCGACACTGGCCAAATGACATAAGCGACACTGCCACTTACGTGGCCCTTTTTGTCGATTGATACTCAATGTTTTCCAAAATAATATTATTAACCGTAATAAAAAAATCGGCACTCCTTTCTTAAATTAGGATAGTTCAAACGCGACGATTTCTCCCATGCGACGTAAGTGAAAGTCAAAGTCCACAATCCGAACTCATTCGTCTCTGTCAGAACAGCGCAATTCCATTAAAAAAGAATAGCGCAATCGGATAGACGTTAGCCTGATAACGCGAGAGACCCGGGTTCTATTCCGATCATGGGAAGCGTTCTTTTAACAGCGAAGCTGTATAGAAACTCGTAATTTTTCGTGTCCGCAGTTAAAAATACCAAGAAATCACCCAGTGCGTGCACGTGACCACGGGCCTCGGGGCGACCGACCAGTAGTTAACAAATCCAAGAAATGCTTTTTCGCTCGTGTTTGCGTGCCTCGCGACGACCGCCCAGCGTCCCCAGGCTCCGATTTGTCAAGCCAAGCACACCCGCTTAGAGAGATTGGACCAGATTTCAAAAAAAAAAAAAAAAAAAACAGAACTTCAGGAACTTTCAGCGTACTCACCGTCTTTGTGGCAACACTTAGCGTACACTCCTCCAAGGTGATGTCAATGAACTTGAAAATGAGAAAGCTCACTCCAGTGATAGAGTAAAGCGTTCGCAAATAGTTGCGTAATCGGACACTTGCTCGGAGCGAGAAAACGCGTCATAGCGTATCGTTTGTCTTCGCTCCTCCAAGGTCATCCGCCCGCCGTACAGGGTAGAGACACGTATATGATTGTGTTATCAAAACCTTGAAAAAATACGTTTGAGGTCTCCACCCTGAAAAGAATAAGCTGCGGCGGCACAAACCGTTCAAAAGTTGTTTATAGTTCCCGTTACCCGACAACGCCACCATACCGTGGCAACGTTTGGTTTGTTTTTGCCCGCAGTTAAACTGGCTTGTTTTTGTTCTGGGAGTCGTTCCCTGAAACATGCTCGCTCGCAAATGGGTCTCGTAAGAACCGTTGCTTGCTTCAACGCCAGTGTCGTCTGAGCAAAAGCCCCGTAGTGCTTGCAGCTAAACCAAATTGCGCAGTACGAACAGCAGAACGGACTTCTATGTTTAAACTTCCCGTCCTCATTCTTATTCTTTGTAAGAATGTGCCCTAAATTTAAGCGACGGTCGTCTAGTTTGTAAGAATTTGCGTCTGCTTCTGCCAGCCTTGCTTAAAGCTTCGCTACCATTCCCTTTTTCCTAATGATGTAGCTTATTTGAGCGAAGTTTCGTTAAAGTCATATGATTTACGACACAATCTTTGAACCAAAGTGTTTCTCTTCATGCTCCTTTAAAGCTTCCTTCATTTTTTTCTTCAGGCGGTAGAGTGCTGTTGTGATGATGATGAAACATTTATTCAAGAAGGTTCGCGCTTGAAAGCGGGAGAAGCCCTCAGTCCAGTGCGTTTGTAGAAACACATTGTGTAAGATGAATTTCCGGCAGTGCGTTTTGGGCGTAACAATTTGAATTTTGTACTTTTACTTTGGACTTTGAAGACATTGGCTTTCGACCAAAGAAAGTCTCGCGTTTCAGACATCTTGCACTCAGCCAAAGATCATCATCATCGTTCGACGTTTTTGGGAGTCGCCAAGCTAGAAAGCGCTTTAATATGTGGAAGGTTGCAAGCTCTATGATAAGCTGCATGGTAGTACTTGAGTTACGACTCAATTTCGCACCATGGGGCAGAGTCTATATAGAGGCCACGTTCCTCAGTGGGGTATAGAAAGCTTTATCGCCTGATTGTGTGTGTGCTTTTTGTGTGCGTCTGTGTGTTTGCATGTGTAAGGAAAGTTTTAATATGTGACTGCATCTCAACTCGCCTTGTCCCTCCATACGGCGTTGTGCAAGTCCCCCTACACTATAAAAAAATAATAGTTAGCGGCGCCCTATCATGGGCGGAAGCAGAGCTCTTCCCACTGCGCCACAAACCGAGCGAACGGCAGTCCTTCATGATGGGGCAATGATTAACACTTAAAGAAAAGAAGCTCCCACTTCAATGATGGAGTAAAGGTCTCGCACCATGAGCCAATAAAACATAATAATAATCATAAAACATAATAATTCCTCCCGACACTATATAGCTCCCGCAGGAACCCCACGAGCTAGGGTTCCCCTGCGGGAGGTGGGCGCAATTTTCTATCACCCCCATTTGGTGTAGAGGAACTCTAATATGAGCAGTATAGCTGCGCCCTCTAGGCCAGCAGACAGTACCAGCCCCGGCCAGCATACTGTCGTTTAAGGTACCTGCTTATACGACGTCACGAAATATACAAAGCAGCGAGGCGATTGAAATTTCGGCTTGAATTTATTAATTTCTCACCGAAAAAAGCCTCGTTTACTGGCGGACAAGCGCTGAGGGTAGTATAAAGCACCATATCGTTTGAATAAAACAACCTTGTATGTTATCTTCATGGCCCCTTTAAAAGATAATAACAAGATACGTGTGACTTAAGAAATCCGCAGTTTTACCGCTCCATCCAATGGGTACGTGTCAAAATCGTTGAGTGCACCATCATTATCATCATCAGTAGTCATCCAAAAGCCCCCACCGGCGTTCGAGGACAGCACATATCTTCATCCAGGAACGTATGGTACAGTCTGCGTCGCTAGTATGCAAGCTTGAATAACCGCGCCAGACCGTCATCGCAAACTACCCTTTGGCGGCGGAATCCCCGACAGACGGGGAGACACCAAGGAGCGGCCGTACCTTGGAGAAACTTAACGCCGGCGGTACAGAAGGGGCCTTCTCTTACTGCCAGGTGAGGTGCACTAAGCCCCAAAAGGTACCATAAGGGCCTTATTCTGAGTAACCCTCCACGGCATTTGCTCTCTCCACTAGGCTGAGGGGAGGATTCCGCAACGACATGCTGAATGGCGACATCGTTTGGGACTATCAAGAGCACGAGTGAGGGATCGTATAGAAGTCCTCAGAGCCCGTCATACGACAGTGTTGCAGCCAGATTCGACCTTAGTGCAGCCTGTCTAGTGCAATGGCGCCATATAAAAACCATGAGAGTAAACTTGCACATTATACAATGAGCAGCATTGTCATATTACGGGCATAAATGGCACACAACAAGCTTTTCACTGCAACTGCCGAATGTTCGTACCGGATATTGAACCCACGTAGAAATGCTGCATTTAGGTTGTACAGCGTTGCTATAAATTTGAAGGCGGTGCACTAAAAATTTAGCGCAGTGCAGATTCTCGGAGTCGTTCGATTTTCCAAGTGTGGAAACGTTCGGCGAAGTAAAAATAACTGAGCTTAGTCTCGCCGGTTTGCTTGAGAATCAAGTTAAGCGCAACGAAGACTCCATGTGATCGCCATCCCGCGCGGTTACCTCAAACCGTGCACACGTATCTGCCAAATCTTTTCGTATATCCGTTATACTGCCGCGAACCATGCATTGGATTTGTTTATTTATGTTTTTTTGCTTTTACCGCCCGGCTGCGCCGGGCTGTGTTATCTGTATCCCGAGGGAAGCGCATGTTCTATTGTTTTGCTTATTATGCCGCACGGATTATCTCATTTGATAGGGAGGATGTTTCGCCCTAACGCCACTAGCCTAGAATAGTCTTCTTCTATGTACAGTGTTCTCGATGTAATTCGACGGTTCGAGAAACACCCGCGCCGAAACATAAATGCCCGCAGAGCAGACGCCGCGGTATTCGATTTACCGACACTCGCCTGCGCACGTCACTTTGTTGACCGCTGCTTCGCCGCCTCTGTATTTTATGAGTTGTTAGGGGAGCGCAAGTTCGCTCCTATAAACTTGTTCTTCCTTCAAGACAGCTCCGTCGCCTTTGGCTACGTGACAATATATTTGCTCCACCAATGGGAGAAAAAGCAGAGCAATTCGCCGTTTTTATTATTTCGGCTAACTCGTGTTCGGACATATAAGCCAACTTTATAAAAGGTTCCTTTGATAGTTTTCCCTTCACCTTACGTGAGGCGTGAGAGGCTTCCAAAAATTTGGTAACAATATAATTTAAAGTGAGCATTCCGACGCGATGACAGTGTGGTTAAGAGCTCCGTCGTTTCGCCTGAAGCTGGCTGTTATGGCAAATCGTGGTGGCCAGTGCCGCTCCGACAATGTTTATCTCAATCTAGGGTGCATTTTAATGCGCCAATACTTGAAAAATCGTGGGGGAACACAGGTATCTCGCAGCCCAATGATAGAGTATCGGAAGTGAAGTCTAGTGTTTCTGCACTTTCTCAACACCTCTGCACCTGGCATCGCACGGGCCCCAAATTTTTTCTATCTCTATGTACCGCTCTTTCGACCTGTTTATACATGCATGTGCTGGTTTCTGTTTTTGTGTGTGTGTGTGTGTGCCGGTAGAAGTATATATGTGGTTATGTTTGAGCTTCGGGTGAGCCTGTCGGACCTTGTGCCATTTAGCGTTTTAGTGCGAAAGCATAAGTTAACTCGGGGTGCGTTCCAATTTACACATTAGGCGGCTTCGTTGCCGTCTTCGCGGCCAGTCCGCCACGTTAAGTCCCGTTCCGATTCGAACGAAGCCGGCAACGAAGGCTGCTTCGTGGATACAGCATCGAAGTCAACAACTATGCAGGCTACCTTCCTGTCTAAACTGAAAAACGACGCCAGCGCCATCTTTTTACACATTGGTGTTGTAACAAAGCAATTAGTTCATCCAGTAAAAATGTTGTATAATTTACTACCTGTGAAAATGATATTGTTTACTTTTTGTTAACATGCCTGCTACGAGGTTGTCGTCTGCGTTGGATATTGTTACTTTTTGTTAACACCACTGTGCCGTTACAATTCTTGTTCCTTTAGACGTCTAACTAGACTGCTTCGTAAGCTGTCTACCCTCTCCGCGAATTGAAACGCAGCCTTGGTACGCGGAAAATCTGGCATCTGTTGCGCGCAGACTGCGCACCAAATGGCCGACAAATGGCGCACGAAATAGTTGATGGCCTATAGAACAAGAAGCAATTAAAAAAATGCTCGAACTGACGCCGAATTTCACTGGGGAGATCCTGTAAAAAAGGTCAAGTCATTGAATGGAAAAGAAAATTCGGTAAATTTGTGCCATAGTGGGACTGTAACTATGACTTCGGGAATGAGAGACGAACCCGCATTTATTATCACCCACCACAGATGGGTGACTACAAGTGACTGAAGGTGAAGCAATTGAATGCGTGTTGGCCTTTTACTTAGGAGCTTGTGTTAGAGACGTTCTGAGTGCGTAATTTGAGCAAGTGTGTTACGCAAGTAGCAATTAGGGCCGTAGCAAATACGTTCGCGCTAAATGTCCTGTTTGGTTGGTGATGCGAAGGCAAATATGTGCTAAGTCATCGTACGTCATAGTCACCGTAGAACATAGTCAAAATCGGCATCGGAAACATTAGGGTTCGTCCCTGAAAACAGTACAAACAATAAACATAGAGCATTCATTGCAGCAAACTGGAGAGGAGGAAAATGTTAGGCCAAGGAGTGTCACGGGAAGAGGCGAGGAGGCAAGGAGTGCACGAGCAAGTGTGGGGAGTTCTCGCCTAAAAAAAAGCGCTTCCCGTGGTAGGAATCGAACCTGGGTCCTTCGTGTTACGAAACCGGCGTGTATACGATTGCGCTATCGTCGCTTTTTTTGCAGACAAACACCGCTGTTACAAACATAATACACAACAACAAAACAAACCCATTGCACTAAGACATAAAATCACTGTTCCACTCTAGGATACAGTGCTGACTGCTAAAATATTTTCATTTTTGTTAACTTCTCCACTTGTGACAACCAGTCTGGAGCACATTGGCGTGCCTTTTGCACTTCAAGAAAAGAGAATATGGCTCTCGGAAATACTCATTTACTGGGCGCGCATCAATGTCCGAGTGGCGGACTGCCATTCGGCATCTCCATATACTGTGCAGACCTAGTAACATTATTAGATCTAGAGGAACGCCATCATCATCATGTTGAACGGACAAATACCGAATACCATGGGCATAAATTGGCGCACCTTTTTTTAGCGTACGTTGCAGCACATCCCAGAAGAAGACCCCGTCCCAACAGTCAATGAAAACATGTTCAATGGTTTCCGGTTTGTTGCACAACCAACACTGTTCACCCCACGGCATAAAAAGGCCCTTTTCTTGCATCCATGTTTTCACAAGGAGTGTCCCGGTGTGTAGTTGAAAGCAAAATGTTTTACACCCCGGTGCAACTGCCCATCGCATTCCCCGCTCCCCCACGATAACTTTATTCCCATTAATGAATGATAATAAATTTGTTTCACAAGGATGGCGTGTCTATTTTATTGTATGTGCCCGAAAATGAAGTATAAATGCCTACAAATGCCATTTTTTCAAAATCTGCGCATGTTATGAACACTATTTTTAGCCTTCAAATTCACCCTTTCGAGTGCAGTTTGAGATCGTTTTTCCTGTTAATGGAAGCATTATCTGTTCGGAAATCTATCGGGTTCAAGCTGGTGCTCTAGTTCATCTACTGCTCCGGAAAAAAAACCTAGTAGCAGCAGCGGAATGGAAAGCTCATTCCGCAGTGACAAGATTCACAATTGAACTAAAAAAACTGGAGGTTAGTTTTCTGTTGTTCCCACAATTGCCTTATTTCCCACAATTGTTCGCGGTGATTCTTAGAATATTTACCATGCTCTCCGAACAGATTTTTTAGATGCGACGCATCTCTTTAAACTCGCCTTGTCCCTCCATGCATGCATCCGGCGTCCATCCTCACGCCATCTCCCCCTCCCCATGGCTCCTCGCCACGCCAGCTGCGCGGTAACGCCGCTCTCACCGCAGCGCATCTTGCGTTAGCGCTCGCTCCCCTCGCCATGCCAGCTGTGCGTCAGCGCGCATTAGCGCTCGGTTAACACAATGCGCATGCGCTACTCTCTCTCATTCCCTCACCGTTACACGCGCGGTACCTATAACGCGATAACTGCGCCGCTCCGCCAGTCGCTCCACCGCCGCCGCTCGGATGACATCCGATGACCACCGATGATTTGAATGGAGACTATCAGGTCTGCTACCGCGATGGTCGGCGCAACCGTAACAAGCACCGCCCAGATGCGTCGCATCACCCCATGGTTTCCCACCGCGGAAAGATTTTTCTCAAATGACGTGCACTCACATCTAAGTTTCCAGAAGCATACTCAAATCCAACTCTATTTTCAACGCAGCGGTCGAGAATCGAACACGCCTTTGTTAGCAAATTATGCCTTTATTGAGAAGCCGACGGCGAAAAATCACTGCGCAGCTGCATTTCGTCACTTCTTAAAACTCAAAGTACCGGCGTTCTCTAAAACACGGTTTCCCGTGAAAAATTTGTTCTGCTGCTAGACGCCTTTTGAAAAATGCTCTTCAGATGTGTGGAAGTGCATTTAGTAGTGTTGCGACGTCTTGCCTGAACAATTAGGATATCATTGTAGAGGAGAAAAGTACTGGACTTGTAACGTCTCATGTTAATTTAGTAATAAATCGTCGTCTCTATGTGTTTATTATTTATGTGTGTTTTTGTTCTGTCGTAATTAAATTCTGGCAGACAGACATAAAGAAACCCTACTTTTATTCAGTATTTCCAGCCCTCAAGTATTTTGTTTTTTGATCCCTGTTTCAATATATGCGAGGCCGGAGCAAGCGACAGTGACCATTAAACATGATGTGAGCAGTGCGTTTGTTGAATTAAGTGAGTGGATCGCCATTAGATCAGTAGTTTTATGGAACCATGTTGATGTGCTGGAGCCGTTGTGCCAACATAAGAACATAAGCAATCACATTTCCGGTTTTCCTGTCGTAGATACAGGTCGTGCAGTGCACTTCTTCGCTTGAAATTATTTGCATTTCTGTAAACATTTATCGTGCCTATATTTGCAATGTTGGAGGCCTGAAACGTCATTTCGCCTGCCTATTTTTGGCACCTAAACGCGTTTTTTAACGCCTAAAATCCTGCCTGCTAGTAATGACGTGACCTCACATCAACAGGAGCTCCGGTGCTCGCCAACCAAGGAGGACTCCCGAGACCGAAATGGAACCTGCTTCCACAACCCATCCCGGGCCGGGTGATACCCGCACCCAGAACTATCCGCACCTCAGGAGCAAAAGGCCGCCCCGACACCGGCGACGTCGAAGGGATGCCGCAGAACCCTGGACAAAAGGAACCCCCAACTTCAGGGTCTCCACCTCGAGCGTCCAGGCACACATCTTCCGGCATCGGTGACGTGGAGATGTCGGACGTGTGGAAGGAGCCGGAGGCCGGACGCGGTGGCGGGGCGTTTCGCGTCCAAGAGGGGGTTAAGTTTAGCTACACAGACATGGCCGTCTGCTTCGCCTTCGTCGTCTTCGCTCTTGTGCTCGTAGTCTTCTGGGTCGTGTATTCACTCGCCGAAGTTCGCCCGTTGTACGAACACCAGCGCAGAACCACGACTCCGGCACCGCTAGAAGATGATGACGGTCCGGAGTTCACAAGCGCTGGGCAGCACGGAGTACAGGAGGGTGTACGAATCGCTGGCGAAATTGACACCACGGTTTTATTCGAGAAGCGTGAGCCCGGAAAGGAAGAGTATGGGGATGATATGAACAAATCGACCACGGAGCCACCGGCCACTGAAACAGATGATTGATCTTAACACGAATGAAATATTCAAGAGTTCTCTCTCACTCTCACTGTCATAGATAAACAGATAAACGGTGGCTTGGGATTTTTAAAATAAATTTATATACCTTATTGCTGCTGTTGATGCCATGTTTACTGCAAAGCAGTATACCCAAGGCTATGTCAGCTGGTATACCCCCCGGGTAAACGAGAATTGCGTCACTAGCGCCAATTTCTTCTCTGGTGCTTGGTAGGCCAAACTGTCAAAAAAAAGACAAAAGAAAACAAAAATCACTGGTGCTATGGAAACGCTATCGTTGATGCGTGATGAGGAAACGCCGTGCCGCTTGTCGACTGCGATGGGCTCAACGAGCGCGACTGTCTTTGTGTGCCGCAAGCGGTAACCAACACCACTTGCATTTTTATTTTCAAATTGTGTTGCTTCTGCACATCTTCTTTTCGACACCTTTCAGCTGCTAATTTACTTGGACTCTCAGCACGTGCACAAAACATTTGTTGGAAAATCTTTCTCGCCTTGCCCTCACCCCTACGGGTCGCACGGTACTGCATAAACTAGGCTACCCCACTCCTCTTCCTTCAGACACCCTCCAGCGTATCCCTCCGTCACTCCGCGCTCATATCTTCGTGTCTCCCATCCCCAAACACATTCGCCCTTCCTTCAATCAAGGCAGAAGACAGGCCCGCGTCACCCACCTCCGAGCCGAATACCACCACAAACCGGACACCCGATACACGGACGTCGCTCCGTATACATCCCGCCCTGCTCACGCACTGGTTGTCGTGGACTCCAAATCGGTCAATGTTACCTCCCTCAGCCTTCTCCACGCAAGCACCACGATGGCTGAAGAGACAGCCATCGCTCTAGCAGCGACCACGGCTTCCTCTAACTACGTGGCAATCCTCACAGATTCGCAACAGGCTTGCCGCAACTACTCTACAGGCCGCATTTCTCCCTCAGCGCTGAAGATACTATCCTCAATCAAGGATCCCCCCACATCCAGATTGCATGGACACCAGGCCATTCTCCCCTCGAGGAAAACGAGGCGGCACACGCCGCTGCCCGCGCTCTTACATTCCGGGCGTTTTCGTCGACGGAAGAGGACCTTTCCGAGCCCTCCATCTATCCCCCGGTCTCTCCCGATACACTGAAATCTTATATCATTATCGCCAACTGCGGCTTCAATACCCTCCTCCTCACCCATTCCTCAGCACACAAGCGGCTCGCATTTGGCTCGACTGCAGACCAACACATTCTACAACACCACGATACCCTACTACATCTCTCCCTCCACTTACCCCTACAACTGCCCTTCTTGCTCCGTCCCAAACACTACCTACCACCTGGTCTGGGAATGCCCCTACGCGCCAAACCCCCTCCCTTCCCCATCCCCTGAGCAGTGGGAGCGCGAGCTGGCCAGCTCACGGTGCGAGGACCAAGAACGCCTCATCACTCACGCCCAAGCAGCTGCGCTAGCTCGCGACTTTCTGGACTAAGAAAGCCAGCCACTCTTATGCTCAATAAATGTTTTCCAATCCAATACAATCAGTTCTACATGTGCGAGCCAGCGCAATTGAAGCGTGACAACTTTGTTTGGGAAAAAAAGGAGTAGGTGGGAAGTGTGGTTTATTCACTGATTTTATTAGCAACGCATCGCAAACGAAGATATTCAATACATGCCACATAGCATATAGCAGTGTATATCGTATTAAGTAGAAATGTCCGCATTCTGTGTCGGTTACACAAACATAATTAAGAGACATCTTCGTACAATTCATTGTATACAGACAATTGCTGCAGAGGACGCCACGTTCATTCCCTGTACACAACACAATTCTACAGAAACGATGTTTCATATAAACACTCGTTCGTGAATAATAAAATCATTGTGAAGTACAGATGGCCAACACAGTTCGCACACCATTAACAACCACTTCTTTCTTACTCTTGTAAACTTGCTAGCCCAAAAAACATTTTATAGCTAGCGAATTTCCTGCGTATTTCAGCCATACGCCGACACCTACAAAATGGAAGAAATACCACCATGGACAACAATAAACAACACGTAAATATTGAGAGTGCAAACAAGGTACAAAATATGTGTCCTAGCATAGGTTGAAAAGCAAAGCGCACCTCAGCCGTCGCACAGGTAACTCGAACTTCTCTAACACGAAATGCAAGCGGTCAACGGCTACGTAAATGATTTTTGGGGCTTCCTTGGTGTTTATATAATAAACATTCAACGGTGGTAATGTCACTGTAACAAATTGGTCGTTGGAACGCTCTAAAGCCAAACCAGTTCGTCAAAGAAGCATTTAAGCACATTCGGCAAACATAATTTCCAAGCCTTGCTCTCGTGGAAAAAGAAATCAAGAGCAACCACTCGCCAAACCGATAGCGAAGCGAAAATTCCGTCTGCGTGTCCGCTGGCATCAATCGGCTCACGAGAAACTGCCGACAAGTAGCTTCACATGTTTACATTACTGCAAAATGCGTTGTACCAAAAAATAAATTCACTGTAAAGCAACAGCGGAAGATTTTTCAGATCGCCCTCCAGCTTTTTTTTATAAGGGTATCGCTTGCTTCTTCATAGCTTTAACCAGAGTCAGAAAAGCATTGAAGGACTCTGCTTTAACTAAATAAAACGCGTGCTGACGTCCCGTCCGCTGGGAATCGGAAACATTTCGCGGTGCTATTCCTTCCCGAGTTGTCGCACCGCACAGCATCGAAGCACGCGTTGTGTCCTTTTCTCAGTTTCTCTGACTTTTGAGCCCGTTCCCACTCGCAGACACCAAAATGTTCACCTTCAAGGCGTACTACAAAAACTTCTACACGTGCACAAATTGAAAGCGGCAGGAGCAGACAGACAGGATGGCAGCAGAAGATATAGGAGCGAATACGCCGCCCGTCGGCGCAGCGAATCGTGCAACTAAATGGTGTCAAAGAAAGGGAACAGCCAAGAACACATTTTATTTCTGCACATAATAGCACCACTTTACTTAATTGCTGCGTATGTTGAAAAATGCGTTGCTGAGTTTTTGATTGGCTACCAGCGTCATGGCGACACTTTCCCATACCGAAACCAGCCGAGGTGTCCTAGCCCTGGTGTAAGGTCCACTTATGAGATCAGCGGCCAGGCGCCCGGGCTGCGCGTTAGAACCCGCCATTCTGTCTGGGAGCTTGAGCACTGCGGACTCTACGCCGCAGCCGTCACCAATTCGTCACGGCGCGCACGGGAGACGGGTTGTCTGGCCCACCGAATATCACGGGGATAATCCCCCATTGAGAAAGCAGACGGCGCCGCCGGATTCCGAGAACCGTCGACGTGACGCGCGGAGGTGGTGGAATTACCGGCGTCGAAGCGCGCGCCGCGCGAGATACCATTGTTAACGCGCCCCGGGCGGCACAGTGCACTGTCGCCGCCTTTCGCTCTCACCCCGCGGGGTCGCGCACCTGCTCGTCCGCGAGCGTGCCATTGACCCAAAGATGGCGGTGACTCATTGAATATTCCGTAGCGCGCTGAGTGACAGCTGTCTACGTGAATTTGGGCACTCCCTTACGCGTGTCGAACGCTACAGGGGCGTTCCCGAGAGAGTGTGATCTTGAGGTGTTATAAGGCCGAACTTGGCCGTTAGAAATCGTTCTCGTCTGAGCGTCGAGCTGGGCAGTTCCCGGCGGGACAAGGAGTCTCGACCGTTAAAGCTAGTTTGGGATTTGGGAGCCCCCTAGGCTAGAGGTTAAGGTCGCGTCGGAGGTTTAGGGTACAGCGCCGTACCGGGAAACTAGGCGGATCTTGCGGCGAGACAGAGTCTCAGCCGTCGTTTCTCGAGCGGTTTGTGTACGCTCCGAGAATAGGAGAGTTAGACGAAGTTGAGGAGCTCGAGTGATTTGTGCGCGCTCGGAGCTAGCGTCTAGCTGAAGTTTGAAGTTTTTCCTTTTTCTACTCATGTACCCAGTTTCCCTACTGTAAATAGCTGTATATAAACTCTTACTTTCATTTAATCAACCTAAACACCTCGAGTTCGTCAATTCGACCGCCATCTCCAAGAACTTCAAGACCATCGCCCTGCCAGCCTCCTGCCAAATCAACCAGAGCCCGGGCGATTGGGTTCCTGATCGACACCGGACTTCGGGGAAACGAACCACAACCATCTTCACTCCTGGTATACTGCTAACCAGCCAAGGAAATTTTTTGTCCGCGTCACCAGAAACCTCCCAGGCTTCCATTAGCTACACAAGCAAACATCCCAGGCTACTGCAGGCTACTATAGCTACACCCCTGGCTGCACAGAAAAACTCGCACCGCCAGGGATCGAACCTGGGCCCGCACAGAGCCCGCCGTCTTGCCGACTAAGCTACGCCCAAACTTTTTTTCTTTATTTCCTTTTTTTACATTTTTACAAGTCAATGATGTAATAAAAAGCGCCTACCATGTTTTGGTTGGCGGAAATTACTATAAGCGTCAAATGATGCCACCTTTTGAAGTACTGGCAAGATTCCCGCGTCAGGATTTTCCACTTTGTACAACTCACACAGATAGTTCACTTTTTCCCTGAAATACGCGCGCACAGTTTGCGCATTCCATCCGCACGGCGCACCGCCATTCGAGAGTGCCAGATACTATACAATCATAAAAGCATAATCATATCATGCGGTACATCGTCTTAATTATTTACACTGAGGAACCTGATTCCATACGGTGTCCCCGGATACTTCTTCTTTAGGGTTCTCATCAGGACGTCCCAGAAGAAAATGGCATCCCAACAGTCTATAAACACATGTTCTGTAGTTTCAAGTTTTTGACAAAGAACGCACAAGTTGTTCCAAGAAACAAAAAGACCTCGCTCTTCCATCCATGTTTTCACAGGTAGTGTGTTGGCGTGCAATTTAAAAAAGAAGCTTTTCACAGAGGCTGGGATTACCATAGCTTTCACCCTGGACAAAACATCCTGTCCTCGGCCTGCAGAGTACACTGCTCGGGACAGAGGTACAGGGAAGAAAATTTCTTCCAGATCTTTTTTCGAACCCTTCCTGGAAACATTTGAGAGATATAATCCAAAGAAAACCGCACAGAAAGGAATCTAACTGCGTCAACTACTTCTTTCAGATAACCTCTAATTGTAGGCCATTCCTCGTTGCATTAAGGGGCACTGACACAAAAATTTTGCATCTTGTTTTTTTTGTGCGATAAGTAACTAGTGACCTACTTATAACCTGTAGAAACCTCATTTGCTTCAGCGTGCGACGGTTGTTTAATTAGAGGCATTTTCAATGCGGCCAGTCGCAGTTTCGGTTTCAGCGAGTGCCGCGAAACGATGGATTTTGTGGAAACAAAGCTGACCACGTGAAGGGATATCACAGTTACAGAGCAGAGCCGCCGTAGCACTGTCGAATCCGCATCGACGGCAGTTTCTGCGAATGCGCCCCCGTACTGATGAGGCGCCTAATTAAAAAAATTCCCCCGCATTTCCCCGAGGGGAGAATGTGAAAGTGCGAATGCACGGTTGTCGGCCCGCTTGCGGCGCTTGCGCTCGGCCCCCGCAGCCCACCGCCTCGTCGCCTTCTCTTCCATCTCTTCCATCGGGTTTGTAGTATCACGTGTACACCACGCAGTTATCAAGCCGCTATAACGCCGCGAGTCGCCAACGCACGCCGCTGACGACGTAGTTTGAATGCGTTAAAGATATAAGGCGCGTCTAACACTAATATCACCGTCGCGTCTGTGGCTTGGTCGGTAGCGCGTCGCGCTGCGGCCAGCAAAGTCCTCGGATCGAAACCTGGCGCCGGATGCTGTTTTTTTCTTTAAAGAGCACCGCGGACGCCGCCGCCGCCGACGCCGGCGGTGGATGGTTTGGGGTCGCTTATAAAGAGCATTCGCTCTTAAAAGCGACCGTGGATGTGACGCAGGCGCTGCGAGTGCAAATGCTACCGCGGCTAACGAACGACGCGCGCCGCTCGATACGGTGGGTGGCAAGACGCGCGCTGGGAGCAGCCGGCCGGTCTACCTACAGGTCCGCCTACAGATGTGTTCGGCTTAGCACTGCGGCGGATATTCGAGTGCCGCTCTCGTAAGCAGTGCAGATGACAATTTTTAATGCAACCCGCCATCGCATCATTAACTCCTTCTCATGTAAGCCACCATGGTCGGGACTTGGGGACAATTTCGTGCAGCGGTAACAAGCTATCACTCGAGCTACCTGCGCCGGCCTGGGCCACTTCGCGGCCGTGGCCGCCGCCTGCACAGCGACTGTGCGGCTAGCTCAGTGAGCTTTCGTGCCTCCGGCGCGTTTTCGCATCCAATGGTAATCACAGTAATAGAAACAGAGTGCCTGGAATCGCTGTAGAACTTTCGTCGCGGCCAGCTGCCCGATTAGCTGACGAAATCACGGCGCCTCCGCCGCCAACGATCGGGTCGTTCGTTCTCGAGAGCAGAAGCTCCGCCCTCCGGCCCTCCGATTGGAGCGGCGAGCCGGCAGTGCGGAAGCGGCAAACACAAACTCGTGACGGGTTTGGATGTTGTTTATTTACACTTGCGCGTGGTCCTCTGCTGGCCGCTCGGTTGCGTTTCGCACACTTCAAAATTGATTTTAAATATGTTCTAGGCTGTATTCGCCGCTGATATTTTGCAGATGATGTATATGTGTTCCCACCAATCTATCTCCGAAGTTATCTCGCCTTCAAATTTTGTGTCAGTGCCCCTTTAAGAAAAGGGTCGTGTTGACTGAAGAGGCAGACAGTGATTTGGATTTAGCGTTTGGGGAGGGCGAGGGCGCTCTTTGGCGGGAGGGGAAGCAGTGACACAGTTTACGCTATAGGCGCGCGTGTTGCCCTCTCTCTCACTCTTCAAAAGACGTTAAAAATGGTTGAACTGCGCAGTAAGGCACCGTGCCACATGAAAGCAAGCAACAAAGAACAAAACTCCCCGCTCGCGCTGTACCAGCCAGCAGAGTTACTTGATGTAGGAGTTGCGAAACTTCCCATAGGCCCCATGCATTAAAAAGTGGCCCCACGATTGGTCCACTGTTTTGGATCTTGTTTTACAGTGGCGCCATCTGTTGGTGACAAAATAAACTATACACCATGGTTAGCCGCTCGACGAGCCGGCCAAAAAAATGGTTTTGGGTGGTACATTTTTTGTGCCGAAGAAGCTCAAGGTGTTCAATCACACAAGTGTTTTATATGCATTCGAACCAAGTGTAGTAAAAATATGCGACCGTGTGTTCACCGAGATGCGTTGTCGCCTGCGCAGTGTCGTTTGCTGCGGGTCATCGAGGTCTTCCGGCGGCAAAGAAAAGAGTTAAAAGTTTGCTTCGAAGGCTTGACGCAAGCTTGAAAGGATTATTTAGAGCCACATGATGAGCTACTGGATTAGGTTTGGCGTACAGTGTGATGTAGGCCGAGCGATAACTGCAAATTTAGTACTTCAAGTAGGACGTATGTCCTGCCAGAATGTTCCCACAAGCGCCCACCCGTCGAGGCAGTTTTTTTTTTTATTGCGGAAGTTTGCTATTCAGCATAAGGGGAAATTACAGATACACCCCGGATTCCCGAAGGAATCGGAGCAGGGAGCCATGATGTGGACCTTGTATCCACGCCATGAAGTCTGGCGGACGTCCAGGGCGCGGGCCGCAGGTGGCGATGTGCACAGCGCGTAGGCTTCGCAGAGCAGGGCAACTCCACACCAGGTGCTCTGCTGTAGCCTGGTCAACTGGAGCGGGGCAAAAGGGGCAGGTGGAGTTGAACGCGGCATGGTATTGAGGTGGCCAGGACCTCGTCACAGCTGGCGTGAGGGCGACTCCCAGGCGAAGGCGTCTGAGCAGGACCTCATCTTGGCGAGACAACCCGCCAGGGAGATCCGTACCGCGCGGGGGTATGAGAGCGCGCGCGGTGCGCCGTAGACGTTCTTTGCGCAGACGCAGAAACATTTCCACAAAAAATCGCAGTTAGGAAAGCAATGAATAACTTAGGGAAGTACAAAAATAAAAAAAATTATGCACATTTAAAACAAAATTTAAGGTTCACTTGTCAGTTTGAATATTAGCTTGTTTTTAGGATAGTGCGTGCGGTGGACGCAGTGGCGCGACCGTACGCACGATCCAAAGGAGGGGGATCCAGGTGCGGGCTGTTTTTTGAGGCGGAGTTTCGCAACTGCCTACATCGAAGAGCTCTGCTAGCCAGGGGGCGCGCGGGCACTGCGAAGGTGGGAAATTTGAATTGCACTCCATACACGTCCGTTCAATTCATCAAGAGAGGATTGAGACAGGGAGGCGAACAGCGTCATGGGTGGTAGCAGTGAAAGGATGCCACGTGTGTGAATTGAAGTGACGCCGCATGGGTAATCGTTGTGGGTGTCGTTTACAGCTTCGCAGTCCAACCACCTTCACAGCGTGAATGGGAGCCAATTTCTTTTCTAGAAACAGTTTTGCTTTGCAGGGTTTAATCCTTGTACACCCGGCGAGACCAGAGAGTGAAATGCTGTTAAGTGGTGCCCTTGCGACTACAGCCATAGATCTGTGCGTCCGTGGTGATTAGGGCTATTTGAGGCCTACTCTTTTGCCCGGAGTAATGATACAACCAAGCTTGCTGTTTTGACCAATAGTTGCCTGTAACTCAGGTCGAATAGCATTTGTTAATAATTTCTGTTTCGCTTCCGGTCAAATTTCTTTTCAACATTTTTTCATCGTTCGTATAACCGTTGCCGTTAAACTTTGAAAATTTAATCAATCTTTGAGGGCACTTTTAAAGTTCTATCGGGGCTGAGAAGGCATGAAAAAAGCCGCAGTAATTGCAGCTGGATGGTACTCCTGCCCTCAGGGTAAGGCTGAAAAAAAAACGATCAGCCTATCGATTCTGTGAAGGAGTGCTAGAAGCGAAGCTGTGGTGTATTCCTCTTCAAATTTATGCAGCAAACAAAACATGTATTGTGTGTAACTTGCGGTTGAGCTTGCTTAGTGGCTATGAGGTAAATAAAACTTAGAAGGACTAAAAAGTTTATTTCAGCGTACGAACTTATGGGGCTGTTCATATACCTCCTATAAAGTATTGGCCGTTGTCGGGAATCCCACAATATTTTCGACGTCACTGTGAAGTACGTAGTTATGAATAGTAGATGAAACTCGGCGTTATTGTAGAGTCGTCTTAGCGCCTAGTTGTCATACATTTTTCGGCACATCGTCGATAAAACAAAAGTAACGGCCGTTGTCTGTAACCATGCTTTCTCCTTAGACGACCATGCGTCGACAGCAGGCGGTAATCCCGTAACGTTTGCACCCTCACCATGAACTAATTACTAGAATTAAATGAAACTGGTCGTGTTATAGTATCGTTTTAGCGGCCAATTTAGGTGTAGTTGTTCCATGATACCTTCATCCAATTTAAAGTTGTCGAGAATTGGCGTGAAGCTGGAAATCAAAGTTTTTTTTAATGTCAGCGCAATTCTTGGAAGGGCGGACATCGACAACCACTGGACAGCTCGTGTATACCACTTCGCTGTATTAATCGTTTCACCCCCGCTGCTTCATAAAGTTCCGTTCAGTGCTTACTACGGAACCATATTTCTGAACCAAAACACGTTTACTTTGTAGGGTTGCTGACATTCCTCACATGACTGCAGCGTACGAGATGGGGTGAAATTGCTTTGCTACGTCTTGCACTTTTTTCCGAGTTTAATGACTAGAGATGTATATTAACTTTATTAGGTTGCTCACACATATAATTAAAAATGGCATAACACAGTTGAACTGCGTGGGAAAATTTAGAACACGCCTACCTTTTCAGCGATTGATTGATTGATTGATTGATTGATTGATTGATTGATTGATTGATTGATTGATTGATTGCCACCTCGGCTATGAGGCGCGCCGTAGTTGGAGGCTCCGGATTAATTTTTACCACCTGGGGATCTTTAACGAGCGCTGTAATCTAGACACACGGGCGTCTTCGCTTTTCGACTTCACCAGAAAAAGCCGTTCCACTCAATGTGAAAGCTGTCGGAAGTGCACAGCAGTGGTTAGCCATAATGGTCTGCAGCGCCGTTATCCGCTCAAAGCTGCCACCCAATGAATTTCAAATTTCCCGCCTTCGCAGTGGTCGCGCGCCCCCTGTTTTTAACTGCGCCAGCTGGAGTTCTGTTCTTTTTGTGCTTGACTTAATTTTGTATGCTGGAGCTGTTTTGCGTCATTTCCAACGCTTAATTATTTTCTTGCGTGGCTGGAGCCTTTCTGCGTCATTTCGAACCCGCCATTTTTTTTTCGCGGCTGGAGCCTTTCTGCGTCATTTCGAACGCGCCATTTTTTCTTGCGCGGCTGGAGCCTTTCTGCGTCATTTCGAACACGCCATTTTTTCTTGCGCGGCTGGAGCCTTTCTGCGTCATTTCGAACGCACCATTTTTTTTTGCGCGGCTGGAGCTTTTCTGCGTCATTTCGAACGCGCGGACTTTTTCCTGCGCGGCCGCTTGTTTCACTTACTATCGTAAAAAAATTGGCCGCATATCTGCTCCTTTCGTTGCAAATGACGTCTTTATCAACTTTTGCGAAGTAAATGCCTCCCTTCGCTTTACCGCTTACCTCTCGTGTTGCGCTCCTCCCAAGGTAAAGACGCCAAATGTTTGCTTAAATCATTTTAATTTCCGGCGTTCCACTGCTCCAAACCGGTGTCTCGATGCGAACGCTGCGTACGGAGAAGACGCGCGTTAATCGAGGCACCCTACTTCAACGTTTATAGAACCGCGTTTCCCTACTCCACGTGCGTTGCAAGCAGAACGTGGAACTATATAGTGGAACCTTGCGTAGCTGTTGCCGGTTGCTTTCCTAAAATGGCGCCAGAAGCTATAGTGGCGCGGGGCGACAGCAGGCGACAGCGGAAGTGAATTTTTTTCTGCAGTTGATGGAGTATTTAATTCGCAAAAGTCAAGCATGTTTGAATTTTTATAAAGGAACACTGCAAATATCACTTCTGTATCGATTTGTTGTCTCATATTTGCGTAATGTCTTGTTCTTCTTCAACAATGTTGACAAGTATGAACATTACACCGGACCAAGACGGGTAGATTTAGCTGTGACTATATAAGACTATTGCGCAGGCATTGTTTTGCTTTGGCCGGGTGGCTGAATCGAATCACAGACAGACAGACATACAGACAGACAAAAAAAACCAAAATTTCTGGGTTTAAGTAGCCCAAGAAAGAACTATCGTCTTTAAAAACACCCCAACGAGCGTTGCTAACTAAATGAACGCGGGCACTGCGGTTTATCCACAGATTTTGCTTTAAACGTACCTGCAGTTTTGTTTGCGCTAAACAACGAGGAGATGTATGACAAGTGCCAGCGCTCACTAGGTTCCAACGGTTATGACTGTTTCAACCGCGTGGTTTTCGAAGCCTCAGCGTGATCCCCTGACGACGGTACATCAGGCTCTACTTGGGTCCGTTATCTCGCTGCGCTGGCTGATTCCGGCAGTCGTATCGACCATTAGCGAGCTACGACGACAAGGCGAGCCCATAAAGTGCTCTGCACTTAAATGTACTTTTCAAGCAAAGCTTCTATAGGGTCACTTGCGGCGTCGGTGGTGGCATACGCTAAATGCCTTGCGGCAAAGCCAACTTTAACCATACACTCTAACGATGAAGACATTGATAATGACGCCCTTGAAGTGTTCGGCATGTCCCCACTCACCGGTAAGCCTTGCCTCAAAGCCAATTTTATTTACGTGCTCTTCGGGCGTAGCTCCCGCTCGCCGTTCGCAGCTGGCGCAGGCGCGCGCACACACGTGTCTCACTCAATCACACCACAAAAAGACAAATCAGCGTAGTCGCTCGCATTACGCCACATCGGAGGTGAAATTCATACGCGGCATAGGTAGGCCGCGCGTGCTTCCCCTCGGGGAGGAGCGAGCAACCTCTGAAAACGTAAACGTTCCCCATAGCGGTGGCTCAGTGGCTAAGGCGTAGCGCTGCTGAGCACGAGCTCGCGGGTTCGATACCGGACGCGAAAAGCAAGCAAGAAAGAAAACCTCGATAGGCGTGGCTGGAAATCTTTGGGAGAGGCTTTCGTCCTGCCCTGGACACAAACAGGGTCATGATGATGATGATATGGGTAAATAGACTTGATACGGACTCAAGGAAAAAATAGGCATTTTGCCAAGTATTCCGGTCTGTAGTATTTACGTGCTCATGCACCCAATACCGCTTTCATCAGCACAGTTTAAGCTTGTATATCGGGGATAACAATCGCAGCGCTGCCGTTCATGCTGTCCGCCAGCACGCGCTGACCTCTGCTTTTCGAACAGAGCTTTATATGTCTCCATCGGGAAGGCGTGGCTATTTGGTTTAGTGGACCCGAAATAACCAGAAAAAAAACATTGTGAAGTTTCGAAAGCGAGCACAAACTCTGTATATAAACTGGGTGCAGGGGTTAAAGAAATGAACCGAGAACTTTTTGCTTCCTGTGCACCAAGCCGTTGACGATTTTGAGTGAAATTTAAGAGGAAGCTCCACGCACTGTCTTCCCTGTTTGTAGAAAGCGTAAAGAACTGTACGAACCGGTGAATTGAAAACCTTAAACATTTCATGGTGGGACGATTGTTTAGCGCAAGACTCCCTCATATGCGAATGCTTTTACATTGAATTGAAAATCGCCGGAGAGAGATAAAGAGAGAGTAAACTTTACTACGAGCATAAAAAATGTGGGGTGGGGTCCTCAGTCAAGGACTCCGTCTGCAACGGCCCTTTCCACCAGCCAAAGCTTGGAGTCTGGAGTAGAGTTGGACGGCTCTTTCCACCAATGCTCATCGGAAGGGTGCGGTGTTCTAGGAATCTTAGAAAGGTACTTTAACAGAATAACAGAAAGGTACTATAACAAAGATTACTGAATTCAGTATGTACCAACTAGCCCAACAGAACGTGCTGTTGGGCTAGTTGGTACTACTGAATTCAGGAATCTTAGAGTTTACCGAGTTGGGGTTTGGGGCTTCGTTTCGCCAGGGTGGTGTTAAAAGATACATATTTTCCATTGTTTTTCAAGTTTTCCTCTTTGTGTATTTTTGGTTGAAAATAAATTCCCGTCACCAATTATCTCCATCGTTAATTAAGCGAACAGAAGGGAACGTGGGGAAGCTGTATCTCAAACAAAGGCGTGAACTGGTGCTCCTCCCTGCTCTGTTTGTTACCGGTTATAGAACTCTAGAACACTATAGAACTCTGTAGAACACTCCACGTCTGTCTCGGTGGTCAGTGCTTAGCTCCCCGCGTGATCGCCGCGCGCCGTTGGCTGCGAAGCAGACGTCGCGGCCGTGTTATGTATTCATTCAAATATTTTTTTGTTTATTCATTGAATCACTCACTCATTTTATTTATTTATTTATTTTATTTTATTTATTTATTTATTTATTTATTAATTGTGAACATCTATTCCCCTCAAGCACTGTTGTAAGGGGCTGTTACACATGAGAAAACACAAGAATTCGGAAACACTGCATAATAATAAAGAAAAAGAAAATCCATTGTTTGGCGTCGTCGACAACAGCAGCATACACAGATTACAGCGGCATACTTAAAGAAAGCGGCTACAAGTCACGCTGCGCTTGTACGCAGGTGCTGCCAGAGCGTAGCGTAAACGCGATTCTCAATTTTCTTGCAGGCCATCACGAACCGTTATGTAACGTAACGAACACCATTATTTTTTTTTTCGTTCCGGAGCTGAAGCGGAACGGCATTTTTATTTGTAGAACGAAACGGAAACTGGAAGAAAACGAAGTGGCGCTGCTTGCCCATGGTGATGTAAGGCTTGAGAAACAGCAGAGCCGGCGGTCCCTCTCCCTTCGTCCCACGCGCAAGCCTGGACGACGCCGCTGTACACGAGCCTCTATACGATGTGTTGCAGAGTGACGTCACGCTTGACGGGCGCTAATAAGACTCGGCGGAGACATGCCTAGGCTGGCGAAGCGAGCTCGAAGCTATGCACAGCTGCACCAGGGGTTGCTAGGCAACGCGAGGTGACGTCATCGCTCCTGGAGTTTTTTGGTGTGACGGGCGGATAACGCTCGGATTAAACAGCTCTGCTCTTGAAGCACTTCGTTCCGACCCCCTGGTGCAAATTTCCAGAGGGATCCTCCCTACGGAGCGCCTCATAGCTCAAGTGTAGCTTCGGCGGGTTAAACGCGCAATCAATCAATCAATCAATCAATCAATCAATCAATCAATCAATCATCCATCAATCAATCAATCAATCAATCAATCAATCATCAATCAATCAATCAATCAGGCGGCGACACCTATCATTTAAGAAATGAACACATGAGACGACTGTTGAATTCCATGTTCGGGTTGTTTTACTCCCTTGTGATAATTTATTTGCGTGTAATCAAACACGACCCATTTCTTTCAACGATGTTCATAAATGTTTATCGACTTTTTAGTTTACTGCCGTCTGGCCGGCCCCACGGCTTACACCGCACTGACCCCATATACAATGTGAGCCGAATGTACGTATATCACACGAGGAATTCATTTGAAATAATATACTGTCCGTCGAATTTGCAGAACCCATCTCTGAAGACCCCGTGCTCAGTTCTTAGACGATATCGATCGTGAAAATAAGCACAGCAACGGTTATTCAGGTCGTTCGCACAACACGAAATTTTCTCCGGTGTGGCATGCGATTCGCGTACGCCTCCTAATATCGATTCTGTGCACGCGTATTAAAGAGCCGGACAAAAACCGTCCGTAACTCTCTGAAAAAGGGACGGCATTCGTTGACGCAGGTGCAAGCCCGAAAGCGCGCGGGTAAAAATTTAGCGTCGGCCGCTTTTGCGCGCCGAATCCTTCGACTTGTTCGACGAGTCGGCATGCTTGCGTGACGAGCCAGGGCGCTTGCTCGACGAACCGGCCTGCTTGTGCGAAGAGCTAGAGCGCTTGCTCGACGATCCGGCAGGCTTGCGTGGCGAGCTTGAGCGCTTGCTCGACGAGCCAGTGGACCTGCGTGACAAAGAACGCGTGCTTGTGAGAAGGGCTGGCGCGATCTTTTCGTATTGAAATCTTCAACTTTAGGTTTTTACGCGCCGAGGTTTCCACGAGCCATGTTTTTTGTGCAGTGTTCACGATCAATTTGCTCCAAAACCCATGGGGTCCCGCGCGCCGGGAAATCTCGACACATGAGCGTTCTGGTTCTACGGCTCCAGCAGAAAAATGGCGGCCGTGATCCAACCCGGGTGTTACGTTAGCAAGGGACCATCGCGCCCTCCGTTCGACCTTTCTTAGGACGAACGGAGGGCGTAACTAGACAGTTACGAAACGCGGGGCGTGAAGACGACGACCTCGTCGAGCGACGATCTCGTCGAGCGTTGCATGATAGCGAAGTGCTCCAACGAGTAGGTAATCCTAATTTTAGGTAATTCAATGATTGGAGTCGCAAATTTTAAGTGCACAACCCTTTAGGGACGCGCCTTGTCGTCTTAGCTCCCTCGCTGGACCCAAGTAGAACCACAAGGCGTTCCGTCGTAGCGGCTGTCGTCGCGGCGTCCCACAGAGGCTCCGAAAACCAAGCGTTCCACATTCGTGAACCGCTGGCGCTTTCCATACATATCCTTGTTGTTTAGCGCAAAGAAAATTGTAGGTACATTTGAGGCATAATATACGTAATGAACCGGCAGCGCCCGCGTTCATTTAGTGATGAACGCTCTTTGCGTTGGGTTTTACGATAGTAAGCGAAAAAAAGTGGCAGTGCAACGCCGACACGTGCTGCAGGAAAAGTAAGCACAAGAAAAACAGAACTCCCGCTGGCGCAGTTTCAGGCAAGGGGGCGCGCGAGCAGCGTGAAGGCGGGAAATTCGATTTGGCATGGGGTCGGCAGCAGTGAGCGGATAACGGCGCTACAGCCCAATATGGCGAATCAGTGCTCTGCCCTTCCGACAGCGTTCACGTTGAGCGGAACGGCATTAATTTTGTTGTGGTGAAGTCAGTGCAGTTCTGTCGACACAGCCAGACTGAACAAGTGACCGCAGTAGACTTGACACTGTCCTAAATTTAAATTAAGTACCTCACTCCGTGTCAACTTCACACTCGCGAATGAGGTGTTACGTTTTTCGGGACAACATAGCTCTAACCTCAACTTCATTTCACCGTCAACTTGGCTTCAAAGTGTCTCCTCTCAACCTCAAACCCATAGGTACCCTTAAAACTTGTAATCCCGAGTTGGATCAAAGCCTTCTTCCAAACCTTAGTTCTTCCCTACGTGCACTCGAAATGTGAACTGTAATAATCAGTACTATCATTCACCACGCCGGAACAATTATCAGTAATCCGCGTACTGTATGTATCGCAAAAGGTTTTCCCGAGTCAGGCGTAGGTTTTGTGGACATTTGCCAAGCAGCAATAACTGGGAAAAAGTTCTTGCCAAAGAGGGTAATGAAAATGGCGAGAAGCGTTACAGAAGAAAATATGTGAGTTCCTGGCGTTTTCTAGGGTAAGAAATTAAAAGTCAGGCAGTTCGTAAATATCGTCACGTGTCCAAAGACGACGCAGCTGTCTTGAAGGAAGAACAAGTTTATTGGAGCGAACTTGCGCTCCCCTAACAACTCAAAGAATACACAGGCGGTGAAACATAAAGCCTAAAGGTCTATAATATAAAATAAAAGCCCAACCCGTACCACATACGTATCACGGGTGACGCCAATTAAAAATAAACAAACTGGACCGAAGTCAACTAGAGTTTGAAGAGAAGGAAAAACCCACCGAAGTGGAAAATAAATGGGAAAAATGCTACACAGCGACACCACAGCCAGGAGAGCGGGCCCGGGAGGCTCCCCTGATCTCCCCTTGGACGGTAGCAGGAATGGTTGGGATGAGGGATGCGGATGGTGGTAATAAGGAATGGGTTATGGGAAAGTGGGGTGGGAATGGGGACAGCGAGGGTTTTCGTTCTAATCCTTAGATGTCTGACTCCTAAAATAGGCCTGAAAACTCAGGATGGCGTCAGACGATTCCAATTGGAATTCAGCGGACCCCACCATAGGTTCCAACTATCTGAGCCTCCGACAGTGGAAGAACAGGGAGAAACCCGCGACGGAGTGACGACACCTAATCTCTGGACCCTTTTCACAAACAGCCCGGCTCGGCTAACACCCACCAGGTCCCCGAGTACTCAAGAGACACCTGCCCAGCCTACATAGGTACTAATCCCCCTCGTCTCAACGGTTTCGGATACTGGTAAAGCTAACTGTCCTACAGACGGGGTAACTGTACCCTGTACGCATCCGGCGATACTATGTGCACCTGAATCACCTGTCTCCATAGGAAGGCCTATGTGACTTATAGGGTTTCGGTGGACCTCTTATGTGCTTCCTATGCCAACCACTCACCACCAGGGAACCCCCCATACGGGCAGCAGTCATCAGGTGGAGGAGTAATCCTTATAGAGTACGACCCAGCCCTACTCCCGAATACTGAGGACGAGAAGCTTCCCTAAGAAGTGAGCCAATCCCTCTTTTCCTCGGTCCTAGCAAGTGCGCGCCTCCTAGACTGTCGCTACTAAAGGCCAGAGATATTGGCCATCATGAGCACCTATCGAAGGCCCTGGATCCTTTGTCCAGGAACCTTCGTGTCGGCCAGCGAGCAGTCGTGCCCCGCGTGGGGTGACTGCGGCGGACCCTTAATAAGGGCTCCTTTTTCACCGCTTTTAAGCCAAGTTTCCCAGAGCCAACCTCGGTTACGCCACCCAGGCTGTCCGGCCCTACCTCCGCGTCCAGCATCGGCCTCTGGGGCAAGGAACTGGCCATACAGTTCCAGGGAGTCGCTGCCACTCCCTTGGGGTTTTGCATCCCCGGGTGAGACCTGGCCCTCACCCACCGTACTGCCGTTTGGCACTGACCAAAGCTAGGCAGCCGAGAACCGCCTTTGCCCAGCAGCTTGCAGGGGGGACCACTAGCAGGTGGCAGTCGGAGTTCCCCCCCCCCCCCCCCCCCCCCCACCCCCCCCCCCCACCCCCCCCCCCCAGGCGGTGAAACAGCAGTAAAGCAGAGTGACGTGCCCAGACTGGTGTCGGCAAATAGAATGCCGCGGCGTCTGCTCTGCGGTCATTTATCTCTCGGCGCCATGGCTTCTCGACAGTCCAATTGCATCCACAACCATGTAGATCACAGAAGATTATTCTAGGCTGGTGATGTTAGTTCACGGCGCTCTCTCTATCAAAGGAGATAAACGTGCGGCATAAAGAATAGAACATGCTCTTCACTTGGCCCACGGATAACACAAATAACATAGCCCGGTGCGCCTGTCGGCAAAAACAAAACAAACAACCCAAAACATGTTCGTGGCAATATCCCTAGTAAATACACATTCTTACAAAACAGGCCTACGAGGCGTTCGTTTTGAAGAATATTTGATCTCTTCCAGGAAAATAAAAATCATATAAGGTAGAACCGCATGTGCGTATAAAAGCAGTGGTGCGGACCCAAGACCTATCTCGAAAATAAACTGAACCCCCCCCCTCCCCTTCCCGCTCCTTCCAGTCCTTGCAGGGTTAGACAAGTAATGGCTGTCGAAACCATAAGAAGGAAAAAGAAAAGCTATCGTGGAGTGGTGTGAAAGCGTCTGAAACTCAATACGACTTAGTCCATTTCCGCGAGAACATACCTGCCCCTCTGCCTGGGGCAAGGGTGGGGGGGGGGGTTGCTAATAATTATCTAATCCCATTTCGCTTAATTTTTTGTTGTGATATGTTATGAAACATTCACCATTGTCCATGAAGGAGATAGTGTATAACAGCTGCATCTTACCGATACGTGCACCCACGGGGCATAAACTTGGAGGCTCACTAAGAGGGTTCAACTTAAATTGAGGATCTCAGCGCGCAATGGAACTAACGATGATAGGCGTAACATTAAGGGACAAGAAGAGAGCGGAGTGGGTC
The DNA here is from genome assembly GCA_013339765.2 of Haemaphysalis longicornis. Classification (NCBI taxonomy): domain Eukaryota; kingdom Metazoa; phylum Arthropoda; class Arachnida; order Ixodida; family Ixodidae; genus Haemaphysalis; species Haemaphysalis longicornis. Next base: position 114,565,711 of record CM023456.1, on the reverse strand, counting down.
AGGCAACAAACGCGTGTTAAGGACATAGTACTAGAAATTAAGAAGAAGAAATGGATGTCGGCAGGGCATGTAACACGAAGGCAAGATAACCATTGGTCACTGAGGGTAACAGAGTGGATCCCTAGAGAAGGCAAGCGTGGCAGGGGGCGGCAGAAAGTTAGATGGGCAGATGAGATCAAGAAGTTTGGGGGGATAAATCGGTCGCCGTTAGCACAGGACCGAGATAATTGGAGATCCGTGGGAGGCCTGCAGTGGGCGTGGATAGGCTGATGATGATGATGATGATGACGATGAGGGCTGAAACATCACTATTGCAACAGTTTTGCTGCTACTGTAAGTAGAGTAAAAAATTTCCATTCTATAATGCCCGCGATGTCACACGTAGTGTGGCATTATAATAATTAGTGATAATGCATAAGATGCTTTTATGTGTTGACTCGGACATGAATTACGTAACTTGCCTTCGGGCCTTCTTAGCAGGCGTCGCAGGGGACTTGGAAGCACGCTTTTCTGCCTTGACCTTGGGGCTTTTGGGCTCGTGGTGACCCTTCCTGTAACGAATAGAAATTGGAATACACATATCGGCATACTGTAAGTACTTCACAACCGCATCCAGAGAAGACCCATGGAATCAACATGCACGAAGGCGTAAGCGCTTAGAAAAAAGTTCGAACCCACTTGGAGAAGTTAGAAAGTAGCCTATATAATGATAAAAAAACATCTTAAGCTCAAAAATATGGTGGTTAAAAAGGGCAATGAAATATTAGTCTTGTTTCTTTTTTGCCTTCTTAAAGAGAACCACTTAGTGTGACATAAAATGATCTACTTTGGAGCAGATTGAAAACATATCTCGTATTACGCCAGCCAAGGTTGGCTACAAATTGCCCTTCTTGTAACCTTCTGATAAAAAAATAACGTTGAAAATTGAACAAAAAAAATTGCCGTCTGAAAAATTGAAGTCGTCGAAGAAAAACTTTTTAAGTTTAATAAAAAATTCTTCGAAACTTCATACTGAATTGCGCTAAGTATACAGAGGAATAGGATGCTAACAGGACTGGGACGAGGCGCCTCGTCCCAGTCCTGCTAGCGTCCTATTCCTCTGTATACTTAGCGCAATTCAGTATGAAGCATCACCAACTAGCCCCATTCTGCGTCCTTTTGAACTTCTTCGAAAGGAAGCGTTCTATTACACGAGACCCTACATAGCACGACTGGTTCCGTAGCCGAAAATCAGCAAGTGGCGGTCAGCGCGAGTGCACCGCAGATGAAGGGAGCGGAAGAACGCAACAGAACGAGCAAACATAAGCAGGGAAGCTCACTCAGCTGACTATTTATTGTGATATAAAACAATGTAGATGATAAAGCAAATTTGGGTGGACGTCGAAATAAAGGTTACCGGCAAAATAGTCACGTCGGAAAAGGGAAGAAGATATGTAGACGGTGGACGTGAATGTGAAAAAGAGAACGTGCAACTTGTTTGTGTGACGATGTGTCTGTGTTTATTGATTAGGCATTCAGGATTTCACTTTCAAGTTTTCTTAGCGATAACGACACTAATTTTCCCCATCACTCTCATCACTTGTAACGACGGTCACAATGGCTTTGTTCGCGCTGCTATGCTAACTACCAATCGTCATACCCTCACCCGCAAACACAACCTCGGATAACGTCAAATTTATGCACGTATACGTCGCTGGTGATCGGTTCAGGCTAGAGTTCCTCTATATCGCGTAGCGCAAAAGTTGCGCGTCTGATTGCCACATGCCGCCGGTTCCAGTTCGACAGGAAAGCCCGCTTTCAGTGCTGCGCACAAGGTCCCGTATTCAGTCAGTTCTGCTCCACTGAGCATCGGCGGTTGCGGAAGCGGTGGCAGCGGCAGCCGCTCAGCTACCGCAGAGCGGCCGCTGATAGTTGGCTGCCGCGGAGCAGCCGACTATCGTGCGCCAGTTTTTGTCCGCATCGCTCCTCCCAACTCCTCCTTGCCGCTGCCGCTGGCGCGGCGGTCCGGCGGCAGATCCTACATGCGAGAAGGGTGGCTTTCCCGCAAGACCTGGATCTCAAGATGTCGGATGAACGCGCGACTCTGCTCCCCTGGGGGGGGCCATATACAGGATCTCTAGTTCGGCCGAATCAGTGTGGAATCGCCAGCAAGCACCAAAACGCGCAAACTACCCCTTTTACGGTCCTGATACATCCACAGTTACACCACCGACTACGACCACAGAGGCGGCACATCGAAACTGACACATGGTCCAAAGGCAGTCCGAGAACAACTTAGCTCTTCTGCAGTCTAGTCGGGCCTTATCAAAGTTGAAGCTCTTGTATCTCATTTATAATGATGTCTTACCAATTGATTTGTCTGCCTACATAACCCTGCGTCTTGCGCCAACACTCCTTTCGATAATGGCAAACAGCTCAACAGTGTCGTGGAAATATTGTTTTTTTCAAATTTTCAGTTCTTTCCCAGTACCATAGCAGCCTGGAACCACGTATACTAATGTGTTGTTGATAGCCGCAATGTTGAAGCGTTCCCCGCAATAAAATAAATAAATAAATAAATAAACAAACAGACAAATAAATAAATAAATAAATAAATAAATAAATAAATAAATAAATAAATAAATAAATAAATAAATAAATAAATAAAAATTCAGGCCATGTCTAAAGTGTCGTCCGACGGTATAATAAGCACTGCAATATATCAACGTCCCCCGGCGTTTCGCAACAAAGTTGCCGTGTCTGGTACTACATCGCTGTAGCTAACGTAAAGCTAGGCAAGCTTACGAAAACATAATATGACCTAACGCACACACAGAAGTTATTTAAAATACCAAAAACTAACATAAGGCATAAAAATTATCGTTCAATTTAAAGATAAAAAAAAACGATAAAAGAGCCAGTCTCGAACGAGCGTCCCTGGAATCAAGAAGCTAAGACGGATCCTCTACACTACAACGACAGACGCTTCGACCGGTGGTAGCCTAGTCTTAAATGTTGGAATGTCGCCGGACGGCACCCTAGACACTTCGAAGCATTAATGTGCAATTTAATGCCCGAGACCTTGGTCCCTCTTGTTATGAAGCCGACGTCTATCCGATTTGCTATTCCGAAACCATCGAAGTATTGCGGGTTTTGGACTTTGATCGCTTTCCCTCTGCAGGTTGCATTGGAGAAAGCTTCGTGTTTTAACCACGTTTTTTTCGCGTTTTTTTTTCTTAGAAGATAGGGACTTTCAATTTTTTTTCTCTCGCTGGGAAGCGTTCGGAGCTCCCTTACATCATCTGCGGTGTACTGGCGTTTACGGTCACCTTTTGCTACTTCCGAGCTAAGAGCGTGTTATGGAACGCCTTGCGTCATGGAACGGCTCGCGCTTCAAGGACAGGCGGAACCTCAGGAGTATGGTTTGTGAATGTTTTTTGACAAGGACAGAACAGTATATTGAAACCGAGCCACATGCAGCTCTGCTGCAAAAAAAGAGAGAAAGAAAAGAAGCAAAACCTCTCTGCACTACATGGTGATGCCCAGAGTAGGTCCCAATGAGCTATCCATCGCGCTCAGCATAAATGGCCATAAATGTTTAGATTGACAGCACTGCTCATCTGTTGTCACCTGCATCACGTATATGCCTCGAGCGCTGCCTGTAGAGGCGCCACTGAAATCCCCCTAGCGGCCAGTTTTGAAAGCAGCCGCGGGGGCCTCCGGCCCGCTCCCTACTGTCGCCGCTGTTTTTCAGGCACGTTCACTACTGAGATTTTCTGTTTGTATGAGTTCGCAATGCCTATTAATGCGGAACACTCATTCTTTTCGCTAATACGGTGGATTTACGAGAGTGTAAACGTTTCTGACACGATCTTATTGGAGCTCTTTCGGCCTGTATAAGCACCAGGTGTGTAACAGCCCGGCGTCACGAAACCGGCATATGCATGGACCTGATTGTAATTACACTGCCCTGCAATTTAGTAAGCGTGTCTCCGTAAGAAGCCTTTTCTCAGATGGTCATGCTCCGGCTATAGAACAAGATGTAGATCAGTTTCGTGTGCTTACATAATCTAGTGGAGCACTCATGCCTGACAGCAGGCCAGTTACGCTTCCTAGTATCACACCTCACACATTCATCACTACCCTGGACAAGCCAATGTGGAATAAATTTCACGAACATTCTACAAAAGAAGTACGATGGATAATACAAATCTATACTGGGAGCTCACCACACAACGAAGAGTTTAATGCTGAATCGTCTTGTCCTGAAGTGAGCGCTCGGAAACATTAATCAAATGCTACATACATCCTCCGCCAGCAGGGTGGCGACAGGCTTATAAAGACGTGTCCGCGACACAAAACGCTTCTTCGAAACATCACCATACGTCACAGAAAGACTGCAGAAACTACCTCAATCTGATATCAGAGGACCTTATAAAATACCACACTCTTCCAACGACACCTTTTTTCGCTTGTGAACTTCCTACGCTGTATACTTAAAAAATGCGTCCGCCAAGTGATCAGCTACTCTTTGAAGTCGAAAAACTAAATTAAAATGAACGCGCAGCTTGTGTATGTGATTACTAAAACCTTCATTCCTTGATTTCGCTCCTCATTTCTACACAACGATAGTTTAGCGTCCCCGCCCCCGCCATGTCTTGTGAAATAGCAGTGCATTTCGCATCTAATTCGTGTGATCAGTACTACCTGGCTTAAGTTTAGTCGATCGTCTTTAGTATTTCGGAAGCTGCACTGGGTGTTTCATTCCCGTTCGAGCTGTTCTGTTTTTTTTCAGACGGCCATTTATTCTTCCGTGGTTTCATTAATTTTCCTTGGTACATGTTTAACGACGCACAGCCCAGGAATATGCTTCACATTTTCACGGTGGCTTTTCTTCCATAAAAAGTACAAGTTATTGTCAGGTCCTGGGAAATCACATCCCTTAAACACAGAAACGAAGCCTCATTCCTTGTCCACCTGTCAAAACGAAACCAACCTCTCACCACTGTGGCAGTATCACATCTAGACGAGGCGACAATAGAGTTCACTTGTGTCTGACATATATATGGAGGTGACAGTGGCCAAGAAGAGTGCAGAAACGCGTTCCCGGTTAGCTCCTCTGGCGTTCGAGCGCTCTTCCAAGACGCAGATGTTTTTCGAAGTGCCATAAATGTACTATTTGCTTACAGGCGCTGATTATAACAAGGTGTTCATGGCGTGGAAAGGCAAAAGGAAGCGAAAGAGAACCAAAACACTGCATGGATCCCTATCAGCCCCGCAGCGCTCTTCCCGTAAACGCCGTGAAGGAGCGGCGGCCAGCAATCGCGAAGCTGGAGGCCATGGAAGCACTGCTACGTAAGCGCTAGTTTTACAAACGCCGCTGCAAGAATCACCCCAGTTGTTTGCTCTATAGGATTTGCAGGTCTTCTCGAGAGATACAATACGCCCACTGTAGTTGACCATGTGCACTCACTTGGAATGTTGAGGCAGCACGCACTCCACCGTGCTGATGTTCACTTTGTTGACGATGGGTGAGACGGGGTGGCAGACGAGGTTGGTAGGGCAGCTTACGTTGCGCGTCAGCTGCATTACGATACGAAATCAATCAATCAATCAATCAATCAATCAATCAATCAATCAATCAATCAATCAATCAATCAATCAATCAATCAATCAATCAATCAATCAATCAATCAATCAATCCAGTTTTCTGTACGTGAACAAAACCAACCTAAATTTTGCTAACTTATATGATTCGTTCAACTGAATCGGAAACGAACTATTCAGTGCCACACCTAATGGGAAAACATCCGCATGTAACTGAATCATACAGTGAATCAACTACGGATGTCGAGTAGTTTTGTTTCAGTTTGCCCGCACACGCTGCCCAGAAATATTTAGGCAGCGAAACTTCATTTCTAGGTTCGCTCAATTATACGTTGTCGCATGCTTACACAGAACACTGACACGTGTCATAGGGCTGCGTGCTTTCAATGCATTCACATACTTTTGACCTCCCTCTAAAGCTAGCACGCGGATGAGCTCTGTGGTGTGGAGCTGACGTCAGGATTGCAAGCTGATAAGCCGTGTTTGAGTCTTTGTAGTTTCTGCTCTTTACCGTTGCACTAAGACAAAATTTGCCCTCAAGATTTCATACACGTGTAAGCGCTGCAATTCGCAGTTCCGACAGATGGCAACCAGAACAAGAAAACATTAATGGAAAATTGATTGGTGGATGCTTAGTAATGAGCTAGCACCGCAGCCTTTACTGACACGTCTGCCTCGCGATCTTGCGGATCGGCCCGATGCCTACGCCTTGCTGTCGAATAAGAAGGTCGCAGCTCGGAGTCTGTCGCATTCGGCCAAATCCGCGGACCGTGCCAATCGCGCTTTGTGCTGTTCCGCAGTCTCGGTGGCCACCTTTGCGTTGGATGCCTGCCGCTACTCCCATTGTCCATCAGTTTCAGCATTCCGTCGCCGTCGATCCCATTCAGTGTTCCTTTGCCGCCTACTCGAATCTGCCATCGCCACGCACTTCATTTCACACTACGCAACAACGCTGAAAAACTGCGTCAAGACGCGCAGCACATGCTTGAGCACCGCCGCCATTGCCACCTCAACTTGACTAGGCGAATTCAGCGCCGCCGCCTGGCCTTGACGGATCCCTTCTCGGCAGGTGCTCTATCGTTCTCTCGTAATTCTGCCATTCTGTGTTAGCGCATCAATGGTGAAAATATTTTATGGCACGCCTAAAAATGCAAAGGGCATACCGCAAGGAGCGATCCTATCCCTGACGTTATTGATATAGCAATGATGAAGCTCCCACAGCAACTGAACTTCATCCCGCGAACAAAACATAATCTCTTCGCAACTACATCCCGATTTGGAATACTGGCGGATTAGAACGCGACATCCAAGAAGCGCTCCACCAATCCACGGACGGAGTCCACCAGTACAGTAGTTTTCGTGGTCTTAATGCCCCCTGGAGAAACATGACCTCATCAGCCTCTAACACAAGCCTCGCGGCAGGCCGCTGGAGCCCACCACGATACACTTAAATCCCAAGGGCAGCGACATTCCCATTGCTCGGGCTATCCGCATACTGGAACTTCGCATCCAACAGGACGGGGGAGGAATGCTAACCATCTAACGACACCAGTACGCAATTAATGCGCATTGGTGCGTTTGGTGAGCCGAGTCCCAAACTAGTACGGGAAGATGAAGGGTGACCTCATCGGGCTGGTACTCCATCTTTAAATCCAAATGAAACCAACAGAAACGAACCAAATCGATGTACTTTTGCGGGAAACGTACAAGCTAGTGCTAGGCTTCCTTACGTGCACGGCCACCAACAAGCTGAAAATTCTAGGGCCGCAGCGGCAAGCCCCAGCGGTAAGCGTCATCGACGGCTCAGGCGGTGTCGATAGCAGAGGTGCGACCATAAAAACTAAAAGCACCGTCGTAGATGAAGAAATGACCATCGCGCTGGCGATGGCGTTTGCAACTACGACAAAATCCCTCCGCATAATCACAGAGTGTCAACACGCGCGCACGCGCGCAGAAACTACGACACGACCGGATCTCAACACCCGCCCTCCTAACGCTAAAAAAGTAGAAGGATCTTCTAAAACCGACTGTACGCCAGGTCACGCAGGGCTCTACGGAAACGCGCAAGCACAGGCTGCAAACCCAGAATGAGCCCCCCGGGCACCGCTTCGGTCACTTGGTGACCCAGACCCTCCCAACCGCAGTACTGTGCATTTCTGCAACACTACCGTCTGGAGAGATGCGCAACCCCACCGCGCCAGAAGATGACCCGACAGGAGGCTGCAGCCTGGCGACAACTACAGACAAACAAATGCCCCCCCCCCCCCCCCCAGCTTCATGCACATCATAAACCCCACCATATATCCACCAACATGCCCACACTGAAACAACATCGCACACGTACTGTACGACACCAGCACGGCTTGCTGCAGTACACACAAGCAACCCATTATTTTCACCCGAACCCTAGAGAAGTGAAGGGCCGCACTGCGCGCTCGGAAGTTGAGGACCAGCGACAGCTGGCGGACCGAGAACTAAGCACGATTTTCGACGTTCCAGGCGTCCCTCAGTCCGGACTATTTGTGGCCTCCCCCTTACGACCCTTAGAAGAGAAGTGGAAATCAAAGCAGAGTACAGCAAACTGACGAGTTAAAGCAAGTGCGGAGCCAGATAAATGCAAGCACGGAAACAAACATACAAACAACTAAACAAACAAGCAAACGAACAGACAGACAGACAGACTGACAGAGAGACAGAGACACATGATCACCTCCCGTTTTTTGTAGACGCACACAAAATTGCATGGAAATCAATCTATAATTAGCTGCACTGCAATAAAATAAATCTGGCGGGGCAAATACGCCCGCAGGAGTTGCTCGGGCGTTCCTGAACCTATTCTACGTAAAAGGGAAATGCAGGCGTACCTGTTTAAATGAGTACTTCGGATTCAGCCATCTGTCCACTGCCTCCTCGCCGTCCAGAATGACCTGTGCAGGGAAAGTTTGTAGCATAGAACGTTCGGTTGTGACTTGCCAAGTGATTGTGTGCGTGTGTCCGCACGTGTGGGCGTGCATGCGTGTGCGTGTTTGCGTGTATGTGCACGTGCGTGTGCACGTGTGGGAGTGCGTGCATGTGTGTGCACGTGCCGGTGCGCGTGCACGTGGGGGCGTGCGTGCGTGTGGGTGTGCACGTGTGTCTGCACGTGTAGACATGCGTGCACGTGTGGGCGTACGTGCGTGCGCGCGTGCGTGTGCGTGTGTTTGCCCGTGCGGGCGTGCGTGCGTGTGCGTGCATGTGTGTGCACGTGTGGACGTGCGTCCGCGTGCGTGTGCGTATGTGCGCGTGTGCGTATGCGTGTGTGCGCGCGTGCGTGTGTCTGTGTGTGTGTGTCTGTGTGCGTGCGCGTGCGTGCGTGCGTGCGTGTGTGTGTGCGTGCGTGTGTGGGGGGCGTGTGCGTGTGCGTGTGCATGTGTGTGCGTGCGTGTGTGTGTCCTCCCTTATGTATACTTTCGAATGATGGTTTCTAGTATACCTTGTGTGTCAATGTGTTTACTTGCGTCACCTTACCAAAGACGCTATGTATATCTATTTTATATGACTAGTTGTTAGTGGCAGATTCAAATTAAATTTTCTTCGTAAAAATTTTTTCTACGTAATATTTTGCCTTCTACGCTTCTTCCACCAGCATTCCAATCTCTTTTAGTCCCTTCTACAGCTTTGCAGCTGGCTTTCTCTATGTTGTTTTTAAACCCTAGGGAATCCGGACATTTCGTACACGCAAAATTGGATGTGTATAATCCAATTGCTACACCATCTGTCAAAATAAAATATGTCAACTAGATCTGTTACTATCGGTCGGATCTGAAGTTTGCTGTAAAATTGGTGCCATTGTATTGCGTGTGTCATTGGTGCCATTGCGTTATGCTGGGGCAAGATAACCGGTCAGTTGTCTAGCCGAATTTCTTTTTTATATTTTTAGATGCAGAGCATCTTATAGCGGCGGCCTGTCACTCGTCGTCGGTGCGCGCCGTCCGTCCGCACGCGCCAGCTGTGCGATAACGCCCGCTCGTACCCTCCTCTCCCCTCCTCCTCTCCACGCCGTCTGTGCGCTGTCGCGCTCCTTTCTCCGCGGCTCCACCCCCACCAGCTGTGATAAGCGCGCATGCGCGCTCTCTCTCATCCTCCTCTCCACGTCAGCTGCTACCCAACGCCACCTAAGAAGGTTTCGTGCTACCGCGCGCTCGCGCCTCCTCTCCCCTCCTCCTCTTCGCGTCGTCTTCGGGTTGGCGCGCTTCTCCCTCCGGGTGCGCGCTCTCTTAGGCGCTCTCTTAGGCGCTCTCTTAGGCGCACTCTTAGTCTCATACATTCAAAATACTCAAGCAATGTGTGATGATGATGGTAACCATTCGCAATTTAATACGGAATAACAACGTAACAACACCCAACACCGTAATACCGTAATTAACAACGCAATTAACGCCGGTATAGCAACAAAGATGCTCTGCATCCTCACGATCTTCCTCGGGGAGGTGCGGGTAATTTTTTTAATAGGTTCCGGAGTCTTTTGTCTAATTTACAATCGCGCACTTTCAATGTTTACACTCACCATACAACTGAAGCCCGTTCTACATGGTGCGATTTTTTCTGCGAATTCGCAGATGCGGCGCCGCTTGTGCGGCAAAACGACCTTTTTTCGTTGCTGCAGCAAAGTGCCAAATGTTTGGAATGGTCGAGCTTCCCCTGCGAACGCCGTTCGTGCGGCTCGTGCGGCGTAGAGGGGCCAGACATTCGGCCAATAGGAACACAGATAGGTGAACGTCACGGCATCACCATCTGCATGCTTAGCAACCAGATGGCGTTGCTTGTAAGCGCGGGTGCACCGAAACAAATGCCCGCGCGGTCACAACACGATGTCGCGCACCGTTTTCATCGAATGCCTAATCGGTATCCGCGCAAGTGGCGGGCATCAAAGCAGGGAACAAGTACAGAAGAACCCAGGAAAAACCGGCCGAGGTAAACCGATGTGTGGTAGGCGCGCACAACAAGCGAACCCAGGGTTGCTTGTTGTGTTTGTCTTCTATGGTGTGTGTGCGTAAGTGCGTGTGTGCGTTAGTAGATACGTTTACTTATTGCGCGAAAAACAGTCGCATGGGATTGGTCTTCGTTTGCGATTTGGGTCCTTGAAAGTTTGATGATCGATTGGACGCACTTACAGCGAAGGTTGCACGCACGTTTAGCGAAATTTCTGAGGCGGTTTTGACGATGTTTTGATCTGAGAAAGCTTTCGCCCTTCTCTCAAATTTTCTTAGGAAGACATGTTAAAGTTTGTTCCCATCTATAATTACCCCAGTTTGCCTTTGCTGTGTCTCCAGTTTAGGTTGTTGCTATTGTTTTGTTTTGCACATGCGTATCTTCTTGCTGATAGATATGTATTGTGTAACTCCTTTTATTGCGTGTGAGAATGTGCATAGTTACGCGCAATAAACTGCGTCATTTCCGTTTTGGTGGCTATTTTTCCGTGGTTTCCAACACTGATGCTGTCGAAATAAAACGATTGAGTGGCTGACTGACTTACAGGAACCCGGCTGTGGAGCCATCGCAAATAACCCGGCGCGTCCATGGTGAGGACGCTGTAGCTGTACAGGTCCTCCTGGGAAAAAAAAGAACGAAATAAAAATAATTTTGAACGACTGTGTCGCATTTTACACTGCACGCAGCATGATACGCATGCAGTGATATGCCTGGAAGTTCATTTTTCGTCTCGTGCAGGCTATTAATTTCCACAAGCAGGATCAAAACCCAATTGGCAGGAAACGGTTGAGTGGTTGCCATTCAGAAGGAGAAAGAAAAAATAAATGCTGGTCGTTCCCAGTAGACTCAATAACTGGGCCAGTTCTTGGAACCTGCAATTCATGGGCCAGTTCATGGTGATCGCAATAGGGTTTGTGCACATTCGCCAGTACGTTCGGGGGAGGACCCGATCAAACAACCCGTGCTAGGCCGCTTTTAATTGAATAAACGGCTATTTCATATAAATGCGGTTCGGTCGGCACCAGAATCCCGAGACGCTCGCCGCCGAGTCTGCACGCAAAGCAGCCGCGTCGGCGGATTGCCTCGAAAGCGCGTCATCCCTATTTCATATTTGCCACGCTTGCGACCGAGAGAAGACGCAGTGAAACATCCCCCTCGCGAGGGGCACGATCAAATGCAGAGCATTTCCGGGGGCGCACGACGTTAAGTAGTTTGCGTTACGTTAATGTTGTTGCACTTGTGGCAACTGCTGACGAGAGAGCGCTCGTCAGCAGTAATTTGAATGAGTCAACGATATAAGGCGCGTTCGTAAGCTTCCATTCTGTGTCGGCTTTGTGGCGCAGTTGGTAGAGCACCATGTACATTGCGTTCTGCCCGCAGGGTCGAGGGATCGAAACCTGGCGCCGGATAGTATTTTTTTATATATAGTAGGGGGGGGGGGGGTGCGGTGCGGACTACGGACGTCAACGCGGGTGACATCGTGAGTTACTGAAATGCTCTGCATTTAAAATAGCAAACATGCTTCATTACACATCGAAAGGAGCCGACTGTGCTTTGCGCAAGATTTTTGTCGTAGACAAAAACAAATTCATGCATTAACCGTCTCTGCGGAGGTCCTCTCTTGCCTACAGTTCGGTTTCGCGCGTGAGCATTGGGAAAACGTGGAGCAAATTCAGGTTGAGGTTGCAGGCACTCGAGTGTCGTACGTTTTTGGAGTGCCTTACGTTAATGGGGATACAGCACAATGATACATACGTACGGGCAGGTCAGATACATTCTCTTTGCCTGGATTTGGCTCAGGACGAATTACCAACATTTGCCGTAGTGTGCTCATGCCTTGTGTAGCAACGGGTGTCGCCGTCAGGTCGGGTGAATACTGCGGGTCGAGACGGCCTTTCGTCTCGACGGCAGGTCGAGACGTCGCCGTGTTTGGTAACAGAGCGAACGAAGGGGACACCGAAGACAGAAAGAAAACGGAAGAGGAAAATGTGGCGAAAGTTTGAGGGGGATGGCGGAAAGTCGAAGCCGCGCCACAGAAGCCCAGCACAGGTTGCGTGCTTTTCGTAGATGGGTCCTTCCTCGCCCTCTTCGTTGCTTGGCTCATCCGAACCACGCGGCGTTTGCGCGGGATGTTCAAACAATTTACAGTGACATGCGCGGAGGCGGCGACGCGCTGCGAAATAACGGCACAGTAGCGTGCGACGCCGTGCGTTCGCTGATCACGCGATCACTTCCTGAGGCACGACAGCTATGCGCGTGACCGAGAAAACTACAACTAATCTGGAGACAATTTTTTCAAATAGTTTTTGCATAATATTCGCAATTATGCTAATGCTCATTGTGCCCTCTTCGAGGCCATCGGCCAAAATTTTGCCGAAATGACCCAGCTATTTCGCCCGCGCAAATGTTATTGGTGCTTCTCATCTCTAGTGGGCCACTGACTCACTACTTATTTGATGGTCCCCATCAGTATTAGTATATCAGTGACCCAGCAGTGGTAACTAAAGCCACTATAGGCCCGTCGAGGACCCGATTACCCAGAGGACCCCCGGTTACTTGAGGAAGCCGGAAAGGAAGTGAAAGGAAGGGGAAGTAGATGATGAAGCGGAGGACAGAGTAAATAGGGGAGGTTAAGTGAAGGGGGAGACGGGAATGGAGGAGGAGCAGAGAGACTTGCAAGAGCGGGAGTTTGGTTGAGTAGGTTATATATCTCGGCTGCGGGAAGCGCGAACTAACACGGGTGCAAGAGAAGAAAACTTATTGTTTTCTTTTGTTTTTTGGTTTTGTTTTGTTGTGACGTTTTTGTTTTGTAGTTGGACTAACATGGGTAGATGTTGATATTAGCACTTCATGTCGTCTGCGTCCTTTGTTTTCTTTTTTATGCCCGTGTTAGTTCGCGCTACACCACGAAAAGAGAGAGTAGTACCGGGACAAGATATGGAGTAACGAGAGTGTGGTAGAAGAATAGGAGAATTGAAAGGATGAGTCAGAGATAGATCGGAAGAGGAATGAGCTGGAGGGGGAGGGAAATGGGCGGGGGAAGACAAGTAGAAAGGGGGGATGTTATGATAGAGGGAAGAGCGGCGGCGGGGAAGAGAAATGACTGTAGGGGATGGAATATTAGGGAGATGGGAGGAGGGAGAGACAGCGACGGGGATGCAGGGGAAAAAGAAGACAGGATCGCAGTACGAGAGGGGAGGAAGAATAAAAAATAATAAAACGTGAGGGGAAGGTGCGAGTGGGAGGGAAGGAAGAACAGGTACGTACAAGGGAGTTACGTAGCCGGGGCGGCTATCGTCTTTTAGCGTCGTTTTTAGCGAAGCAAGCAGATACGCAGTGAATTTGAGTCGATCGCTGACCCGCGCGTACCTTGGTGGTGGAGATGTCGAAGATTCCCGCCATGGTGAGCAGGCGTGGTCCCACCCAGCGGCCGTTGTGCATCAGGCGGTGAGGATCGTGCACCTGCTCCCAGTCGCGATCCTCCATCGATACGTTGCGCGGCTGCTTGAAGTACACGTAGTACGGATGCCGCTGGCCACGGTCGTCGGTGAGCCACTCAAAAAAGCTGTGTGCCGGACCGCACCGAAAGGGGCTATAGGCTTTTCAGCACAGCAGGGAAATGACGACTGACGATTCAACTTGGTATCGGAGTAATTGCAGGTGGCGTCTCAGAAAAATCCCGTTCACTACAAATATCTTACTTAATCATTCTTTATTTTTAGAAGACCAACCAATAGTGAAGAACGAACGTCATTGAGCCTTTCTCTTTCAACCCAATTTTTAACACCTGATCCTCTAGCGCACGTAACGTCAGGCTCTCTCAGCATTGAGTGAGGTACCGAAGGTATTTGTGCAACCTTCATGATACCTTCATTCACCATTATGACCACCTCCTAATCTTGATTAGGGACCTTAACAACCTGATATTAAAGGAGTACTGACACCAAATTTTGATACCTAAAAAATGATATAATTGGCTTCAGTAGTTTGTACAGATGCATCACAGAAATTTTTGCAGCGATCCGAGGCCGGAATCACATCTAAAATCGATTTTGATTGTCCAGGCCGCGAGCTTCCACAAATCGGCAGCACTAGCGCAATCGCTTTCGGCGTGACGAAACATTGGCCTACGTGTCTGGCCGGTTCAGGGTGACGTCATATAGTCGTTTTCAGAACCGGAAACGATATCCTGCGCTGCTGTTGTCAGTGGTATTCGTTTGGGCAGGAGACGTGGGCGTAGCTATGTGAGCAATGCTTGTAAACGTTGCGTGTTCGACGTCTTTGGTCTTCAGTTCGTTGCCGGCGCATGGTGTTCGGCACTGGTGCCGAAAACGGCGTGGTGCACGATGTCGACGGGCACCGCGGCGACGCGGCGGTGCGCGTCGCCGAGCTCGCCCAAGTTGTGCTATGGCAAGCTCGCGGTATGCGAAGTACTGCTCGTGGAAGCCTGCCCGAGCAAATCGACGACGACGCCAAGATGCATTATTTTCCACGCGACGACATGCAGCGCTAAATGTGGACATCGTGGAGTTCGTGCACGCCGGCGGCCGCAAGAACTGTCGCCCAAGCCAGCGGGCTCGGGGTTGCACGGGTCACCTTAATATTGGGTGTTGGGAACTTAGTATCGTGGCGACTATTTGATCGCTGGTATCTGTACAACTCCGAATGACCATCCCTTACACAACTTTTCACCACACTATCATCCCCTTTTTCGCATATGAAGCTTTATTTTGGCAATAATTTCCGTTTCTGCGATCGGTGACCAAGACATCTGCCGCGGCCTGTTTTGATTCTAGCGCACAGGTGGCGCCATCTTTCGGCCGCTCGCCGCACCGAGGTGCCGACAGTGCTGGGTCGGAGCGCCGAACCTCCGCTGCCGGTCAGCGTAGGCTTACCATCGTGGCAAATATCTGAACGCCACTTTTAAATTCAGCGCTGATAACAACTCCTAGCACAATTTTCAACACACTAACATCTTGTTTTTCGCATGTAGAGCTTCTTTTTCATGATCAGATTGATTAGAAGAGTGGCGACAAGCTATCACGGTCTGCGCCGGTTCGAGCCGCAGTGATATTAAAAAACGGACGACGGCAAAGACATCGCCGGCCTAATCGCCTGGCCAAATACAGTTGTTCTGTCTGTCGGGTGGCAGTGACTCATCCGAGTCTGAAGATTCAGACGACATGTCGACTGCGCGGGCGAGTGCGGACCATGTTCAATCGTAGCAGACGATGCCGCGAACGCATGGAGGAAAGAAAAACGTCCCTGACGTCACGGGTGAGACCGTGACGTAAGGCTGCCCGCTTGCAGGCTGGCCTTCGAACGGCCATTTTCCCGCGCGGCGACCAAATTTGAAATTGGTTGCAATAAACGTGCTATAATTAATTCTGTGTTGGCGGCTGACGGCTTTCGGTTCGATTTTCGTAATTACTGGGCCAATAGGTATTCTTTACAGCATAAAACTGAAAGCGAGAAATTTCGTGTCAGTACTCCTTTAAAGGGGTCCTGAAATGCCTTCCGCCGATGCATGGATGTACATGTAACCAAATAAAGCAATGTATTAGCAATCTCCTCCTGCAAGAATTTTGTTAAAGCGATGAGTATTAGCTGAGAAATCGTAAATCAAAAACCGCGAATTATCGTCGCGCCGTATTTCCTCCTCCTTTCAACTTTTTCTTCGCTGTTGGGCCTCCCCCTCCCATGATGCTCCGCTCCTCAGCGGTGACGTACTTCCGCTATTGCGCTCCCACAGACTGCCGTCTGCTACGGGCCAGCTCTTTCGACTTTTTCATCTCTGTAGACACCATGGACACAGGCTGGAAAAGCGAACGAATGACCTGGCCGCATGTGTGCGGCCCTGGCCTTTCCCCTTCGCGGTGTACGTAGCTGCAGTTGGTATCGGCGGCGAACTCGCAGCCGCGTGGGGAGAATCGTGCGCTCGTTCCCTTTGGTGCACCGCGCACTGTTTATCCTAAAAGCGGGTCTCAGATGTGGCCCCGCTGGTGCCGGGTGTTATTTTGCGGTGGTTGTAATTCCTACTACCGGCGGCATGTGAAAAAGACATTTTCAACCGACACAGAACCCGTGCACAAAACGCGCAGGATCGGATCGCTTTATCAGCGGCGATGAACGTGAAGGCGAAGAGCAAACCAACGCTGCACTCGATCAGCGAGAACCCGTGTTCTGACAAGCTGCACCCATGTGTTGCATTCAACACTGACGGGAAAGCGTTTGTTTGCACTTGTTGGATAGTCGTAAAATGTTCAAACACTCCGGCACTCCGCTAGAAGATCAGCCGGCGAGACATTCGGAAAACATTTGACAGATGCATTAGTGTGTCGCTACGCAAAACTGATGAGACGCTCTACTAAAACTCCCATCGCGGTGTCACGTAGCGGGACGCAAAAATTTAGCGTTTAGCGTATGCAAAGGCGCAAACGCTGTACTAAAACTCTATTAGCAGCAAAATAGCGTGCGTATGTGAAACCGCTTGCGTTTACAAAGCTGCACGCCGAGCGCGTACGTTTCAAACCTAGTGACATCGTTTAAATACACTGGCAAGCACAGTGTAACGTAGTCAGATATCAACCGTATGCTCAGGCGACAAGCAAGAGCTTGTTTTATGTGGGGCGGAGATTGCGCATAAAGGCCCGTTCGCACTTGCGACGAAAGCGAGTGAGAGCGGCAGGAATTCCGTCGCTTTGTCGCGCGACGATCGTTTTTGTCGAATGGTCGGGACAAATTTTGGTTGCGCGACAGAATTCCCGTCGCGTCGCTTTCGCTCGCTTCGTCGCAAGCGGGAATGGAAAGTTCTGCCGCTGCCGTCTGCTACGCAGCTCGGAGGTACCGCGCGATCTGCTCGGGCCGGATGAACGCGCACACTCCCGCACGGCAGCGCCCCAAGCGGCAGACGGCCGCGTACATCGCTCCCGGCGCCCGCCTGGAGCCCGCCCTCGGCACACTAGCCAGTATATTTCAGGCACTATAATGGAGGAAAGATTTTTTGCTTCCGATGAACCTAGTTCTTTGCCCCTGTGTTTTTAAATACGTGAAGTGGTTAGCACGTCGTCCTCACGCAGCTCTGTATCGTCGTAGCATCGCTGATTGTTCGAACGAAGCTTGCAGCTAAGCCAATGCAGCGACCGAAGCTGTGTGTGTGTGTGTGCATCGCCTCCTGTGTGTTGTGGACGCGTTCGTTTCGCGATGAAATGCGACATTGTACTTCTGCGGGTGGATAGTGCTTCCCATGGTCTGGATTATCTTTCTCGAACGACGTACCACTCAACCTCGCATTTGGTATGTGCAGTGTGCCTGGCTAAAAGCCTTCTCGCTTGCGCGCCAGAGTTGTGACTTGCTGCTCGTCCCCGCAAACCGGGTGTGAGGTGAGTGCCGAATTTACGACGGGCAGGAGGAGGCAACTCGTCTGTCAATCGCGGTTCAGACTTGCAACGCATGTTGTGACGTTGCGTTCGTTCGAAACGCATCTCTGGATTGTTTTGAAGTTGAATAAAATGTACGCGTCAAACCCGGGCATTCGCTCAGGGCGTTCTCTGCGATTGCACCAAAGAAGTGCCACGGGACTTTCTTTATGGTACGTACTCACGTAAGATAAAATCCACGTCGTGTTATGGCCGTGTTGCATTCAATACAATCGGTTAAGCGTTTGTTTACACTTGTTTCGTTTGTCGTAAAATGTCCAAACACTCCGGCACTACGCTGGCAGATCAGCCGGCGAGCCGACGCTGAGCAGACGACTCATCTCTTTGCCGGAAGTGCGTGAAAAAGCGGCCCAATAGCAGGATGTCTAGCTCATGACGAACATCTGGGAATCGATGATGTAGACATGTGAAGATGGCGGCGTCCAAAAACACGAAGGAAAGGGTGAGAAAAAGCGACAAACTTTGCAACAAAAGTGTGAGCTTTCCGCTGCGCGTAAAGAGTTAATAATTGGCACAGGTGACGTTGGCGACCCAATCTAGCGATTGCGCTAGTTCATTTAGTGCGCTCAAAATGCCTTTCAGGGCCCCTTTAAGCTCTTTTAGTAATATAATACTCGCATCATGCATCTTCAGACATTAAAATGACACGGAAGGGCTACTCAGTACCGTTTTGGCAGTCTTTGACCTTGGCTGCCCTTGCGCCATAAACCCATGCGTACAATAAAAGACCACTAATGTTTTCATTCTACGTTTTGTGCCTGCCGTGGCAGCGCGTGTAAATAATTTATTTTTCGCCAAAGTTTGGCCCAGTTGTTCAGATGGCTTTCTTGTGAAATGATTGCGCCCGTTATACCCAGAAGTTTAAAATCCGACTATCTTCGATATGGACCAGCGCTCCCTAATACCGATGATTTGTCGCAAAGAGTTTCAGCTGTTTTTTTTTTCACGAAATACACGCGTCTCGTTATCTTTTGTACTTTCAAATACACACGCGGCGAACTTCCAGGCCTCCTCTGTGAGTCAGTAGGTTAAGGTATTCGATTAAAATAAATTTGACAACACATATTTCCACATGCACGTTGGCAGCTTTTTCGAAATGTAGTAGGTTCAGAAATCCTCGCTTTTTTATTCTTCGGGTTTCCCCTGCTCCTTACCATAGCAAAAAAAGATTTCGCGTTGCGTAGATTGTATTCTTCGAATTTCCCCTGCTCTAGAAAATAGCGTAGCAAATTCCCTTATTTTTCTGTTTGAATAACGTCAGTCACGATCACACATAGCTATCCTAAATTATGCATTCATTTACCTCGGTTCCTCGTTTTTTTTTTTTTTTTTTGTTCGATATGTGAATTAAGGGAAGAAGGCAGAGATGAAAATCAAAGATAGTAAGGTATGCAGAAGGTGTATTTAGTGGAAGGGAATGTTCATAGAACAGAGTAAAGCCGGGTTTTGCGGATAATTTCGTCAACCCTAGCAGAAACACCCGGCGTGAATTCCAATGCTTGAAGCGAAATAATTCATCAGTGAATTTTTGTCCCCTCTTGGGAAGTTTGTAATGCTTTATTCTTAGCCAGGTGAACGTGCTAAGCCTGACAAGGGGTTGCTCTCTGCCAATATAAGGACGAACTTAATGAGCTTCCCCATCTATTGATGCCAGCAGTCGATGAAACAACACGGTGAACCTGTCTCGCGTGCTTTAATCTTACTCTTGCCAATGCTATTGGTTTTAACTGTTGGTGCCTTCGGCTGGAACGCAGTCCCTGAGTTTCTCATCCCAAATTGTAATGCGGCAACTTTGTTGTTGTTCGAAGGCTACCGAAGTGCATTGTGTATTGAAAGTGCAGCATGAAATTCAAGCACGTGTAGAGGGAAGATAAAGTTCGTTTTTGTATTTTTATTTTTAAAGCGAAGCTTTGCTCTGGATGACGTAAGTTTGTTAGCCGCAGGATGTTAGGCCTAACGTTACATATTAAAGGTGTTGTGCCACCAAATTTTAAGTCGGTAAAAAGCCTGCTGTAGGCTTCCTCTGCATGCAACGACCCTCAACACGAAGTGCTGGGTACAGATTCGCTTCTAAAAATTACCTAAATGCTCTTCTGGAAATCGGGACCCATCGCTAGCGCCACTAACCATGACGTCAGTGAATTGCCAGCGCAGCAAAGTTTGTGATGTCATACAACGCTAGCGACTCGAGCGACGTGAACGTGAACTCCAGTTACCACAGTTTGTTTGGTCGCTTGGTCGTATCGACACACTATACCGATACGACGGCGACGACGACGCGACGCCGACGATGCCGACGAAACATCGGCCAACTGCCGAATTGCCAGACCGCGTTGTCACACCACGCCGACGGCGACACAAACACGTCGGCCGATGGAAAGTCGCCGTAGTGTGACTGACTCGCCGACCGAAGACGCCAACAAAACCGGTCGCCTGACTGGTCGCAGGACGCGTCGTCAATCGACCGAGAAGCGAAAACTGCGCCCCGACAACATTCGTGCCGCAATGAACGCGGCTCTATTTTGTTAGTTTCTGAAGGGTAATAAACTCAGTAAGTTCCATGAAGCCCATACAACTCAACACTAGCGCTAATGCGATCCGTATTTTGGCGTTCGACGCTTCGGCCGTGCTCTTCGGCGACGCCGCTACCCCGGAATGCGTGTGCGATCGGCTCGCCTGTAGAAAATATAAGGTCAGTTTCGTGCAGAAGAACAGTTACGTAGGGTAATTTGGGTAATAAGAGATCAGTATCGGCAAAGGTTTTTAACGTAAAACGTAAAACCAAAGTACGGCAAGCACTATCCCTTCAGTGCAAAATCGCAGTCGCAGCCGGGCACACTTATTTTTGCGAGCGCTTTCGCAGAAGAGCAGAGTTGATGGCGATAAGCTGTCGCGGGGGCTTCGCGGAACCTTGCTGCGCAAGCGCTATTTAAAAATGTGAGTTTACAAGCCAGGAATTCTGTAAACTAGCTAGTAAACACCGACGTACGACTCCAAGGATGGGCCTCCATCTAGTACACCGGCTATATCGCGGGGTGGAACTGTTTGTTCGCTGGCTCAGTGGTCTCGCGCGTTCCGCCCATGCGGTCAACGCTGCCGGTTCGATTAGCGGCGGGGGCAGCTTTTTTTTTTTTTTAGCGTTTTTTTAGCATTATTATGGTTTGCAAATCCATGGTTTTCATTTGTCTGCATCCGAGGATGCAGACAAAGAATCCGCGTCGGAGCTGTCGCGGCTTGACGTGATGAGTCGGCGTGTTTACTTCCGTGGTGAAGCACGTATGTGGGGGAGCAGACGCCGCAGTAAAGTCGCAACGTACCGCAGCGCCGCCGTGGCAGAGCCTCCTCGCAACACTGTGACATCACTGCTTGAATCGGCGCCCAGAAACCGAAACCGAATCCTGTTCACATGAATCGTGCGATAATAAATTTTTCACTCAGAATATGTGCGTGTGAGAGCATGTATCATGCTTTCTAACGAATTATAAAACGTTTGCAACAAAGAATGCACAAGCAACAAATTTGGTGGCACAACACCTTTAAGGTTCAACACCTTGATCCGCCACCCGCCCGAAAAAGTACTCACTGTTCGCCAAACAGCTGGAACCTATTCACGCCATAGACCCCAAACCTAAACGTTAGGCTTACGGAGTGCATAACCGAAAGTTGCTGCCATCATTCTGAAAAAGTGGTGCGTATACCTCCAGATCAGCACATACTCGTCGTCTGTTGATTGGTCAACCAAGGAACTCCCGATGAGAAAGCTTCGCGTTCAACTATCGTCGTCGTTAGACGGAGAGATGCATGATTTTTATTCATCTCAAAGTAATTGCCCAAAGTCCTGACTATCCCAATACCTCAAAAAGGGTAGGGTTTGTTTACTGCCTTGAGACAGCAGATCTTTAAGAAATAGAAGTCCACACGCCCAACACACGCACTCGCCAGCAGATAGAGAGGGAGAATCACAAAACTATCCTCTGCGAATCCCCAAACACTTTCATACCCTGAACAGCAGTCTCCTTGCTATTTCAGATGCCTAAAAAGTCTTTTATACAGATATTTCCACCCGTAGCAGCCTTTGCTCTGGTACTCGGCCTGCCCTGCGTGCGCGGCGAAGCATACGAGATGTGTTCATCCTCCCGAACACCAGAAACGGGATAAAAAAGACTCCTCCACTAGTCCGATTCTCAAAAGACGGCTCATCTTCACATCTTTCTTGCAGGCATAGAAATGAACAACAATAGCCCGTGAAAAGCCACTTCTCAGCCCTTCCAACCCCGCCACGCTCATGTGTGCCTGCAAAATGCTGGAGTGCTCCGGTAAGCACCATCTAGTAAGCGAACTAATAAAATCAAATTCGGTGTTACAACAGTTGCACGTAATACTTCGACAGGAGTCTGCGAACTGCTGAAAAACTTGGCCCCATTGACCGTATTCGTACCAGACTGGCTAACAGCCAACATTGTATATAAGCCAACTTCAGTCAGCGAGGTCGGGCTCCTAAGAAGGTCCAAGATTGTTTCGCGAATTCAAAGTAACCCCCGTTTCTGTACACCATTTAGTATATACTGTCACACCAGCCTCACGGAACAACTATTTTTTGGCGCTTTTTGCCCATAGTCGGCCGTGCCGCATAAAAATCATCCAATCATCATCGTTGGAGTTGGCTGGAAGAGTTATTGGCCCTTGCTCCCACAACCCTCGAGGTGAACTCACCCTTCGGCGACGACGACGCAACGCCTCTCTGCGGCGATGGCGTTCTTGAAGCTCTTCCTGTCCACGCAGCCTTCGATGCGGCAGTTGACGGTGTTAAAGATGAAGTTCTGCGGCTCACCCGTGAACCACGACGGCACGAGCCCCCAGCGCATGGGGCTCATCACGTGCGTAGTTCCAGGAGCCTTGCGAACGACCTCCGAAGATTTCCGAGGCCATAGGTCCTTCGGGACGTGGGTGGCGCTGAACAGGACGGGCCTGCAACGCGCGCGATGGTTTTACCCAGAGTTTCACACTAATTTCTACTACACGGAAGTCTTTGGCTGTAATCGCGTGCCGTCGTGGGCGCCGCCATAGTAGCAAAAAGCATTCTTATCGTACTTGGTTTGGCTTGTCAGATGGCTTCTTTTCGCTCTTGAAGCCAAAATCAACAAAAAATGGCTAAGCATTTTAACTGCTTGCCTTCCATGAAGCTTTAAAAAATTCCTGATAAATCTTGTGAAGCTTCAGTTTTCTATTGAAAAATCTATTTTAAACAGAATTTTGCAAGAATACTGTGTGCCTTTAAGCAGCCGCAGACAACTTTTCCTTCTGTTCATGAGCCACGCGAAGGACAAGTGGAACGTTCCTACCCGGTAACCGGCGGCAAGCTCGATGAACGCGGTTCACCTACACACTATACCACCTGACTTCCTTCCAGTACATGTAGTATGAAACAATGGTTTTACATGCACGGGACAGCTCGGTGAAGTAGTGCAATGCGAGTTAGTGAAGAGCATACGAGAAAATGTCAGCAGATATTTAAGGGGGCCACAGAGACAACACTACAAGTTTGGTCCATTAAAGGGACTACTTTGTCCGGATAACATTAGGCACCATTTTTATAGCCGAGTTAGAACAAATAATCGGGCTTTTAAAGAAAACTTTTGAAGCAGTGGCGACCCCCGAGCCATTCTCAGGTGACTTCTTTATGACGTCACAAAATCCTGTTTGTGCGACTGGCGGCCGCCAGTCCTAAGCCTAACGTGCAGTTAACACACTGATAGTTGTGCTTGTAGTGCTGGGATATATAACGTCACTCCTGCCCATATACGTCACCGTAGCGCGAAGTTTGAAAATATTCCTTTATTTCTAGCGTTTTTTTTTTTGTTGTTAAAACATTTGTCTTACCGTTACGAAAAACCTTACTGCGAAATCTGAGTGCAGCGCGAACTCCAGTCTTCTCGGCGACGGCGCATAGCTGCTGCGTTGGCGGCGCACACCTTTCGACTCTGGCGTAGGCGGCGCTGACTGAGCCTCTGCTCGAACAGCACTTCCTTCGTCCCAGGAAGTGATCGCGTCATCAGCGAACGGGCGTGCGCTACTTTGACAGCCCGTCAAAACAGACAGAAGCACCCAACACAACACAAAACAGTCACGCGCTGGAAATCCGCTGTACTTAGGCAGATTCACAAAAACACACTGCACACCTCCCGCAACGATTCCAGTTATTACCGGGGACCCCCAAGTGTCTTAACTGCGGGCACTACCAGAGCATTTATCATGCTCTCTGGACGTGCACACAGAACCCCAAACTTCCCCCCATATCCAATCCTACCCCCCTTCGTGGGACAGGAGGCTGGCCGACCCTAGCGCGGAAGTGCAAAGGACACTCATTGAACGCGCTGAGGTGGCCCTGTCGTGTCGGCTATCCCGGGAGCTCCGGACTAGGGGATCCTTGTGGAAATAAAGTACTTCCTTCTTCTTTCGATGTTCTTTTGGTAGCGCTACCACCGTGGAGCATGTCTCTCGCGGCTTCGGCATACTGCCCTCCCACTCACACTTTCGCCATTCTTTCCTTCTCCGCTTTCCTGCTCTTTCCTTCTTCGGTGTCCTCCTCGTTCTCTCGGTTACAACGAGGCCGGCGGCGAGAGAAGACGCAAAACCACGGGAGCGGGCGCTTAAGAGCTGCGCTCTAAAACGTCTTTCGTGCCTCGGATTCATCTGGAGGAGTTGCCAAAGGCTATTCCTTTCAAACTTGAAGAAAGCTGTATTTTGTCTTCATGGCCCGTTTAATGGGTAAGCCTTCTATGGTGTGTACGCCGGGAAAACCTGTCTGTAACGCAAAAAGTGTAACGCCTTGTGGCAATACAAGGACCGAATAGTGCATTTATTCGTTCGAATAGTGTACATGCGAATGTGTGTAGCTTTGCAGTCAACAAGAATCAAGGAAAACAAAACAACAATGCATTTACTTGAGAGATAGTCACTTTCATGAGGCCGCCTAACACGCTTCATTCACCGCATTACGGGTACCTTTGGCACAAAAAGAATTTTGTAGGTGAGCTGAGGATGAAAAATAAAAACTGATTGGTAGATTTTATCGTCGAAGAATAAGGATAGGTTAAATGATTCGTAGCTAGAGAAGAAGGAAAAAAATAGCAGAAACTTCCGAGCGGGAACTGTGAAACGAATGCTTAAGCCGCTACACTAAACACCACGCCCATTTGAATTCGGTTTCACTGCTACAGACGCGTGAATCACTGGGAAGACATTTTCAAGAGGCATATGAGCAGTGTGATACGACTAAGAAAGCCGTATAGGGCCTTTTATGAAACACCTCCGTAAGGCCATGCATACCGACGAAGTGCTATATACCGACCCCCTTTCACGTCGGCTTCTCTAATATACCCAAAGGTGTCGCTGAAAATACATTTTTCTGGGGCCGATAATAGAGATCTTACATGAAAATATGATTCCCCCAGGGTCATCATCATCAGCAGCAGCAGCCTGTCTACTCCCACTGCAGGGCAACGGCCTCGAGATCTCCCATACATTCCAATTATCCCGGTCATGTGCTCTAACTGCGACCAATTTATCGCCGCAAACTTCTCGATCTCATCTGCACGTCTAACTTTCTTCCGCTCCCTGCAACGCTTGCCCTCTCTAGGGATCCACTCTGTTACCCTGAATGACCAACGGTCATCGTGTCTTCGCATTACATGCCCTCCCCACGCACATTTATTCTTTTAAATTTCTACTACTATGTCCTTAATACCACGCGTTTGTTCCCTAACCCACTCCGCTCTCTTCTTGCCCCTTAACTTTACACTTACCATCTTCCGTTCTATTGCTCGCTTAGAATATAAGGAAATCCCATGTATCCATGTGAAGCTCCATAAACGGAGCTCCTTTGGAGTCGGTGTCACTACGGAACACGAATACATTGCTGGGGAGACGTTCTAGTGACAATACAAGGGTTTTGATATCAAAGTACGAAGGCCCTAAACACTTCTATTGACCGAACAACCAATCCGCAGAAGATCAATTCATTTCGAGTTCTACTCCACGAATGGTATGACCGCGCCATTGTGCACTCACTGGTAGGTCCTAGGCGAGACGTTGTACGAAGGCTTGTATTCGGCGCGGCTGTTGAGGTCCACCCACTCCGGGACGCGGTACACGCCTTTGGGGTCCTTGTACAGGCAGGCATGCAGCAGCGCCGCCTGGCTGAGGGCGCTGCAAAGAATAAAGGCCGGATCATTGCGCTCTTCCTGGGCTATACGGCACAGCTGGGTCTTCTATTATTCTACCGACAAGAAAGCGTAGAATGTATCTTTCCCCGCAAGCGAGTTATTTCTTTAAATTCACGCGCCCAGGAAGACTTTCTCCGTTTGCACTGGCCTCCCATAAAGAATGAAGGGAGAACGACTCGAGCATGTTTTTCTGCTCTTGCCGCATCGCCCGCTGCACCACCTGTAACCCACTTGTGCCTCATTTCATATTCAGCTCCACACGATATAATATCCATCTTTTCACGCTATTCATGAACGCAACCCTTCTGCTCCCTCCAATCCGTCATAAAACAGAGCGGCAAAAAATAAAAAAGAACAAAAAGAGTTCCAGAGTCCACCCACTCCGTCCACCCAGTCCACAGACTCCGGATCCAAGCAGGAAGCAGAAACTGCGACGCGAGCAATAACGAAAAAAAAAAAAAAAAACAGACGCGGAAACTTCCTACAAAATGATTAAACACACCGTGGAGTGGTCGTCGTGAGTCCACCAAGCGGAAACACACCACTGAGAAAGTTATGAGCCCCTTGAATTTAATGTATCCTACTGTGTACCCTTCACCCAATTGCCCTGCATGTGGTGCACACGACACCATCACTCATCTTATGTGGAATTGCCCCAAAGACCCTTTTCCCTTAATACCCACTGGCTGAGCACTGGGAGGAGGCGCTGAGCAGCTCAGACCTGCAGGTTCAGAAGAATCTAACGGAACGAGCGGCCGAGGTCACCGGCAAGATGCAGCTGCCGGTCACCACACCTCAGCAACCCAGAATGTACAAAATAAGGCTCTCTCTCTCTCTCTCTCTCTCTCTCTCTCTCTCTCTCTCTCTCTCTCTCTCTCTCTCTCTCTCTCTCTCTCTCTCCACTTGGCGAATGTGGATGACCAGCGAAGTTGCATTAAATACACCAGACACACATGGTTAGGAAACATACACGTATTAAGCGCAGAGCAGATTAGGGGCTCGTCGTCGTAGCTCGCTCGCTGGACCCAAGTATAGCCACACGGCATTCCGTCGTCGCGGCGTCCCACAGAGGCTTCGAAAGCCAGGCAGTTTATACAGTCATAAGCGTTCGAAACTCGTGAGCCGCTGGCGCATGTCATACATCTCCCCGTTGTTTAGCGCAAGGGAAACTGCAGGTATATTTGAGGCAAAATATACATAACTAACCGCCAGCGCCCGCGTTCATTTAGTTAGGAACGCTCGTTGGGTTGATTTTTACGACAGTAAGCGAAAGTGGCAGTGTAACGCCGGCGCGTGCGGGAGGAAGCGCAAGAACGAAAAGAACAGAACTTCCTCTGGCACAGTTTCAGGAATTCAGCGTTTAAAGGTCCAACGAGACGAAAGATCCAATAGCGGATATTCCGTCTCGGTAGACCTTTCATCTTGTCGGACATTCAGGTTCGATTGGGCCTTCAGACTCGGTGGATCTTTCGTCTCGTTGGACATTTAGGCTCTCACTATTAAATGAATGTCCGGAGCCTTCTAAAGTTACCTTGAATGCCCTCTACCACAGTATAGTTGTGGGACCTTCTGCATTTTCACATTCAATAACTTTTACACGATAATTTGAAGTGAAATGTGCGCTGGCACCTCTGATTTATGTCGTAAAATTTGAGCCTACCTGCAACTCCATTGACGAAAGCAAGCTTGGTCGCGAGTACGTTGCTGAGAGTGCCTAAATAGAACTTCAGTTTTTTCATTCGGACATGTTTTATCATTCGTGCAAACTGTAAGGGTTTTTCTCGTTTTTTATGTGCGATAATATCAGCGAAAAAAAATTCCCCCGCACCTCCCCGAAGGGAATCGTGCAGAAATGCGAATGCATTAGGTGCACCGATGAGTGTGTTGCGAGTAATGGCGTAATTAATGACTAGAGTGTGAACGTAATCGTTTATTCATCAGCACCTGTTTGTGTTATCGTTGTACCTGGCGGCCACAATCACTGCCTTGTGATCGCTAAAGTGCACGGTCAAAGGGTCTTTGAGAATCATACGCGCGTCACAGTTTCGCGTAAAGACCAGATCAATGCAACTCCCGTGAATGGTAGTGGGGCACGTGTCGAAGCCGGCAGAGAGACAATGCATATAGTGCCTGGACTGCATGTGCTCGACCAGCCACTCGCCACTCTTCTTGCGCACGTCAACGTTGAAGTCGCCAACCAAGACTATGGGGTCAGAGGGTTTGGAGCGCACGCGCACACTTTCCATAGCCCAGGGGTGAGACAGCTTAACCAGATTTGGGAGCAGTTTCTGGAGCAGCAAAATCTAGATTTTGGAGCAGGAGAACCTTGATTTGGAGCAGAAGAACGACATTTATTATATCACCTTAGGAGCCTAAAAAAACCAAATTTTTGGCAAATCAGGGGGGAGGGAGCAGGGAACTGCACCTAATTAATCGGTTTTGAACGTACATAACACTGAAACAGCTATCAAAAAAGTTTTTTCTATCAGAGTATCACAAGGTACGAACTGCACTACATTTATACAAACCACTTTTAAATTTCTAGGCTCTATGCATAGATAGCGTGGAGCGCCGTTGAGAATATCGAATTGAAAAACTAAGCAGCTCCAAGGCATTTTTATTATCACGTGAATGCCTAAATTATTACTCTTGCAATCCCAGACTGGGCTTTATGCAAAAGTGTAGAGCAACGGCAAAAGTTGCGCAAAGCGAGGTGACAGTCGTCGCAACCCCCCTCCCCTATTTTAATCCCCAAGGTACACGTTCACAACGATCGTAATTTGAGTGACGTTCGTATGTTGACCCACCTCCCCCTTGGCTCCAAATTTCACTTCAGATAGATGAACCATTATTACTAACGTGCAATAATAGCCCGTCCTCAGACACTTCTTGAATATTTTGCTGCGATGTAGCCCACGCCGCAACTTCTGCAGTGTCTATCGTCCAATTCCCGCCGCTCGCAAGCTTGCTGTCAGAGGCAGCAATAATTCAGCGTTTTATTGCACCGCAATGAGTCCGAAATTTCACTTCAAGCACGCACCGCGCCTCACACTCAAGGCCGAAACACGGCGAATTCGCCGGCACCACGTCGTTTAAGATGAACTCCCGTTTTTCGAGTCACGCAACTTCCAACTACAGATCAAACGACTAAATGTAAACCCAGTCACCCCCATAACCAAAACCACGGCACAAATCGGCGAAGAGCACTCTGCCTGAGCAACTGCTTCGCCCGGCGGCCATGTTTTCCAATCTACACCACACCAAGATGGCGCCGCCCGCTGATTCGTTCCGGAGATAGGGGGCTCCGAAAATTGTCGTTTTTTCGTCAACTCGCACAAGTAGTTTGTCGCCTCAGTACACATAAGCATTTTTTCTACAGGACTTTGGAATGGTTTTCGATAGAGAAACTTTAAAACTCACAGAATGCAACATGTGCAACCTGACATGACTTTCGAAAAAAACTATCTCGGAGGCAAGTTTTATGCGGGTCTTTTATTGAATGATCAATCAACTAAACCTTTACAAACAAAATCACCTTGGGGGTGCTGGAAAATTATGCCGTCAGTAAGTATTTTTTCCCACTGAGACTGACGGGAGCATTAAAATCATTGGCTGTCAGACTGTTTTGGAGCAGTTTGGCGCAATTTTTGCAATTTTCAAGCTTTTGGAGCAGCCTGGCGCAGGAAAACAAATTTGTATCAAAACTGCACAATATGCGCAGCTGTCTCACCCCAGATAGCCGCGTCCAGCTGCGCGGCAACGGCGTCTCGAGCCCCCGACTAAGAAATGCATTTGCATTTACGACGACGACGACGACGAAGGCAGAACTACGAGGCGCGCGCTCACGTGCGCTCGCGCTGGAGGAATGCAGGCGCACATTCGCATTTACGACGACGATGACGACGAAGGCAGAACTGCGAGGCGCGCACTCACGTGCGCTCGCGCTGGAGGAATGCAGGCGCACGCCGGCCAACGGAGCAAGAGAACCCCCGGCTAATAAATGCATTCGCATTTAAAATTAATGTTCCCGAGCTTCATGCGCATGGCAGGCACGTGAGCGCTAAGCAAACCAGCAAGCAGCCACGTGCTCTTCCATCCAAAAAAGGGAGGGTGCTACGAGTCGCCTGACACTCACCGCATACGCGCGCGAGTGTCCGTCAAGTGCTCGCAGCCTGTAAGAAGCGGTCGATGCGGATGAGGGTTGTATATTCTCAGTTCGGTCTCATCAAGGCGTCAGTTTGATGTGTCATTTGTCATCCAGGATTTCACATATTAATCAGTTATTGAGATAAAACATCCAACTTGAATATCTTCCCTTCTGATATTTCATTTAAATTTCGCACCCACTTATAAAAATGACGTTATTGTGCTTCAAGCTGTCACAAGAGCAGGCACAAATACAAACTTCAAGCCTTGGAATGATCATAGTATTCACGTTTCAAATGTGAAACTTTTAAATGGAAATGAAAGAGAAGAAACTTACGCAAACAGGGTGTAGCAGAAAAGAAGTCAGTTGAAGTAATTCGTGCCACAAGACAAAGAAATGAAAGCGAGAAAAAAAACGCAAGTACGATGTATCAATGTATACGTATCAATAAATAACTTGTCAATAAGTATCACCAAGCTTCCGCCTTCGAAGCACGTAAGCAGCCTTAAGTGCTCCAAGGAAATCCTGTTTCGGAAAGCAGACGAAGGGTGTCAATAATTAACACCGAGAAGCAATAATTTTGAATGTGGCGCGTTTCTATCACCCGTTTTCTTTTTCAGCCAGCAGGCCACAGTCACGTGGTTGCATTTTTTGCCACCGATGGCAGCAATGGGCACAAACTGTTTCTTCGGACGAAAAATTTCTAACAAAAAGCACATATGAACGCCTTAAATAAAAAAAGAAGTTTGAAGTAAAATACAGATTAATAAAATAAAAGCGCGATAAAGTAAAGGGTGTACGTCGGCCAGATTGGCCGCTGTCTCAATGTACGCCTGAGGGAGCATCATTCCTCTTTGAAAGGAAAGCCCTACACACACCTGGCGCTGCACTGTTCTAAATGCGGTTGTCAGCCACGCTTCACAGACACGGAAGTTGTTTTTAAGCACAGAGACCATGCCACCAGGGAAATTGCAGAAGCCTTCCATATCCGGATTAAGGGTTCCGATTGTATAAGTCACCCGTCGCTGAGTATTTTAGATAAAGAAGTGCAACTTCTTAAGGAGAGGGGGTAGGGGATGAGGGAAAGGAGAAGAGAAACGAGAAGGGAATGGGGCGGTTGTTCTCTTGTACAGCCGTACGCATGTGCGAAGGGCACACGTGCTGGGTTGTTCGGTCTGGGGGTGGTATAAATGTGTTTTCGATTTCAATAAAACTTTCAGTTGATAGTAAGCGCCTGTACCGTTCCCTTTCTCGTCCCTGTAAAATTTTTGCGCTTTAGTTTCACTCATGGAAATTGTTCACCAACTAGCTCGTCTCTCCATTTTGCTAAAGTAAAGTGGCTGGATTTGCTTGCCCGCAGTAGCTTCCAGTGCAGCAGTGGAGCGAGAGAACGCACTGAAAAATGTGCCAAGCCCCAATCGCACCTCCTTGGAGCGCGCTGCCCTGGACCGGTTACCTGACCTCAAATTATGACCAAATAGCATGAATCGAATTCTTAAAGCGGTTGAACTCGGCGTCAAAATATTACCATCATGTTACTTGGGCGTCGCTAGAGCTCGTGTCTCTCGAGTTCCGCTCAACCTCGGGCCTTCTGGAATAGCACCCCAGATCGGCATCGCCAAAAATACACCCTCGAGTTACTGACGATCCACCGACGGAACAACAAAAAATGTTATTGGTCTCGCATAGAAATGGTGCACACTTGAGTAAACGCAACAACCAACTTGGCACATAGAGTGATTCGCACCACCGCGAGGGGTTGATAACGTTAAAAGTGGCACAGGGCTTCAATAGTACCCCACGAAGGTGGCATTATTCATAAGTTTGCATTGAAGGAAACGTAAAGGTTAACAAGATCAAATGATTTTTCGTAATGCATCCAGGTGAGGCCCGTAAGGCGAACCGCACGCAATAAAACGACTGGCAAAAGCAGTAACGGCAGCAAAAGACGTCGCATTACAAAAGCGTCGGATACACAAGCTGTGCTCCGTTGCACAGCTAGTGACGCTAGCGGTGTATACTTGATGCAAGGTCTGCGTTACCGAATTCCTTAGCGCAAACGCTTACCAGGCCGTACGGCCGCACATGGTGGTCGAGTCACTTGGGCGCCGGGTCCCGGATGAGTCTGTACTTCGAGTCCCGTCGGCGCGGGTACCGCAGCACCTGGGCTCCGATCACGCCATTGATCTCGTCTTCCTCGCCCTTGTAAAGCAGACCATGATTCAACGCAAAACGTGCTTCTCCTGCACGTCGGTAGTTGGCTGTTTGGTAACCCCGGATCGTGCCACATACCCACGCGGGAGATTGGCCAAGAATCTGCTTGTGACGACGGCCTCAGGGGAACGACATCTGAGGTGCGATATTCGGTTACACGGATAAGTGGCCGGCACGTCCGTTCAATGCACAACGTTAAATAAACGTGTTGGTACCCCCGCCAACCTCTAAAACAAACTCAAAGATATTTAACCACTTTTATTTAGGAAAACATAATGCGCAGAATCGAAAAAAATTATGGCGGAGGGGGGAGGGGGGATCTCGCTTACCTGGTGGGCTCAGCTGCCGCGACGAGGTTGCGCTACGAAGAATTCGAGTCGGTGCTCCACTTAGACCAGCTGTTACCCGCACATGGCCCCCAAATCGA
The DNA here is from genome assembly GCA_013339765.2 of Haemaphysalis longicornis. NCBI lineage: Eukaryota > Metazoa > Arthropoda > Arachnida > Ixodida > Ixodidae > Haemaphysalis > Haemaphysalis longicornis. Next base: position 114,532,702 of record CM023456.1, on the reverse strand, counting down.
CCGGCTCCATTTGGGCCTACATGCCCATTTGGCCCCACGTCGCCATCGACCACAGACATTCACCATCTTCTGTGGACTTGCCAGGCCGGCCGCCCGACTACAGACGCTGGCTTTTTTCTGGCCGTATCACCGGAGCCTTGCGGACGTCCTCACTGAGAACTACCTGTTTCAGTACATTTAGCCTCACTCGTCTCCACGGTTTTATGCTGTGGAGAAAACTCTCGGAATTCCAAAAAAAAAGGAGTTTTCCAAGCGATGCGGTATGTGGCGCTGGGTGCGCGCAGGACAGGAAATACCGGGCTTGTACCCGAAAGGGAACGGAATCTCGCTTTTGAGATACGTCAAGCCCTGGGGCGGTATTCTCGAGTTTTGTCCCTTTTGCGTCCCTTTCAAAAGTGTCCCTTTTGGCGAGCCCTGATTGGCTAAAAGCAAACAACCGGAAGTGACGTTACGCAAGCGCAACAAACCTACTGGCAACGTTTACTTCTTAACCGGAAGTACGTCACGATGAAAGGGACTCAAAAGGGACGTTTTCAAAAGGGACAGTTACGAGAATACCGCCCCTGCACTTAGATGATTGGGTGATGGAAAAACGTAGGGGGAATGCGAAAGAGGAGGGAGAGAGAGATAGAGAGAGAGAGGGGGGGGAGGGAGAGAGAGGGGGGGTGGAACCCGAGGCCCTAGGCTTGAGGCTCGAGATGCAACGGCTCCTGCCTTCGCCGTCTTGATCAGTGGGCGTTGATCATGAAGGGGCGAGGTGGCCAAGGCTGCCTGCAAAGTCTCTGTTGCAGTCCTGTGCGTGGCGTCTGTCTCAGGCCATATCTAAGGAAGTAGGAGTTGTAGGAAGTTTAATTGCAACAACACAATATTGCAACAACATTGATTAACAGAAGGAGGTGCCAAAGTTACGAAAACTGTCAGGGAGACCTCCTATTAATACATAAAAATGAAAAGCTACCATTTTACTGGCAGTGGAATTAATGTGTTAGTAAATCAGAATAAATTCAAGTCTGTAAGCATTCTTACACAGCATGAGTGAGATAATAAGACAAGGAAAAAGAAATCGACGGAATAAATATACTGCAAAGAAAATTGTACAACGCAAAGGATCATCAAAACACGTTGCTAATATTTACATCATTGAAATAGAACAGCAACATAAGCAAATATGTATTTATTTAGGTAGCGTTCATGTCATTGATGAATCTAGTGAGGTGGTGTTTGACATGCTGACAAGCCTCATCCGCACTGCTCACCCGCAACTGCTGACAATGCCCATTTATGGTTGGCTAATTTTTTTCCTATATAACTGCCCATCACGACTTATGAATGAAAGTGTATCGTCTGAAATTTTTTAATAGGTGGGTATTGTGCGTTTCTTTCCTGAAAGAGAAGTGGACCCCCTGAAGCGCCTTGGACTTCTCTCCTTCGGCCAGGAGTCGCACAGCCCGTTGCGAGTCTATTACGATGTTGAGACGGCGGCTTGAGCCCTCCCCTAGACGGAGAACTAATAGAATTACCCCGTACTCCGCAACCTCTGTTCCACTGTAAAGGAGGGTCACATAGTCTTGCTTAACTTATTTGTAGTATCATACAGCAATCATGGCTTTGGGCCGTCGTAAATTCGGGAATCCGTATGCACCGTATTTTCATGATCTTGAAACTTCCGAGGAGAGAACTTGACCCGGGCTTGTCTCCTCTCTTTGTGTAGGCCGAAGTTCATGTTTGCCGTCAGAGGGGGTGTTTTTATGTGTATGCGTAGGTTTCATGAACGCACGCACGCCGCTGGCATCGAGGCACCTTATGTGTTGTTAAGCCGTCACAATCGACTCGGCTAGGAGGATTTGTCCAATGTTTTGGTCATTAGGTAATAAGGTAATACTCCCATGGCAAGGCATTCATCCCCATAAAACCCCGCCGTCCATTAAATTGGACACCTTCTGGCGCCATCTAGGCAGCATTGGTGAAAATAAATCGTTCACATTCCCGCCAAAACTGTTCCAGATGGCGGCATTCAGCGGCGCGGCGTTCTACGGCGCCGGCGGAAGAAGTAAATACTGTTTCTCCCATTTCTACCTGCTTTCAAGGCATATCTTTGATTCTACAATAAACGTAATGCAACAGTGAATGCGTCGAATGCAGAATTTAAACTGTTCGCGCACTTACTTTCTTCTGCGCTTCCTTTAATTTTGCGTGTTCACTACGGTGGACGCCAGGACTTAACACGGAGATTTTCACCGAGCTTTTCTCATGCTCTTATGAAAGGGAAACGAGTGCTGTTGGTATTTAGGGGCTTGTGGGCGAAATCGCGTGTCTTTTTTAAGACGAAAGTCTTTTATTCCCGGGTACACCAAGACGTCGCTGACGTCATATCATCACATGACGCCAGTACAACGAAGCAAGCGGCCTTAAAGGACCCAGAAAAGCCTTTTGTAAAAGTTGCAAAAGGCCTTTATTGTCGCGTAGTACCAATATAGCGCAATGCCGTTGGAATTATTGAATTCAGTATTCTTTTATCTCCCCCCTTGCGATTCCTCCTCCCTCTCGCTGCTTCTTCAAAGCACCTGGAAACACTGGGAATATGGCATGTGACATCGCGACGCTCGATTTCCGTTCTCCCTAGCTACATTCCTGCGCCTAGGCACCGTCAATCGCTGTAAAGACCCGCCTTTGCCTCGGGATCGCGCAGGAAGGAGGAAGAGCAGCCGGAAGCCAATGGCAGTGACGTTGCCGCGACCGACGATCGGCCGAATCAGGGGGGCGCCTCGCCGTTTCGTCAGCCGCGATCGCCGTTGCGTCAGCCGCGGTGGCTCGCTGTGGCGTGCGCTCATCGGCTGAGAAAGACCTCTCCAAAAATTGTTTACAAATTATCCGTACAACGTACTGGGGCTCACACTTGGCTCAAAAATCCCCCGTTATGTGTTCTACCACCTGAATGCATTTGATTGCCACCTTCACACTTTAAAGGGTCCCCTGGCACACAGGGTCTCTTCCGGGGAAGCAACCTTCAGCGATAAAAAGTACGTCATACTTAGGGTTGTCCGTCTTCGTGTTTTATATTTTAACACGAAAGTGTTTTATTGGCCGCGGTACCCCAAGATTTCACTCACGTTATATCCGTCACGGAAATAGGCAGTTTTAGAATAGGGGAACCCGACGTTGGGGGCCCCCAAGAAGTTAGGGGAACCCAAACGCAAGGCGCTCGCGCGCGGAGAGTTTTAGAAGAGGGGTGCCCCGACAGCCCGCAACCGGCTTGCGTTGCTCGGCTCGGCTCGGGTGATGGAGAACTTTAGGCTTAGCGTCCTGGCGGAAATTTTATCGCCGCTATCTGTGCAACTGCGAATGACAATCCGTAGCAAACTTTTCACCACACTATCATCCCCTTTCTCGCATGTGGAAGTGTGTTTTCAGCTATAACTGCCGTTTCAGCGATCGGTGACCAAGACATCTGCATGCCTGTTTCGATGCTTCCGCGCAGGTAGTGCCATCTCTCGGCCGCTCTGAGCACCGCGCGCCGCGGCGATCGGTCGGATCGCGAACGTCCGCAGCCGGTCAGCGTAGGCTTAGCATCGCGGCAGATATCTGATCGCCGCTTTTAAAATTAGCCCTGACAACAAGCCCTAGCACAATTTTTCATACACTAACACTTACTTTCTCGCATGTGGAGTTTTTTTTTAGCGATCAGATTGATTCGGAAGAGCAGCGACAAGCGGTTGCTGCCGTGGTCTGCCGGTCGATCCGCTGAGTTGGCAGGCAGCGGCCGGCGTGCATGCGCGACTGTTTCCGTGTGCTGAAAACGCTTCACGATTGCCTGCTTTATCCATTCTAGCGAACGACGCGCGGAATCAACAAATTAAGCTCAGCGATCGTCGTAGTTGATCGGGTGAGTGGGAACGAGCGCAGGTTTCGCTTCAGCCTTGGTCACGCGCAGTCTCGCTGGCTGCGAGAGCGACACAAGAACGCAAACTCCAGCTTTGGGGCGCCGCTATTTCAGCAAAATAGCGTGCGCGCTAAACGCAAACCCAAAACCCCAAGGACGGCTTGGGTTCTGCGCATGCGCAGTACGACACCCCAAGACGCTTGGGGGCCCCAGAGCGTTGGGGCCCCCTATTCAAAACTCTCTAAAACTCCCTTACGCCAGTACGTACACCTTTGCCGAAGCTACCCGCCAGCAGGACGTCGCTCCACAAGCACACCTACAAGACAGCCGGCAACCCAAAAGTCATCCTCGGCTGCAGATTTCGCTGCACATTTCACTTTCGTGTTTTACTGATTCCTATGAAAGAGAATCAACCACTTTTCTTTAGGAGACCGGCCTTGCTGTCTGATGAGACAGCTGAAGCAATTTTGCGAAGTTTTGCCAATCTGTTGCTGAGACTCTCGGTTCCCCAGGGAGGAAGCAGGACGAAACGGAGAATGAGGAAGAGGCCTAGTGGTATCCGCCATCAAACATGGCTCGACTATCTCCAGCTAGAAAGCCCCAATAAAAGAGCACGAGCCTCTTCCCACGGCTGGCAGACACTCCCAATGCTTCTCGTTACACACGACAGGGTTGCCACATGAAAACAAAGTTCTTCCGCACCAAATGTCGACTTTTTTTCATCACATCACAAAGGATAGAAGGTGTTCTGAAATTGCCCACAGGAAGTGAACACAAGAGCGAAAAATTTTTTCAGCAGTCGAATGCTCTTTTTATGTCCCTTATCCACTACTTTACCTTTCGAGTTAATAAAACATCTTTGAGAACGACTCTGGGCGCAGTATCTCCTGTACGTCATTACATGCGCGCAGGGGGAAAAAGACCTGGTAGCATCCCAGTGTCCAATATATTGGACATCCCTTTGAGCTGAAACTATAAGGGCTATTGAAAAAACTCTTGTAACTTTCATAATTCTACATACTTATTTTGAAAGTTTAGAATAAATTTGTGCACCCAAATGCATCCAGGTCTCCGGAGGGTATACCAGGGCACGAAAGGCTTGGCATGCTTCTTTTCGACGCTATTTGTTTTAGGCTCGCCAGAAATGTGCGCGAACAGGCGCCCAAGCTTTGTGGAGCAGAAAACACCCCAGGCAATCTTTCTGACACCTTTTCCGGGTTGTGCGTAACCCTATCTTTGTAGGGGTAGTCTCAGTTTTGGGCTGTCCGGACGGCCGAGGCCGCCGCCAGAGGAGCAGGAGCTCCTGGCCGATGGGCTGAAGACGGAGGGAAGGGACTTTCAGCCTACCCCATCCCTTACCCATCCTGGGCCGATAACGTTATTTCGCTCTCTCTATTGAGATCGTCCGCGTACGGGGCGGAGATAAGAACACCCTCAAGACACCTGTCAGCCCTCTTGGAAGCTTACTTCCCCCAAATGACATCAACTAAGGGGTCCGTGTGCGGGGAGGGTATGTGAAATGATGCTATGCCACCTGTGCACACGTTTTTTAAAGGGCAGAGAACTTTAGGGGCTCGCCTTGTCGTCGCAGCTCGCTGTAACTGTTGATGTCAAGATCCTATTGATAAGCAAAGAGTGTCGACCCTCAATAATCCTACCGTGATTAGCCTTAATTTATTACTGCGGATGATCAAATCTAGGAACCCGCAAAATGAGACAAAGTTAAATATTTAGTTCTTAGTTGAATCAACTCCCCCTCCCCACCTTAACCTCATAGAGCCACAGCTCAAAGCGAAGGAACGAGGGAAGGAAGGATAAAACAATGCATGAAAGGCCGGGAGGTTAACCAGGTTACAATTTGGTTGGCTACCCTACGGCTGGGAAGAGGGGAGGGAGAAATATAAAGAGAAAGAAAGGGTATTAAAGAGACAGGGACTAGAGCTTGAGGAGCAAGAAAAGCAAAATTAAAGGGGCCCTGAAAGGCATTTTGTGCACACTAAATGAACTAGCGCAACCGTTAGATTGGGTCGTCAACGTCATCTGTGCCAAGTATTACTCTTTTACGCGCAGCGGAAAGCTCACACTTTTGTTGCAGAGTTTGTCGTTTTTTTTCTCACCCTTCCCTTCGTGTTTTTGGACGCCGCCACCTTCACATGTCTACATCATCGATTCCCAGATGTTCGTCATGATCTAGACATCTTGCTATTGGGCGGCTTTTTCACGCACTTCCGACAAAGAGATGAGTCGTCTGCTCAGCGTCGGCTCGCCGGCTGATCTGCCAGCGGAGTGCCGGAGTGCTTGGGCATTTTACGACAAACAAAACAAGTGTAAAACAAACGCTTAACCGTTTGTATTGAATGCAACACGGCCATAACACGACATGGATATTCTGTTACCTGAGTACGTTCCATAAAGAAAGCGTTGAAGCCCCGTGGCACTTCTTTCGTGCAATCGCAGAGAACGCCCTGAGCCGAATGCCCGGGTTTGACGCATACATTTTATTCAACTTCAAAACAATCCAGAGATGCGTTTGTAACGAACACAACGTCACAACATGCGTTGAAAGTCTTAACCACGATTGACAGAGGATGGGTTGCCTCCTGCCCGTCGTAAATTCGGTACTCACCTCGCGTGCCCTTTGCGGGGACGAACAGCAAGTCACTTAACTCTGGCGCACAAGCCGATGGCTTTTAGCCACGAACACTGCACATACCCCATGCGAGGTTGAGTCGTACGTCGCTCGAGAAAGATAATCCAGACCATGGGAAGCACTATCCACCCGCAGAAGCACAACGTCGCATTTCATCGCGAAACAAAGGCGTCCACAACACACACACCATCGCCTCCTGTAATGCCAAACGCATCTCGCACTTCCCAATGGGAGTGTGTGGTACGCCTGCTGTGCCCACATGTCGCGAGGTGGGGCCCCAAGCTGAACCGGGATCACGCAACCGTAACTGACTTCTGGAGCGGTTTGTGCCTTGTTGCCAAGGCAACCGATGTTTGAGATTGTCAAAGAAATGGCACTCGCTCCAGCGATAGAAAGCTCAGAGCCGCGGCGGAGCATGTTTTGCCAACGTTGCCGCTCTCCACCACGCGTCGCCCCAAGCTGAACTGGTCACATTGTTTGATGAACTGGTCACATTGTTTGACATTGTCTGAACTGGTCAGCATTGTTTGATGAAACTACAGACGTGGCCCGCGAGTCACAACTGGCACTCGTACTGCGCTATGTGCATGATGGCATGCTTCGCGAGGACTTCCTCCAGTTCGTATCTCTGCGACAAGCAACCAACAAACGTCCCGAAGAAAGTGATCAAGAAACGGTGAGCGAGCCTACCGTCACAGGTCAAGATGTAGGGCGCACCATTCTAGCCATCCTCAGAAGTCACGGTTTGAATCCGAAAAATTGCGTCGGAATCGGTACCGATGGCTGCAGTACAATGGTGTCTGAAGCAAAGGGAGCAGTGACGGAGGTTCGGAAAGAAGAGACGAATGCTGCAAGATGCCCCTGTTACAACCACGCGCTGAACTTATCGATTGCTAAGTCGAACGAAGTACAAGCCGTAAGGAATGCGGTCGGTGTAATCAAGGAAGTCACTGCTTTCTTCACGGCGTCCTCCAAAAGAAATCTAGTTCTCAAGCAAACACTGGGTAAGCAGCTCCCAGGCCTCTGTGAAACCCGATGGGTCGAGCGTCATCAAAGTGTTCAGGAGTTCCACGCAGCTCTCCCAAAGATTGCCGAAGCACTGGAAAAGATCAGCCACTGGAGGGAGCGGCAAAGCGCATCTAAGGCTATGACACTCCTAACTGCGATTTCGGACAGTCACTTGATAGTAGCTCTGGTGGTGTTAGCTAATTTATTGGCACACACCTATCCACTAAGCAAAGCATTTCAGAAGACTTCAATAGATCTTCAGACGGCCCAGGGCGCCGTGCGAGACACTCTATCTGTGCTGAGCGAGAAGCGCAGGACTAGCAAAAGCGGATTTGGTGACCTTTTCCTCGAGGCCACAACTCTTGCCGAAGAGCTCGGAACCGAATTTCGCTTGCAACGTGTGCCAAAAAGACAAGCCCACTGCCATAGCCTGCCCGCAAGCGATATTGAAGCCTACTTCAGACAAACTGTCTACGTACCCTCTTGGATAAAGACCTTTCCGACATCGTTGAAAGATTTCCATCTGCGACGCTCGATATATTTCAACTGTTTGCTTTGCTGCCTGCTTCGGTAAATGCCACGAACACCGCACTGGATCGCTTAGTTTGTAGCAGCCTTGCGAACAAGTACAGCTCAGTCATCGGTGCGGAAGCAACTAGTGCAGAAAATGCGCTTGGAGCTGAATATCAGGTCTGGGCTGCAAAATGGATTCGAGAGGAAAAAAGTGGGACGCGTATTCCGTCGACGGCTCTCGAAGCCTGCAACTCTTGCGACAAGGATATGTTCCGACACTTCACGTTCTTCTGCAAGTGCTCGCGACGCTACCAATCAGCGTGGCGACAGCCGAAAGAAGCTTCTCTACGCTACGTAGGCTGAAAACTTGGATCCGATCGACCATGGGCGAGGAGCGGCTGCTAGGTCTCGCTTTGCTGGCGATTCATCGGGACATTTCTCTTGACGTTAGCGAGTCATCGAACGTTTTGCCCACGGTGGGAAGCGCAGGCTGCTATTTTCTATGTGAGTCTGACAGTGACTTCTAAAAGTTGAACAAAACCTCTCCAGTTAGGTCTTTTTTAAATGCAGAGCATTTCTTTAACTCACGATGTCACCCGTTCTTGGCGTCCGTAGTTGTCCGCATCGCTCGCCTGCTGCCCGCTCGACGTTCGCTATCGGCGCGATCCATCGATGGCGCGCCCAGGCACGTCAAGGACACTTTCCCCCTCTCTCGACTCAACGTGCGCCGAGGCTGCCGAAAGAAGCTTACATTAACTCTAACGTCGTGCGCCCCCGGAAATGCTCTGCATTTGATCGTGCCCCTCGCGAGGGGGATGTTTCCCTGCGTCGCCATGCGAACAGTTTGCCACGCTTTAGTTTCCGTATCTCCCCGCCGCGGCCGTGGAGAGAAGGCGGCGGCCGCGACTCTCGCCACCGCGGCGCTGCGGTTGCGAGTTGCGCTAGGAAAGCGAGCGTCGTCTGCTAGCGGGGAGCGGAAGCGTTCCGCTCGGCATCTCCGGTCTTCGCCACTTCTGGCTGCGCACTGCAAAAGAAATAATTTACTACGGTTAGTGAAGTTTACCTTTGGTCGGGCAATTTTAGCATGGATTGCAGGCTCAACGCCTTGACAAGATAAGTGTATCTGTAGACGCGAAGCCGTTTGTGCACCATGCGAGATGTGTACTAGTTATAACGAGAAGTGGAAAAAGTTTTTATTCTGCATACACTTGATTTAGCGTTGGCCAGTTGGTGGTGTGTAAGGTAGTCGACGTGGCGACGGGAAGCTTCTCTACGCTACGTAGGCTGAAAACTGGATCCGATCGACCATGGGCGAGGAGCGGCTGCTAGGTCTCGCTTTGCTGGCGACTCATCGGGACATTTGTCTTGACGTTAGCCGAGTCATCGAACGTTTTGCCCACGGTGGGAAGCGCAGGCTGCTATTTTCTATGTGAGTCTGACAGTGACTTCTAAAAGTGGAACAAAACCTCTCCAGTTAGGTTTTTTTTTTATGTTAAGTGAAAGGTGTCCGGTTTATAAACATGCCTTTATTTTCAAATATGTTGATGTATGGTGTCAGCACCTGTCTTTTCATACCTCTCTCTTATAAATATGCGCACAACTCTACTTGTGTAAATAATGTCTCTCATTTGAAGTTCACGAGTGCATCATATATATGTTTTTTCTTCATTTTAGTGAATTGTATGACATCCTCAAAGTAGCAGTGTTATGCCGCTAAAACAATTATGATAGCCCTCCGTGGTTCTTGTTGGAAGTGTACGGACCGACGCGATTTTTTATGTTATGATTGCCAAAATAAATAAAGAAGCATAAAAAACGACTGCTTTCTTGTTTGATGTAGCTCTGCGAGATGTTTCCCCCATGTTTCAAACTTCTTTCAAGAAAAAGTACTGTCAATTCTTATTACCTACGCAGTGACCAATATCCGCAGCCGTGATAAGTACTAGGCAACTGATATTTTAGTTGTATGTTGAAGGTGGTTTAAAGTTGTATGTTGAAGGTTGTTTAAATTAATTCTCGGTTCTCCGCTATGGCATACCCCACTGCGTTTAGTTTGCTCCCACAATTTTATTGACACTTTTTTAGACACACTGAGCTGACCGCATAAAGCTATTTCTTCTGAAAAGTTTAGTGACATTACGCCGCTTTTGTGTATTGTTTGACCCGTGTATTTTCGTTCTCTGAGACCACTCTACTGAGACCACTCCAAAACATTGAGGTGTGGAGTGGTCTAATCCAAAAAGCTAACAACCAGCCTGCCCCCCCCCCCCCCACGGCCCCACGCACACATACACACACAAACACATGCATGCGCACACATACCTTTTTTTTATACTGTGGGAGCCCCCCCTTGGAAGCCTCTCTGGATCCGCCCATGCCCAGAGCCGTCGCCAGACATCGACGGGCATCAAGGATGCAGTCATAAAGGGTACACCATTTTGTGTTATCTTTGCTGGTAGCAAAAATCATAATGTACAGTTGAAAAGAGCTGATACAAGAACTATTGATCCTTCCGCTGTGTGAAGACCAAGCTACGCATAGAAGACGAGAGGAAACAGAGGCAGTTTTTTAAAAGCCCTTTATTGAAAGAGCGAATGGAAGTGGAAACAGACAGTTTGTCGCTTCGACAAGTGATTTGAACATTAAACAGGTGCTTTCATTCAGGAAACAAAAGAACGAACAACGCCAACGACATATTAAACCAATATAAACATGCCCGTGCTTTGAAGGCGCGTGTTGTGACTTGAAGGTAAACACACAACGCCATTCGCACACTCTGCGTCCAAGAAAACGAAGTAAAAAACCGACACAGTCTTGCACATTTTTTAGTTAGGGACAAAGGACCCAGCACATTGTCCAGAACACTTTCCGGAAAGGGAAATGTGACTAGAGAGACACTAACCAAACATTTACACATAATTTTCTAACGCCATCTTCCCGACATACTTACAGTATGCAGGCGCCGATGAATCTCTTAGCACTCAAAAGAAACCAAACAAATAACGAAATGGATGTGTTGGCAGAGTGGGCGACCCAATTTTGCAAATGGCTTGCAAAGGCAATTTTTGTCAAAAATAAGATCACCCACTCTTATTCGTCAACCAAACACTGGCGTTTGATGCAGACTATTTCTTTCTGAGTCCCTTACAAAGGCGTAGGTAACGCCACATGTTCATTATTTTGAATTGCAGAAGTAGCCTTATGGAGGATCTTGATCAATCTGAAACAAAGCTGTAATCACGGCACAAGTAAAAAAAAAGTAGTTTAAACAACTCCGCCTTCAGTGCGTTACACTCGTTGCGTGCACGAGTCCGGGATCAACGTATACAAAGCGGCGCGGATTGGACAGAGGAACAGCTGCTATTGATTTGTGGGCCGAAACAAAACAGGTGCAGCCTCCAGGTGCAATTCCGATTGTTCTTCCTACTTCGCCAGCATCTTGCTGAACCGTCCTGCGAGGTCAATCATGTCCTGCCGTAACTTCTTGGACATTTCCAGCTGAGCTTCGAGCCCCGCGTAGGCGGGGTTCGAAGCGTTCAAGCCGAGGCGGGTCCGTGTAGTACTCGACGTCGAGGTTGGGTGTGCTAGACAAGCATCCCGGGTCGCCACGCACCCTCGACGCCATATCCTCCAACCTCTTCTCGACAATCCTGTTGCGCTGCAGCATTCGCATCAGCTCGTAGTCGCGCGACTCCTTCCGATCCACGTCGTTAGAGCAGCCTCAGCTTGCTCACCAAGCCGTTCTTCTGCATGCCCACCCGCAAGTGCTTCTTCAGATCTTCGAATCCCGTGCGGTTGGGCTGGATGATGGTCAGCTCCCTTATGTTGGTGTTCGTGCGGAGCATGTGCTCGAACGACTGGCCGACTCTCTCTGTCAGCTGCCAGCCACCACCGAGAACCAGACAGTAGACGACTCCGACTGTGTCAGCGCCTCCAGCAAGAAGAGGACGGGGACCACGCCCGACGGAAACAGGAGCGACACTTTCTCCAGAATGGCGGCACTTGGGAATAATGCTCGCCAGAAGCCGGCCCGCCGTGGTCGCTGATGGGGACTTTCCCCTCGAACGAAAGATCCGTGAGGGTTTCGCGAGCGCGCGACAAGACAGCCAGCATGGGAATCACCTCCTCCGGGCGCGTAAACAGGAAGTTCATTTCTCCAGCGGACTCCTTCTCAAAAGCTGTCTTTCTGACCCACCTCGCCAAAGGCCGACTTCTGGGCGAACAAGATGCGGCCCTTAAACTTGTACGTCTCCCGCAGCTTGACCAGAAAATCCTCGTCGTGAAAGGGATCAACGTGCAGCTCTTCCAGCGTGGTGTTCCGTTCCAAGCAGCCCAGGAGTAACAGCACGTTCGAGGAGGACAGTCCGCACTCCTCCATCGAAAGCTTCCGCAGAGTGACGTTCTCCTCCAAAGCGGCACGCAGCGCGGCCACAGCAGCCTCCGGATCGCTCCCGAACGTTGAGAGGCGAAACTGAGCGATTCGAGTCCTTTGTTCTGCCCCACCGCTTCGGTGGAAAGCGACCCACTCGGCGGCGGGGTCGTGTTTCGGCAAGCAGACCTGCACCGCCAGATTCTTCAGCGTGCTGTTCGCCAAGAGGGACGCTGGCAAGCACGGAAAGGGACGTGTACACGCAGGCGCGAAGGCCACTTACTTCCAGATCAGTAAGACTCGCGTAGTCTTGGAGACGGCTCAAAAGCGGCGTCCAATCATGAATGACCCCTGGGTAAGGCTCCGTACTCGCGGCTTGTCGGCGATTTCAGTATCAGCATCAACGCTTTCTTGATCATCGCAACACTTCCGAGCAAGAACTGACCTCACTAGCGGTATTATCCTCCTCAGAAAGCTCGTCAGAGACAGATCCTGCATGGGCCGCCACTGAATCGCTCCTCCCCTCATTCGACGCATTATCTTCTCCCACGTCGCTTGCTTCCGAGGCGGTGCTTTCCGCGATTCTTGTTCAGCCACCCATATGTTGTGTCCAGCACGACGTTCCGCAGGACGAGAACTCTGAGGCCCTTGTTGTGGTCCAAGAGGCGACAAAGCTGCTCGACTAGAACGGATGAAAACGTGAAATCAACTAAAATCAGCTCCGTGAGCCCGTCGGCGCCATACACGCAGGGTTGGAGCGCAAAACGTTCGGGCGTGCCGACGAACCCTCGCAGCTCTACAGAATCCAGCCGCTCGGAGCCCACAAGCAGAATCTTCCAGAAAGCCGCTGAGTGGTAGCGAGCGACGACTGACACGTCCAAGACTACTTTGGAAATGCACCGGTGATGCAATATCCAGAGGCAAAGGCCACCAGCGAGTAGAGGTCCTTGGGTCCCAGCAGGATGTCGCGAGCAATTGTCCAAGGTCTGCACGACTGAAGCCGTCCTTGTGTAGCGGCAGCATTTCCATTCCTCTCGGGTTGATGACAGCGTTGATCCTTGGGTGAAGTTTGAAAGCCCAGCAAGCCTCCTCGTCGCTCTGGGTGCAGGCGTCGAACAAGGATTCGTTTGCCGCCGGCCCGGAAGCGGCGGTCGCCGAGCTCAGCATGCGCTTTGCCTGGTAGAAACTGTCGAACACGTTCGGCTTGCCTCCGGACAAATACCTGGCAAAGTTCTCCAGGGCGCAAGCAGCATCCCGGTCCTTTTTCTGCAGTTAGAGAAAAATAAATGACGTGAGAGTCTCTTTGATTTTGCGTTTTCATTTTTTCATACCTTTAGAATAAATTTCGTCAGTACACCTTTTTAAACAATCCACGGACGATGTGGACTATGGTACTATCTTGATCACAGTTAGGATGAACATGGGAGCGCGTGTCATTCCGTGCGCGGGAGCTGCCTGTCGGCGTTCCGGGTAACTTCGCACGCATGCGCAGTTCGTTTGCAACGAGGCTGTGTGATGCGCGTGCGAAGTTACCCGGAACGCCGACAAGCGGCTCCCGCGCACGGAATGACACGCGCTCCCATGTTCACCCTAACTGTGATCAAGATAGTACCTAAGAAAAAGAGCATGAAAACATTGTGACTGCTTAGGGCAAATGCGGGGGCAGTCACTTTACAGTGTGAAACTTGGCGGCGAGAGTGACCACGGGCAGCGATGCAAAAGCCGTCTGCGTCATCTGAAGATGACGCGTCATCACCACGCTATAAAGAGGATACCGCTATCAATGATAAATCATCATCACCATCGTGACGCTGGCTTCGCGACTCTCGCATTTTTCGTCTGCTTCACTTGGGCTCTAAACTGCTGCTCCCTTGCTCTAGGTTCACGTTTGATGCTTACCACAACCAGATTTCGCGTGTGCGTATCCTTTTGCCCATACAAAAGGCTGAAAAGCATATAAAATTCTGAAGGCGTGATTTACAGCACGGTTGTTTTGTTGGTACCAGACCGGAGGAAGCGTCGCCGGCTCCGCAGGATCCCGTGCAAATCGCGATGATTTGCAGGCGAAACAAATAGAACGCTGCATCTTCTAAAACCGGGCCCCAAAGGTAGAGAAAGTGCAAAACGAGAATGAATTTCTCATGCCTTATCTTTATAGGAGGTTGTAGGCTTTCCAGAAGACACTGGGGTTCTCGGGGACCATTTGCAAGCCCAATGTAAAAAAAAATATGTTTTAAATGCTAATAAGATTTAAAAATATTTAAAACGGACTGACTCTGCTCACCGAAATATGAACATTTATACCCGCAACTCCAAAGTGAAATATACGCCAAACGTGTTGTGCACGACACAAACCTAAATTTTCAAACCGTCCCGAAATGGCAATCAGCCAAACAACCACCCCTGGTTTCGCGAGTAGGAGCCAGAAGTAGGGGAGGGCGTTAACTCGAATAAGGGATGAATAAAGAAAATTGGTGGAAATTTTTCATTTCATTTCTTGTATTGGTATACCCGCAGGACCTGGAGGTATTACAGAGGGGAGTGGCTAATTAATACACGTAAAATATATACAAAAAGAACAGCAGTTGATATGTAGTTATTACAGTGATGTGGCTCTATACTCATACAATATTAGCTGATAGCGTTTTTTAAACGATTCGTGATCACGGATGGTTGCAATTGATGCGGGAAGGTGATTACACTCGATGCTCGTGCGTGGTAGAAATGACACGTAGCCGCCGCTTGTTCTGCATAATGGTACTCTGACCCTGTTCTGCATAATGGTACTCTCCGGCCTTGTGACGATGATCTAGAGGAGCGAAATATATTCTGGTGGTGCTATAAGTTCATTGTGTAAATGGGGATGGTGATATATTTGTGGAAAAGACACAGTCGAAGAATTTGACGCCGAGATGCCAAAGATGGGAGATTCAGACTATATTTCATTACCGTTATATATATGCTGGCGGTGCGGTTATAGTTAGAAAGAATAAAGCGGACAGAATTATTTTGAACCATTTCGACTGAGTGTATTAGATTGGTATGTACAGGATCCCAAACAGAGGCAGCGTATTCTAATTTAGGGCGAATGAGTGTTTTGTAGAGGGCAAGTTTTAAGGAAGAATAAGCTTTAGCAAAGTTGCGACGTAGGTACCCAAGCATTCTTTTGCTTTAGCGATTTTATGTTCAGTGCGGATTGCCCAGTTTAATTGCTGGTTATATGTAAACCTAGGTAATTATAGCTATAAATGGTATCCAATGCAAGATTATTGAGATAGTAGTGGGGAGTGGATTAGTTGTTCTAGACACTCTCATAACTTTACACTTGTTGACGTTGATAACCATTTTTGACACCAAGCAGTAAGGTCAGTTTGGACAGCAGTTAAGTCGAAATCGGTAGTTAATTCCCGGATATTACACAGTCGTCAGCAAATAAGTGTACATGAGAAGAAAGGCATGCAGGTAATTCATTAACATAAATAAGAAAAAGGAGAGGACCAAGCACTCCGGAACGGACAGCGGTGTGGCGGCTATTCACAGTTAGCTGTAACATACTGAGAACGATCGTTAAGAAGAATCCGTATACAAGTTAGTAATTTCTCGTCAAGGTTCAGTTGGCGTAGTTTGTGCATTAATAAGGAGTGGGAAACTTTATCGAACGCTTTAGAGAAATCTAAAAATTTGCAGTCGGTCTGGGAAGAGCGATCCAGTATAATGTTCAGTTTGTGTGTGAAAGATGCCAGTTGGGTCTCACAGGAGTATGTTTTTCGGAAGCCATGTTGTGCTTGGGTAAGAAATGAAATAGATTCAAGAAAGTCTACAAGGTTCGAAAATGAGATGTGTTCCAATATTTTGCACGGCATACTGGTAAGTGATATAGGTCGGTAATTAAGTGGGGAATGGCGGTTGCCAGTTTTGTGAAATGGAATCACCATCCCGATCTTCCATTCACCGGGCAAGCAACCTTGGTCGAGTGACTGTTGAAAGATCATTGTTAGTATAATCGACCAATAAATACGCGTGCTCTTTAAGAAGTTCGGTTAATTTGGTCAGAACCACCAGCTGAAGATTTTAAGGATCTAATTATCGCTTCAACACGACTTGAATCAATAAATATTGGAGACATAACGGGACAGTGAAAGTGTTCTGCATTAGGTAAAACATGGGTTACGTCAACAGAAAAGTGAGAAAAAAACATCATTTAGAACGTTAGCACATGAATCAGAATGAATTTGATTTCCACTAGCGTCTTCTAAGGTGACTGCGTCATCGCCTTTAGGGTTTATTGTGCGCCTAAATTTTTTAGTGTCGGTTGTGAGCATAAATGGCAACACGTTTTGTAAGTAATGATTTTTTGGCGTTTTTAGTGCTGCTACATAGTGTTTAGACGCGAGCTTGCAGCCATTCCAGCGAACCTCATTGCCAGACTTTTTGGCAGACCTGTATAACCGCTTTTTTTTTTGTTCGATAGGCGCTTTAGGTATGCGTTAAACCAAGGGGAGTCTTGGGTCGTTGTTATTGCGCGAACGGGAATATATTTGTTTGACAAGTTTGAAACGGCAGCCGATTATATGTCCCAATTTTCTTGTACACTGCGGTTATGAAAGTTTTCCAAAAGGTACTAAGAAATGAACGTAGCTTCATTATTAATTGCTTCATGATGAACTCGAGTAGAGCCCGATGAAGCTCTTGGACGTCATGGCACAGGCCTTCGCAAACAGTAGATAGCAGATAGGTATTGTAAACGATATATTTGTAGAAAGTACGTGGACACCGGCGTACAGTACGCATGCGCGAAGTTTGAGGGAGCAAGTGGAGAAGGTAAGTCTGATTCTTTCGCAGCGCGGATGTGACGGAGCGCAGCCTACGAGCGTGCGCACGCACGCAATGTGAGAAGCAAGGAAAAAAGGGAACGTCGTGTTCAAATAACGGCGCCGCGAAGAGCGGCGGGAGTTTGCCTGCCGCCGCCATTCCGCCAACACTGCGAAAGTTGGGGCCAGTGACGCCGAGCGCAACCGACAACGACAGGCCGACCCTGCAGCCCGTCCATTGACGGTGGTTTTAGATGCAAAGCATCTTTTGCTTTCGGCTCCGTCGTCCGTCGTCCGCCATCCGTCCGTCCGCACCTCTCCCCCTCTCCCCACCAGCTGTGCGATAGCGCGCGCGCTTCTCCTCCTCTCCCTCTCTCTACGCCAGCTGTGCGATTTCGCGCGCGCTGCTCCTCCTCTCCCCCTCTCCACGCCGGCTGTGCGATAGCGAGCGCGCTACTCATCACCGAAGCTGCACGATAAGCGCGCATGCGCGTCTCCTCTCTCATCTCCTCCTCTCCACTTCATCTGCTCTATATAATAAATCCGGTCCGCGCGCCGCTCCCTCATGAAAGAAGAGAATATCCGAAGCGACATCTGCGGTGGCCCAAGCAACAGCATGGCCCGTATTCGACTCGCTATGAGATTGGACGATATCCATGATTGGAGTTCAAACCAGATTCTGTTTCGGTTCCACGCAATATGCTCCGCATCCAACGGTATCGTTGGTTGGACGTTCTCAATATTATACAAGTCGCCATGCCGCGCTTCGGCCATGTTGTCAGCTGTAGAATGGGTCAGGTATAAGCTTGCCTCGCCCGCTTAGAATTGTAACATTGACTAGTGGAGGCGTACGCTGTGCCTGTGGCTGAACGGTCTCCGCGTCATCGGACACGCTAAACTGCGAGGCGTTCCGCTCCCACCTTCAGAACTCTCCTGGCTCGTCCCTCTGGTCGTAATAGGCGTGTTAGCACAAAGCCGAGAGTCCGCTGATTCGGCACTGTGCCCGCAAGGAGTCGGCGCTTATGTCAACAATACGCCATCGTCACCCTCGCCAGTGCGTTAGTGACGGTTTGCACGCAGTCTGCCAACTCGCACGTGGAGCAATGAAGGTTGCAGCGCAAAATGGTAAATTCAGTATAGAAAATTGTACCAAAGTACAAAAAATCAACTAAAAAACAAGTCCTGTCGGGTATTCGAACTTACTCATTGCGACACACTGAACCGAGTGCTCCGGGCTACTCGGCCAAGTCCTACGCAGCAGGCAAAAGATTACAGCGAAGCTGTTTAGCGAATCGTAATTATTCGTACCCGCAGTTTAAAATACCAAGAAATTACCGAGCGCACGCATGCGAGCGCGGGCCTCGCAGCGTCCGCCAAGCAGTTAACAAACGAAGAAATGCCTAGAGCTTGTGCCTGCGCTGTGCCCGCGTGCGACCGCGCCAGCGTCCCCGGCGGACGTTTGTCAAGCTAAGCATACCCACTTATGGAGATTGGTCAAAACTAGCAAACAAATTCCAGCGTTCGCCCTAATCGTGGAAACACTTACTCGGAACGAGGAAGACACGTCTTAGCATACGCCCCTCCAAGGTGGTGTCCAATGTTTATCACTTCCAAAAAACTAATGAGGGTCACACTTAAAGGAGCCATGAAGACAAAATACAAGCTTGTTTTATTAAAAAAACTCGTCTTTTATAGTGCCCCCAGGATTGTCCGGATACAAAAGATGCTTTATTCACTAAAAATTAATCAATTTAGGTTAAAAATTTTCCCGATTTTCCCCGCTAAATCGTGTGTTTTCGTGGTACGCAATGACATCCCAGAAACCGACCGCTGCGCAGCCGATTCGGAAGCCTTGTTTAGAGTTAGTGAACCTAGATGGCGCCACCATACCGTCGCAAGCCATTTTCTGCGTTGGGTTTGTTTTTGACCTGGCTTGTTTTTGAACTGGGAGAAATAATCGTATCGTGAAACAGTGCTCGCTCGACAAATATGGTCACGTAAGACACCGTTGCTTGCGTCAATCGGCCAGTGTCGTCTGAGACAACCCCAACGCCCGCAGTCCTGTGCAGTTAAACCAAGCATTGTGCACGCAGTACCAACAGCAGTACGCAACGGTTCTTCTATGTTTACGTGTGCTTTTGTAACTTCCACTGTTTCGCCCACCATTCTTACTGATATAAAAAGAATGTGCGCTAAATTTAGGCGCAAATAGCTCGTTCGGTAAGCTGATAAGCTCTGCCTAATTTGCGTTTGCTTTTGCCGGCCTCCGCCAATCGTAGAGCTGGCTGGTAGGACATCATAGGTCTGTTGCGGCAAATGAGCTAGCGGGTCGTATGGTCATTCGCTTTTTTCCTAATTATATCGCTTGATCGAGCGAAGTTTTCGTTAAAAGTTTGTGTCAGTTTGATTCTAACGACGCAGTCTTTTGAATGAACAAAACGTGTTTTGTCTTCATGGCTCCCTTAAAGCAACAATGATGGAGTACAGGTCGTTGCGGCAACGAAGAAGCAAATCGGCTGCAATCATGGGCGTAAACCTTGGTCTGTGTAGGTAGCTTGCAGCTTCTCTACCTTCAAGTCTAACGCGGTAGTGTGAGCTTTCGTTATTTTTTTAGTTTCAGCATTTCCAGAAGCTTAGGTGACTAGTCTTTCTTGACTAACGCTTGTGCAGTAAGCGTCCCACAAATCCCCACGAATACCTTATGCCTAGCGACTGCATTCTTTAGGCACGAAAGCGATCTCAAATGTGTGGTCGTGCTGCTGACCGCTGTGCTAGTACACCTAATGCAAGGCGTGCCCCCCGTAACTTCGTTGTACGCTTTACAATGAAAGTTTCTGTTGATTTGATTTTCCTAGTATCTCTATTAACTTCGCTAACTCTTCACCCGCCTTTAATTGCCCTTAGATTTGCTACTAGCGTACCAGTCAGCGAAGCGTCGAATGTGAGCTCATGTGGAGCTACTTTGCCCTTAGAAACTTCACTAAGGTTAAATACAGTCCCCAAACCAACAAGCTAAGGGCACACTCTTTCAGGCACAGATGGTGTCGCGGCTTAGTTTTAACTAAGCGAACAAATTACGACGATCGATCCTCCGGCGACCAGCCAAACTGACCCTGTCGGCGAGCTCGCAGTAGCCGTCACACTAAGTCTGCTGTAGAGTAAGCTTTATACGAAAAACGTCATAGGACATCGGCAAGATGATGCAGAGAGGAGGAAAGCATTTTATCGAATTGATTTGTCTACTAAATAAAGTCGCGTAAACGCACCCATAGTGGTCGAAACACGGCCTAGGGATTCCGGGACTCATACTTCGCGCAAGTACTGCAACAATATTACAAATAACTTTGGTGTCCCTTAAAGAAGCGGGATTTGATTCCATTGCACTTTTTGCACTTTATTCCCACATATTTTTGGTTCTGAAGTAAAGTTTTATGTCGAGTTCAGAAGGGCGGGGGACGCCAAGAACGAACCAGCATGCGCTAACGTTTTCTTTTATCGCAGTTTTAAATGCAACGCATCTTTTTAACTCGCCTTGTCCCGCGTCGTTGTCGCGGCGTAGTCCGCATCCCTCCCCCATTCTCCTCGCCGCGGCAGCTGCGCGCTCCGCCGCTCTCACCGCAGCGCCATCTGTGCGTCAGCGCGGTCAGCGCGCAGCTTGCGCTCGGCTGCGCTCGCTCCCGTCGCCGTGGCCAGCTGTGCGTTAGCGCGCTGCTTGCGCTCGGTTAAAAATTTACGCCATCTTCCCGCGAGGGGAACCATGGGGTAGATGCGACGCATCGGGGGTGAACATGCTGCGTAAATAGGATACACAACAACATCAATCCACACGCTGACATCGCTAACATAACGGAAACGCAACGGCAACCCCCGATGCGTCGCATCTACCCCATGGTTCCCCTAACGGGAAGATGGTGTAAATTTTTTTTTATCTCACGGGCTCTTCCTTGACGCAGTTGCACCAGGGCGATGTTACTTTTTCTAGTTTCGGTTTTATTATTGCGCTCCTAGAGGTAACAGCGCTGGGGAACCACTCCTTTTGTAATTTTTTTCTTTTTGATTCTCTCCGGCGCGACTGACGGCGCGCATGCGCGAAAATGGTCACCGCAGCAAGTCTCTTTCAGTGCTGTTAGCAAAAGGTGAGAACCTCATTTGTATGCCGTGAAGCTGAGCTGAAGGATAGGACTTGTGTCGTGTGTGTGATGTGCTTGATGACAGACAACCTTGTCTGTGTTGTATGGGCATCAGTGTTTCTCGCCCCACGTCGCGTTGGCGCACGTAACGAGAATAAAGTGTTCAAGTGATATTCGAGCTGGCGTCGTTACTGCCCGAGCGGCGTACGCCGGGCAGAGTAGCTGCGCTGGCTGCGCGCCGGTCGCAGCAGAGCTGGCCCGGCGGAGGCAACGGAGCGGCGGTTGCCGGGTGGGAATCGGGGGACGGGGAGGGGGGTGGCAGAATCCACCGGCATGAGAGGGGAGAGAATATCACCTCTCCCGCACGCAAGCTGCGTCCCCTCGCGTTGTTGCCATGACATATATAACGCCTTCAAGGCCAACATGGCGGCGGCGTTGCTATGGCATAATAACGCAATAATGTTTACCCAGGCACACCAGAGCCCGGACGCTGGGTTGAAGGCTAAGACACCGCCTCCTAGTTGCACTACGATTGGCAACTGTCTTGAATTAATACACCGGAATACTCCTTGTTTACGGGTGTTTACGCTTGCTTGATGCATGCAGCAACCTTTGACAGAGCAGTTCTGTGCGGCGGCGTTATCCAAATATGTCAGAAACGTGCTTGCTCTTGAGAAATCCCATACAATTTTCCCCATTGGCTCTAAAAAAACCAGAGCTGCCAATACGGCGAACTTCAGATCGATGAATTGCATTATTCGCCATAGCAAATGCCTAGCTAGTAGGCGGCTGTGACCGCCTTCTTTTCCACGGGACGACAGGGCGGCCGATGGTGGCGCTGCCACGGCGGAGCAGCGCGCCCTCTTTAGGTGTCGCACGCTCTCTAAAAGCACCGCGCCAATTTCTCTGCTTTATGGCACAAGCACAGCACGTGACTGCATTCTCATGCCTGGTCCCCCCCCCCCCCCCCCCCCTGTGCAATGCTATGATGCCATTGGCAGCAAAGCTAGATAATACATTAACAATCGTACTCACTTCTTGCAGCAAGAGTGACTTCGCTGCCGCCATTGTAGGAGCACCGACCGCGAGCTCCTTGTAGCACAGTTGGTCTTTTCGCCGCCTTTGACGAACACGCCAGCAGTACGACCCGCGTGTTCCTGCAAAAAATGCAACCGTTATTCTCTTTTTGAAAATAGTCAAGACACATACTCCAGAGACAGATACGAACATAAAAAAAAACTGGGTGTGTAGTCAGTCCGCGTGGCACCAACACAGGTGACCAAGCAGTGCAAACAAACGGAAGCGACTATCGCTCCTCCAGTGAATGTCAAAGAAAAAAAAATGATTTCAAGGCGGCTAGACAATGGGCTAGGGATATCAGCGCGAGCATTTTCGTCGAAGTGTCGGCGTGTTGTATTTAGAAATGCCAAAGCCTATGTTAAGCGCCAACTTGCGAAGGAAGCTGCGATAGCGCGGAAATGTACAATAAAAGGGTCTTCAAAAACGTGCTGAACCAATAGAACAGGACACGTGGTCAACGGTATCTGCGCCAAGTATAGCCGCGTACACACAGCGCAAAGCTCAGTGTCGCTGCAAACTTAGAAGCCACATTCCTGCACTCACTTTGAAAGCCCCGCCATCAGTATGCCGCATTTGCTGGTCTTCGCGTATCTATCTCGTTTGCGCCTGGTGCCGTAGACAGACGTGACAGCGCGCGCACTGCGCACGACACCGAGAGGGCAAAGCACCGACATGGCGCCGGTCGCGGCACAACATGTGCTAACTTTGCTGTTCCCGCTTGAAACTATATTTCAGTCTCAGTTTCCTTTCAGTAGTCTCCAGAGGACGAACGGTATAGTCCTAGACCATGAGCGGCGCAGACCAGGCTGAGCTGGCGGGCTGGACTTGTTTGCGCGCTCTCGTCTCATCGAGCGCATGCGTAGTGCCTATGCGAGGCCGGATGGAATAGGGTTCTGCGCACCGGGCGCGCGCCGTTGCATGTCCAGTAAACTGAAACCCGCACACACGTCCATGTGGCCTTTATACATAGCTTGCGCATGATTTCATCACAACCCTTTCTTGTGACCCACTTCTAGCTTTTTCAGCCCTCTCAAAGATAAGAGCACCAGAAAGTGTGTAGCTACATAGAAAAAACAGCTCCAAAAAACGATACGACAGCGAGTAAAGACAAACACTGTCGTATCGTTTTTTGGCACTGTTTTTTCTAAGTAGCATCATGCACCAACTATCCCCTATAAGTGTGCCGCCTTCCGCCGTGCTTGTGAGTCCCAAACATGGTAGCTAAGCTGACGTCCGTGCAAGCCATCTATTACGTAATACTAAAAACAAAGTGTCGGTTTAACGCCCCGACGTAATGTTCAGGGGTGTATGTGGGGTAGTGGGGCTGTGTTGCGGCGTAGGGGAGAGCAGCGACCAATTTCGACTACCCGAGTATCTTCGACACACGCGGCGTTTTCGCTTTCGCCTCCAAGAGAAAAAGGTGCGAGATCCGAGACCTTGCATGGGGTCAGCAGCACTACGCCTTATACACTCAGCCGCAGCGGCGGGTCGTTCCTTGTGCAGTGTCATTGAGTGAAACCGTCGTATTTTCGCCGCCTATACACCTTTTTATTTCAGATAAGCAGAACACAACCGCCTACTTTCTGGACTGCTGCAAAGAATGCGCAGATGATTCTTAAAGTCACACTCTTAGCCCTTTATCATGCGCACGCATGAACCAGTCCAAAATGGCGGCGTTTGTGTGGTTTTGATTGGAAAGGTGTATACCTTCTCATCACACTCCTCAACAGGAGGCATGCGCAGACGCTGTCAAATTACGCGTCAAAAGACCGATCGTTCACCTGTGCGCCCCATGCAGTCTTCCCGAAGGAGCTATCTCATTGAACCCAGACGTTTCGTAACCACAGGTTCCCCACCGCTTTTCGACTTCAGCTTTCGACAACAGCCCACAATCGGGCCCCTAAAGACATCAGTTCCAACGACAGCGAAGGCACCACGAAACGTTTAACCTGCCGCGGTGGCTCAGTGGCTAAGGCGTTGCGCTGCTGAGCACGAGGTCGCGGGCTCGATTCCCGGCCGAGGCGGCCGCTTTTCTGATGGAGGCGAAAGCAAAACGCCCGTGTGTACGAGATTTCGGCGCACGTTAAAGATCCCCAGGTGGTTAAAATTAATCCGTAGCCCTGCGCCTCATCGCATGCGTTGCGTCGGCGCGTTAACATTCAATCAATCAATCAATCAATCAACGAAAAGTTTACCACCGCCTAACTTCAAGCGTGGAAATGACGGCTCGGATTCTCTGCGTCGGAAAACGCACATGGGTGTACGCTTGTGCGTGGATGACACTGCTGTCCATGCTCAGAGTAGGAACAGGGACGGAATTTCATCTATCAAACTAGCCAGTAAAACACTTTTGACGTCAGATGGGATGCCATCGCAACACGTGGGATCGAACGTCGGACGCAGCAGAGGGGAATATCCGCTGGAAGGACTAACAGTATAACTTCGTTGTGCACGCAATAGCTGCCGCTACCACAGCACCCATCACGAGCGAATGAAGGAAACACCTCTACTCCCTCCCTCTACTCCAGGTGACACTCCATGGAAGCAAACTTGCGGTTGGCTGCAAGGCTCATTCATCACGTTTTAGGGCTACGACGGCGTTGAAAAGATATCGCGACACGCGTGGGCGATAGGACAACGTTTCATTTCATTTTCATTTCATTTTTTTCATTTTTATTTATCCGTCTTCTGTACAGGATTAATTTTCTGGTCAATCTAAGCACGCAGTGCTTGTAAAGTGACCAGGCAGCTGGTAAAACAACAACACCATTTTCATGAAAAGTAACGCAATAATACTTTCGTATATGCACTGAACACTTCGCAGTGCATAAAACAAAAACAACACATAAACTCACACACAAAGGAGCGTCTTCTTGCTCCCAAAAAGTCATCAAACCAAATTAATAACGTGGCAATAGTTGCGAGGGCGCAGCCTCAGTCGCTGCGAAGGAACTTGATTATGTGTACACGTGACCGACTCGGGCGGTGACGCTGCTGCTGCACCGTTTATTCTATAGACCTTTTTATTTCCTTCGTCCCGAGAGCTCCCATTTTCATCATTGGGCTGTGCTAGCGGCTCTATCATTCGGCGCAGTCGACAGGAAGATGTAACTGCGCATGCGCAACGCAGCCCAGAACATGCTCGGACCTAATTAAAGATTAACGAATAAAAACATTTATAGCCTTGAGACTAAGGAATAAACGAAAACACGAGAACAAGAACGTAGTTAGAAGCGAGGAGAACAAACCCGACAGGGAGCTCACGGGCCCTCCGAGACGAAGTTCCCCAGAGGGAAAACGTTATGAGGGATGCTTGGAACTTCTATCAACTTTCTACAAACTTTCTACCAATAGCCCGTCTACAAACAGATTTTGCTTGCACTTGACGAGTACTGAAGCGGACAGAGTTCCAGAAATCTTTAAATCACGTTAGTTTATTTTGAACAGGTTTTATCTATTATACACTTGCGAAGCGTTGGAAAACGAGTGTCCCGTTGTTTTGGTAGCGTCACCACATTGACGCCGACAGCCCCAGACACTAAGGGGCTTCGCCCCTAGAAGGCGCTCACGAAAACAGACAGACACTTGGTAGGCGTGCCTCTTATGACCGCACATTTGGCGAAAACACGTACGACTTTACGTCCGAATCCATTCGCCCCAAAGGAGGGCGGAAGAAGAGGGCGAAGAGCGGAAGCAAGAACTGAAGAACCACATTAAGCGTCGATAGTGTCTAGGGACCGGTTCACAACGTAAACTGGTCCGAGGCTAGCCAAGTCCGTCATTTTGGAGGAGGAGGGTGTGGAAAATATGGGGACTGAATCCGCCAATGGGGCGAGAGAAAATACAATGTCCTAAACTGGATTATGGTTCGGGACAATTGGGACATGCTGGGGAGTGACGGATACGGTAGAGAAACGAACGAACAGGTGGAAGGAGGGCATTTAAGTGCATGCGTCGAATAATGAGCACTTGCGTGTTGGTTAGACATTTGTCCGGGATAGGAAATGTACGAAGAGTTTTTATTATGTTTGTATAGCGAAGCGTGATTTCTTGTTTACAGTGGAGAGTAGTGTCCCACGGGAATGGATCAGGCCAGAATATCCCAGGCGTTCGGCGCAGAAGTTCGCTAGCGAGGGAGGAAGCCCGCTCGGGGGCCGCATGATGCGAATGCATTCCTCATCGGCTCGCGTTTGGACCCCTGTCTTGCCGCGTGACACCCATTCACGCTGCCAGTTTGTGCACCACGTGAACCGGCAAGTCACACGAAATCCGAGGACACCGACATCCTGGCCGTGGCTAACCCCAACGGTCAGTTACAACCATTCGGAAATCCGCCACGCGACCTGCTTCGCTAGTCCTGACAGCCTCGGGAAGTCGCCGTCGCTGCCGGCGCAGC
>CM023456.1:114329821-114505765 GCA_013339765.2 Haemaphysalis longicornis | reverse complement strand
CGCTGCACGTGTAACCTCTTTAAAAGAGGCTGGAGGAACACAAGACGACGGACACATGCTCCAAAGTGCAATACCGATAGAAAGTTCCGGTTACATAAACTTTCCTAGGGGCCGCAGACAAATGGCATGTTACGGTCGTCTTACGGGCGTCTAAAATTGCTGACTCATGTGCCGGTTAAATTGTCAATGCCGCGGGTTTGAAAGGAATTGAAACCGTAAGGTGTGCCGCGAGGAACTGCCGGCTCAGTGCCTATTTCAAAAATCTACGTTACTTCCTTCAAGAATTTTTCAGCTCCCAGCGCATTTTCTCAAGGCAGCTGGCCATGGCGGTATTGCGCCTAGATGCGTCAGGTCCTGGTCCTGCGGTCCTTTTATAAATCTCCAGGCCACAGACGCGTCTTTCCTCCATGAGGCGAATACCAAAAAACGCCCGTGTGTCGAGAACTTTCATAGGCGCACGTTCCTAAATGCATACGCACTTTACGGTGGTCCAATATGATATCCGGTAAATGTCTGCCCTACGGCTGTGCCCTCAGTTCGCTGACGTTACTCGCGCTCTCGTATCAAAATACTCTCAAGCACTCAATTCCAATCAAGATTCGCTCTAAGCATCAGCAGCCATTTACTTACCTCGCAGGGATCATCCCAACAAAGTTAAGCGCCCTACTATGCCAACTCGCCCTCGTATCCACACCTCTAAGTCTTCGCCCCACACCATAACGCTGGCGAACGATTCTAGCCCTCACATATAGCAACTCAAACTGACATAACTAAATTTCAGCGTTGCTTCGCCAATTGTGATGATTTGAGATTGATAACTTGTTCCTTGAAATGTATTACTGCGCACCTACCGCTGTTCCTTTTTTGTGCCCTTCACGCTTTTCTGTTTTAACTGTATTTAACTAGTTCCGTAGAGTAATTTCCTTGTCATCTGTAAGTGCCTTCTTGCGCAAGCGCAATCCCCTTGTTCAAATTATTTTTCCTAAACCACATTGCATTCCTGCCATATTATGTAGTACTTAAATTTCTATTTTCGTTCTTTTCTTTTTTTTTTTTTTTATTGAACCGAAGTTTTCTTTTTTCGTTCCTCTCTTTCTTTTTTTCCCGTTGTTTCTATTTTTCTCATACTGCTTTCAACATGCGCGTTTTCAGTGTGTGTATGCCCCCACCCCTATGTAATGCTCTCCATTGAGGGCCTTTAGGGGTAATATGAAATAAATACATACATAAATAAATAGATCGCCCCTTCGAGGGGGCGCCATCTGACGCTTTGCTTTCTACGGCAGTACCGCAGATGCAGAGACCGAGCCGCGAGTTCAAACACTAAACGAAGCGATACTTGTACAACGTGTACGTACAATAGACGTACGATTACATGAACACCTGCGATATGACTTAGTAAGAGAACTGAAATACGCGCGAGGGGAACGTTAGAATATTAGAAACTAGTGAGCTTAAACAAGGAATTTCAATAGATATTTAAGATAGTGCCACAAATATATATATAGTGCCGCGAAGCATGCCTTCGTATTTGTTAATATGTGTTTGTTACTAGAAAGAGGCCGCGCCTATCTAATTTACCGCGTGTGCCAGGGGATGCGGTTTCATCGTTATTTCGCATGTCGCATCGGCAAGCTTGATAGAGGTAAGGTGGGAATTCGCAGTCCCTTTCGTCGACTGTTCTTGTATCATCAACAGTGCCCTCGACCTAATGCGATGTTTCCAGAAAAGAGACCACCACAGATAAGTGCGTAGAAAGCAAACGCCGCGGCAATCGATTCACCGGCGCTCATTTGTGCGCGTCACTTCGTTGCATTACTGCATCTTCGACGCTTGTGCATTCTTTAACTGAGGTTCATGCTCAGCACATGTTCCTTCCAACGAACGCTTATTTGAACCATACTTCCTCATTCTCTGCGTGACGATATACACCCACCTGACCACCGGTACACCGCTGACTCGGAGCATAGAATCCGCACTCGTAATTATTGTACCTGCGCTTCCGACGAAGAAAACGGCGACTGATTGATTGATTGTAGGGTTCAACGCGCAAACCGAGACGATGAGGCGCGCCGTATTGGAGGGCTCGGATTATTTGCCACCGGGATCTTTAACGTGGCCGAAATCTCGTACACACGGGCGTTTACTTTTTGCCTCCATCAGAAAGTGGCCGCCGCTGCCGGGAATCGAGCCCGCGACCTCGTGCTCAGTAGCGCAACGCCTTAGCCACTGAACCACCACGGCGGGTAAAACGGCGACTGTGCTCTCCCCGAAGTGGGCCGTTACTGCCGACGCTTGATCCCGTATACCAACCCCGCCGTGGCGTCACGATGTTCAAGAAGACTAAATGGTCGCAGCTGTACACGCTGTTTTGTTCAATGTCACCTCGCGATCACTGGCAGTGCAACGAAAATAAAACGAAGCGCTCGCCGCAGTCAACCCCTCTATCTCCGTCGTAACTTTATTATCGATGGTTTTTCGCATCCATCATAGAAAGAGCCCACGTAGCTTATCATCAGCTCCGTTTGTCCATGTTGAGAGAACACTGAACACAAAGCAGCTATACTCGGGAACAAGTTAAGATTACTTAATTTCACTCCGCCTAAGCGACGGACCCGGATGTCAACGGGCGCCAGCGTTTTGAAAGGAGATTGCTATGAACGTATGATATCGTCTGCCTTTTCTCGCGTAGCTTGTTCATCATCGCTGCAGTACTTTATAAGCATATTAAGTACAAAAATTCACTGAAAACACTCGTGCCATGTTCTAAATATTCCAAGTAACGCACTACTTGCAGCGCGCGGAGCAACATCCGACTGCGATGATGAGGCACAGCGGCCACTTCCGTTGCCGTTCTTAATTTGTAACCGTGTATATTTCATCTTTTCAACCTCCTTCCATTCTCGTGAGTACACCGCATCTTGCGCTAGAAGACTGATTATCTCACAAACCGTACGTTCTGGGTTAAGAAGTATTATGAAAGGGAGCAGAAGATTATTTACAGTATTTAAAGCGTGTAGACAACGCCGAGAGCACCAGACGGGTAACGAGCAGGCTCTCCCCGAGCCGACCAAGAACGTCCTTTTTCTTTCCTCTGATTGTTCTACACAGTTATATCAACTTGTTCGTCGTTGGTGAAGAACGCCGAAGTGAATGTGTCAAACGTTTGTTTTTATTTGCGCTGCATAAACTCGCTCACAATCTCCGTCGTTTATCCGGTCGACAAAGCAGAATTCATTGATAAAGCCTGAAAGAAGAAAATATGCCATGCGACTTCTGCGGTGGCCGAAGCAACAGCAGTGACACGTATTCGACTTGTTATGCGATTGGACGATATCCATGACTGGAGTTAAAACCAGATTCTGTTTCGGTTTCGCGCGCAACATGCTCGGCATCCAACGGTATCGTTGGTTGGACATTCTCAATATTATACAAGCCGGCATGCCGCGCTTCGGCCATGTTGTTAGCTGTACAATGGGTCAGGTATAAGCTTGCCTCGCCCGCTTAGAATTGTAACATTGACTAGTGGAGGCGTACGCTGTGCCTGTGGCTGGAACGGTCCCCGTGTCATCGGACACGCTAAACTGCGAGGCGTTCCGCTCCCACCTTCACAGCTTCCCTGGCTCCTCCCTCTGTCGTAATAGGCGTGTTAGCACAAAGCCGAGAGTCCGCTGTTTCGGCACCATGCCCGCAAGCAGTCGGTGCTTATGTCAACAACACGCCAACGTCACCTCGCCAGTGCTTTAGTGACAGTCTGCACGCAGTCTGCAAACTCGCACGCGGAGCAATGAAGGGTGCAGCGCAAAATGGTAAATGCAGTGTAGAAAATTGCACCAAAGTACAAGAAATCAACTAAAAAACAAGCCCTATTGGGTATTCGAACTTGCTCATTGTGACACACTGAACCGAGTGCTCCGGGCTACTCGGCCAAGCCCCACGAAGCAGGCAAAAGGTTACAGCGAAGCTGTGTAGCAAATCGTAATTATTCGTGTCCGCACTTTCAAATACCAAGAAATTTCCGAGCGCACGCACGCGAGCACAGGCCTCGGAGCGTCCGTCAAGCAGTTAATAAACCAAGAAAATGCCTAGCGCTTGTGTGCGCGTGCCTCGCGACGACCGCCCAGCGGCCCCTGAGCACGTTCTGGAAGCCAAGCTCAAGAATTTAGGGAGATTGGCCAAGATTGCGGCGACCGCCTGGCGGTTCACAAAGAAAATACCGACCGCTCGTGTGTGCGTGCCTCGCTGCGACCGCCCAGCGTCCCCGGCACACGTTTGTCAAGCTAAGCATACCCACTTATGGAGATTGGCCAAGATTGGCAAAAAATGATCCAGCGTTCGCCCTAATCGTGGAAACATTTGCTCGGAACGAGAAAGACACGTCATAGTATACGCCCCTCCAAGGTGATGTCCAATGATTATCACTTCCAAAAAAATAATAATATAGGGTAACACTTAAAGCAGCCATGAATACAAAATACAAGCTTGTTTTGTTCAAAAGATTTCGTCTTTTATAGCTTCCCCAGCGATTTTCCGGATACAAACGATGCTTTATTCCTGAGAAATTATTCAATTTAGGTTAAAATTTTGATTTTCCCACTAAATCGTGTGTTTTCGTGTTCCGAAATGAAATCTCAGGAACCGACCACTGTGCAGCCGATTTCGAAGCCTTGTTTACCGTTAGTGAACCTAGATGGCGCCACCATACCATAGCAAGCCACTTTCTGCCTTGGTTTGTTTTTGACCTGGCTTGTTTTTGTTCAGGGAGAAAATAATCGTTTCGTGAAACATAGTGCTCGCTCGGCAAATATGGTCATGTAAGGAACCTTGCTTGCGTCAATCGGGAAGTGTCGTCTGAGACAACCCCAAAGCCCCTCATGCTGTGCAGCTAAGCCAAGCATAGTGC
Organism: Haemaphysalis longicornis; assembly: GCA_013339765.2. Taxonomy (NCBI): domain Eukaryota; kingdom Metazoa; phylum Arthropoda; class Arachnida; order Ixodida; family Ixodidae; genus Haemaphysalis; species Haemaphysalis longicornis. Next base: position 114,500,862 of record CM023456.1, on the reverse strand, counting down.
GCGCAGTACCAACAGCAGTACGCATCAGTACTTCTATGCTTACGTGTGCGTTTGTAATCTTCCACTGTTTGGGCCACCACTATTACTGATATAAAAAGAATGTGCGCTAGATTTAAGCGCAAATAGCTCTTTCGGTAAGCTGATAAGCTATGCCTAATTTGCGTTTGCTTTTGCCGGCCTCCGCCAATAGTAGAGCTGGCTGGTATGACAGCATAAGTCTGTTGCGGGAAATGAGCTAGTGGGTCGTATGGTCATTCCCTTTTTTCCTAATTATATCGCTTGATCGAGCGAAGTTTTCGTTAAAAGTTTGTGTCAGTTTGATTCTAACGAGGCAATCTTTTGAATGAACAAAACTTGTGTTTTGTCTTCATGGCTTCCTTAAAGCAACAATGATGGAGTACAGGTCGTTGCGGCAACGAAGAAGCAAATCGGCTGCAATCATGGGCGTAAACCTTGGTCTGTGTAGGTAGCTTGCAGCTTCTCTACCTTCAAGTCTAACGCGGTAGTGTGAGCTTTCGTTATTTTTTCAGTTTCAGCATTTCCAGAAGCTTAGGGGACTTGTCTTTCTTGACTAACGCTTGCGCAGTAAGCGTACCACAAATTCCCACGAATACCTTATTTCTAGCGACTGCATTCTTTAGGCACGAAAGCGATCTCAAATGTGTGGTCGTGCTGCTGACCGCTGTGCTGGTTCACCTAATGCAAGACGTGCCCCCCGTAACTTCGTTGTACGCTTTGCAATGAAAGTTTCTGTTGATTTGGTTTTCCTGGTATCTCTATTAACTTCGCTAACTCTTCACCCGCCTTTAAAGGGGTCCTGAAATACCTTCCGCCGATGCGTGGATGTGCATGTAACCAAATAAAGCAATGTATTAGCAATCTCCTCCCGAAAGAATTTTGTTGAAGCGATGAGTATTAGCTGAGAAATCGTAAATCAAAAACCGCGCATTATCGTCGCGCCGCGTTTCCTCCTCCTTTCAACTTACTCTCCGCTGTTGACGCCGAGCGAGCCTTCCCTCCCATGATGCTGCGCTCCTCGGCGGTGGCGTACTTCCGCTATTGCGCTGCTCACACGGCCGTCTGCTACGGGCAAGCATTGTTGACACCATGAATCCCGCACACCGCTCAAGGCTGGAAAAGCGGACGAAAAATCTGGCCCCATGTGTGCGGCGGCCTGGCCTTGCCCCTTCGCGGTGTACGTTGCTGAAGTTCATATCGGCGGCGCGTGACTTTTTATCGGCGGCGAACTCGCAGCCGCACGGGGAGGATCCTGCGCTCGCTCCCTTGGATGCACAGCGCACTGTTCATCCAAAAAGCGCCGTATCAGATGTGGCCCCGCTGGTGCCGGGTCTTATTTTGTGGCCCGTGGTAATTCCTGCCGGCAGCATGTGAAAAAGACATTTTAAACCGATGCAGAACCCGTGCACAAAACGCCAGTTCAGCTTGGGGCGGCGCGTGGTGGAGAGCGGCAACGTTGGCAAAACATGCTCCGCCACGGCTCTGAGCTTCCTCGCGCTGGAGCGAGCACCATTTCTTTGACAATATCAAACATAGGTTGTCCTGGCAACAAGGCACAAACCGCTCTAGAAGTCAGTTACGGTTGCGTGATCCCGGTTCAGCTTGGTGCCTCACCTCGCGGCATATGGGCACTGCAGGCATACTACTCACTCCCATTTGGAAGTGCGAGATGCGTTTGGCATTACAGGAGGCGATGGTGAGTGTGTTGTGGACGCCTTTGTTTCGCGATGAAATGCGACGTTGTGCTTCTGCGGGTGGATAGTGCTTCCCATGGTCTGGATTATCTTTCTCAAGCGGCGTACGACTCAACCTCGCATGGGGTATGTGCAGTGTGCGTGGCTAAAAGCCATCTCGGCTTGTGCGCCAGAGTTAAGTGATTTGCTGTTCGTCCCCGCAAACCGCGCGCGAGGTGAGTGCCGAATTTACGAGGGGTAGGAGGAGGCAACCCATCGTCTGTCAATCGCGGTTCGGACTTGCAACGCATGTTGTGACGTTGTGTTCGTTCGAAACGCATCTCTGGATTGTTTGGAAGGTGAATAAAATGTATGCGTCAAACCCGGGCATTCGGCTCAGGGCGTTCTCTGCGATTGCAAGAAAGAAGTGCCACGGGGCTTCAACGCTTTCTTTATGGAACGTACTCAAGTAAGAGAATATTCATGTTGTGTTATGGCCCTGTTGCATTCAATACAAACGGTTAAGCGTTTGTTTACACTTGTTTCGTTTGTCGTAAAATGTCCAAGCACTGCGGCACTCCGCTGGCAGATCAGCCGGCGAGCCGACGCTGAGCAGACGACTCATCTCTTTGCCGGAAGTGCGTGAAAAAGCCGCCCAATAGCAGGATGTCTAGCTCATGACGAACATCTGGGAATCGATGATGTAGGCATGTGAAGATGGCGGCGTCCAAAAACACGAAGGAAAGGGTGAGAAAAAAGCGACAAACTTTGCAACAAAAGTGTGAGCTTTCCGCTGCGCGTAAAAGAGTAATACTTGGCACAGATGATGTTGACGACCCAATCTAACGATTGCGCTAGTAAATTTACTGTGCTCAAAACGCTTTTCAGGGCCCCTTTAATTGCCCTTACATTTGCTACTAGCGTACCCGTCAGGGAAGCGTCGAATGTGAGCTTATGTGGAGCTACTTTGACTTTAGAGACTTCACTAAGGTTAAATAGAGTCCCCAAACCAACAAACTAAGGGCACATTCTTTCAGGCCCAGATCGCGTCGCGGCTTAGTTTTAACTAAGCGAACAAATTACGACGATCGATCCTCCGGCGACCAGCCAACTGACCCTGTCGGCGAGACTCGCAGTAGCCGTCACACTAAGTCTGCTGTAGTAAGCTTTATACGAAACGTCATAGGACATCGGCAAAGATGATGCAAAGAGGGGGAAAGCATTTTTAAATTGATTTGTCTACTAAATAAAGTCGCGTAAACGCACCCATAGTGGTCGAAACACGGCCTAGGGATTCCGGACTATAATTCGCGCAAGTGTTGCAACAATACTTACAAATCACTACAGTGTCCCTAAAAGAAGCGGGATTTGATTCTATTGCACTTTTGCACTTTATTTTCACATATTCTTAGTTTCTGAAGTAAAGTTATGTCAGTTCAGAAGTGCGGGGGACGCAAGAACGAACTAGCATGCGCTAACGTTTTCTTTTATCACAATTTTTTTTATCTCACGGGCTCTTGCTTGACGCAGTTGCACCAGGACGATGTTAGTTTTTCTAGTTTCGTTTCTATTATTGCGCTCCTAGAGGTAGCAGCGCTGGGGAACCACTTCTTTTGTAATTTTTTTCTTTTTGCTTCTCGCCGGCGCGACTGACGGCGCGCATGCTCGAAAACGGTCACTGCAGCCGCTGCTTCCGCACGACGCGGCGGCGAGGCAGACGCGCGTGTCTTGTAGTGAAATATTTCTCGTGTGTGCTCTCTCGGAAATTATGGTGCTGTGAAAGGGACCCCAAGAACGCCAGGATGAATCGTAACAAGAAGTCTCTTTCAGTGCTGTTAGCAAAAGGTGAGAACCTCATTTGTATGCCGTGAAGCTGAGCTGAAGGATAGGACTTGTGTCGTGCGTGTCATGTGCTTGATGACAGACAACCTTGTCTGTGTTGTATCGGTATCAGTGTTTCTCGCCCCACGTCGCGTTGGCGCACGTAACGAGAATAAAGTGTTCAAGTGATATTCGAGCTGGCGTCGTTACTGCCCGAGCGGCGTACGCCGGGCAGAGTAGCTGCGCTGGCTGCGCGCCGGTCGCAGCAGTGCTGGCCCGGCGGAGGCAACGGAGCGGCGGTTGCCAGGTGGGAATCGGGGGACGGGGAGGGGGGTGGCAGAATCCACCGGCATGAGAGGGGAGAATATCACCTCTCCCGCACGCAAGCTGCGTCCCCTCGCGTTGTTGCCATTACATATATAACGCCTTCCCCATATAACGCCCACAAATAGGGATAAAATAGTCACAGTGGCCGAGGAGTTCTATAGGGACCTGTACAGTAGCCGGGACATACAGGACAATGCCGAACGAGACAGTAGTTCAGGGGAGATAGACATCCCACCAGTAACGACCGAAGAAGTAAGGAAGGCTTTGAAAGAAATGAAAGGGGGCAAAGCACCTGGTGAGGATCAGGTAACAGCAGACCTCTTGAAGGATGGCGGAGAAATTGTACTTGAAAAACTGGCAAACCTGTATACGCAATGCCTAATGACCGCAATGGTACCGGAATCCTGGAAGAACGCGAACATCATCCTAATCCATAAGAAAGGCGACATGAAGCACTTGAAAAATTACAGGCCGATCAGCTTACTGTCAGTCGTCTACAAGGTATTTACCAAGGTAATCGCTAAACGAATCTCTGCAACCTTAGATTTCAGTCAACCTAAAGAACAAGCAGGGTTCCGTAAAGGTTATTCAACAATGGACCACATTCACACGATCAATCAGGTGATAGAGAAGTGCGCTGAGTATACTGAACCCCTATATATAGCCTTCATATATTATGAGAAAGCATTTGACTCGGTCGAAACCCTAGCAGTCATTCAGGCATTACGGAACCAGGGGGTAGATGAGCATTATGTAAGAATACTAGAGGATATCTATAATGAGTCTACAGCTACCATCATCCTCCATAGGGAGAGCAGTAAGATACCTATAAGGAAGGGTGTCAGATAAGGAGACACAATCTCTCCAATGTTATTCACAGCATGCTTACAAGAAGTATTCAGAACGTTGGATTGGGAACAGGTGGGAGTAAGGGTTAATGGAGAATACCTCAGTAACCTCAGATTTGCTGATGACGTTGCCTTGCTAAGTAACTCGGGGGACGAATTGCAAAGCATGATTTCCGCACTGGGCGAACAGAGTAGAACTGTGGGCCTGAAAATTAATATGCAGAAAACTAAAGTAACGATCAATAACCTCGGGACAGCACAGCAGTTTGAGATAGATGGCGAGGCAGTGGAAGTGGTAAGCGAATATATATACTTAGGCCAAGTTGTGACCCCAGATCCCAACCATGAGGCAGAGATAATTAGAAGGATCAGAATGGGGTGGGGTGCATATGGCAGACATTCTCAGATAATGAATAGCAGCCTAGCATTGTCACTGAAGAAGAAAGTGTATGACAGCTGCATCTTACCGGTACTCACATACGGGGCAGAAACTTGGAGGCTCACTAAGATGGTTCAACTTAAATTGAGAACGACTCAGCGGGCAATGGAGCGGAAAATGATAGGTGTAACATTAAGGGACAAGAAGAGAGCGGAGTGGGTCAGGGAGCAAACTGGCGTTAAAGACATATTAGTAGAAATTAAGAAGAAGAAATGGACGTGGGCAGGGCATTTAATGCGAAGGCAAGATAACCGCTGGTCATTAAGGTATACAGAGTGGATCCCTAGAGAAGGCAAGCGTTGCAGGAGGCGGCAGAAAGTTAGATGGGCAGATGAGATCAAGAAGTTTGCGGGGATAAATTGGTCACAGTTGGCACAGGACCGAGGTAATTGGAGAATAATGGGAGAGGCCTTTGCCCTGTAGTGGGCGTAGATAGGTTGGTGATGGTGATGATGATATAACGCCTTCAAGGCCAACATGGCAGCGGCGTTGCTATGGCAATAATAACGCAATAATGTTTACCCAGGCACACCAGAGCCCGGACGCTGGGTTGAAGGCTAAGACACCGCCTCCTAGTTCCACTACGATTGGCAACTGTCTTGAATTAATACACCGAAATATTCCTTGTTTACGGTGTTTACGCTTGCTTGATGCATGCAGCAACCTTTGACAGAGCAGTTCTGTGCGGCGGCGTTATCCAAATATGTCAGAAACGTGCTTGCTCTTGAGAAATCCCACACAGTTTCCCCCATTGGTTCTAAAAAAATCCAGAGCTGCCAATACGGCGAACTTCAGATCGATGAATTGCATTATTCGCCATAGCAAATGCCTAGCTAGTAGGCGGCTGTGACTGCCTTCTTTTCCACGTGACGACAGGGCGGCCGATGGTGGCGCTGCCACGGCGGAGCAGGGCGCCCTCTTTAGGTGTCGCACGCTCTCTAAAAGTACCGGGCCAATTTCTCTGCTTTACGGCACAAGCCCAACACGTGACTGCATTCTCATGCCTGGTTCACCCCCCCCCCCCCCCCCTGCAATGCTCTGTTGCCATTGGCAGCAAAGCTAGATAATACATTAACAATCGTACTCACTTCTTGCAGCAAGAGTGACTTCGCTGCCGCCATTGTAGGAGCACCGACCGCGAGCTCCTTGTAGCACAGTTGGCCTTTTCGCCGCCTTTGACGAACACGCCAGCAGTACGACCCGCGTGTTCCTGCAAAAAATGCAACCGTTATTCTCTTTTTGAAAATAGTCAAGACACTTACTCCAGAGACAGATACGAACATAAAAAAAAACTGGGTGTGTAGTCAGTCCGCGTGGCACCAACACAGGTGACCAAGCAGTGCAAACAAACGGAAGCGACTATCGCTCCTCCAGTGAATGTCAAAGAAAAAAAAATGATTTCAAGGCGGCTAGACAATGGGCTAGGGATATCAGCGCGAGCATTTTCGTCGAAGTGTCGCCGTGTTGTATTTAGAAATGCCCAAGCCTATGTTTAAGTGCCAACTTGCGAAGGAAGATGCGATAGCCCGGAACTCCACAATAAAACGGTCTTCGAAAAAGTGCTAAACCAATAGAACAGGACACGTGGTCAACGGTATCTGTGCCAAGGGTAGCCGCGCACACACAGCGCAAAGCTCAGTGTCGCTGCAAACTTAGAAGCCACATTCCTGCACTCACTTTAAAAGCCCCGCCATCAGTATGCCGCATTTGCTGGTCTTCGCGTATCTACCGCGTTTGCGCCTGGTGCCGTAGACAGACGTGACAGCGCGCGCACTGCGCACGACACCGAGAGGGCAAAGCACCGACATGGCGCCGGTCGCGGCACAACATGTGCTAACTTTGCTGTTCCCGCTTGAAACTATGTTTCAGTCTTAGTTTCTTTTCAGTAGTCTCCAGAGGACGAACGGTATCGTCCCAGACCATGCGCGGCGCAGACCAGGCTGAGATGGCGGGCTGGACTTGTTTGCGCGCTCTCGTCTCATCGAGCGCATGCGTAGTGCCTATGCGAGGCGGGATGGAATATGGTTCTGCACATCGGGCGCACGCCGTTGCATTTCCAGTATTAACTGAAACCCGCACACACGTCCATGTGGCCTTTATACATAGCTTGCGCATGATTTCATCACAACCCTTTCTTGTGACCCACTTCTAGCTTTTTCAGCCCTCTCAAAGATGAGAGCGGCAGATAAGTGTGCAGCTACATAGAAAAAACAGCGCCAAAAAACGATACGACATAGAGTAAAGACAAACACTGTCGCATTGTTTTCTGGCGCTGTTTTTCTAAGTAGTATCATGCGCCAACTATCCGTGCTTCGCCGTGCTTGTGGGTCCCAAACATGGCAGCTAAGCTGAGGTCCGTGCAAGCCATCTATTACGTAATACTAAAAACAAAGTGTCGGTTTAACGCCCCGACGTAATGTTCAGGGGTGTATGTGGGGTAGTGGGGCTGTGTTGCGGCGTAGGGGAGAGCAGCGACTAATTTCGACTACCCGAGTATCTTCGACACACGCGGCGTTTCCGTTTTCTCCTCCACGAGAAAAACGTGCGAGATCCGAGACCTTGCATGGGGTCAGCAGCAATACGCCTTAGACACTCAGCCGCAGCGGCGGGTCGTTCCTTGTGCAGTGTCATGGTGTGAAACCGTCGTATTTTCGCCGCCTGTACACCTTTTTATTTCAGATAAGCAGAACACGACCGCCTACTTTTTCTGGACTCCTGCAAAGAATGCGCAGATGATTCTTAAAGTCACACTCTTAGCACTTCTGAACCAGTCCAAAATGGCGACGTCTGTGTGGTTTTGCTTGGAAAGGTTCGCAGACGCTGTCAAAATACCGATCGTTCACCTGTGCGCCCCATGCAGTCTTCCCAAAGGGGCTATCTCATTGAATCCAGAAGTTTCGTAACCGCAGATTCCCCACCGCTTTTCGACTTCGGCTTTCGACAACAGCCAAAAAGGGGGCCCCTGAGGATATCAGCTCCAACGACAGCGAAGACACCACGAAACGTTTATCATTGCGTAAGACCATGTATACGTCAAGCGTGGAAATGACGGCTCGTATTCTCTCCGTCGGAAAACACACATGGGTGTGCGCTTGTGTGTGTACGACACTGCTGTCCACGCTCAGAGTAGGTACAGGGACGAAATTTCATCGATCAAACTAGGCAGTAAAACATTTTTGACGTCAGATGGGATGCGGTCGCCAATGAATTTCATATTAATATATACTAGAGGGAAATCTGGCGCCACTGTCTAGGGGAGCCGCGCTTCAGCGAGCGTTCCGTCATGTACCGGGCAGGCACGTTCCACTTGTCCTTGGCATGGCTCATGAACAGGCTGAACATTTGGCTCTGGCTGCAAAAAAGCAACACTATTACTGTAGAAGGTTCATGAAATTTGTTTTGTTATTATAAATTGAACCTCCAAAAAGATTAATTTGTCAGTTAATATTTAGAAGCGCCATGTACGACGAAAAAGAAAAAAAATGTTACCCTTTTTTGTTGATTTTGGCTTCGAGACAAAAAAGAAGCCATATGGCTAGCTAAGCCAAGTAGGCGAGGAACGTCGCTAGCGGCAATGGCGCCGCCCACGGCGGCCCGCGACTGCAGCGACAGATTTCCCTCTAGTATACATTAGCATGAAACTCCATGGCAATCTCAGCAGGTGGGATCGAACGCGGGACGCAATAGAGGGGAATATCACTAACAGTATAACTTCGTTGTGCACATAACAGCTCCCGCTACCACAGCACCCATCACGAGCGAATGAAGAAACACCTCTACTCCCTCCCTCTACTCCAGGTGACACTGGAAGCAAACGTGCGGTTGGCTGTAAGGCCCATTCATCATGTTTTAGGGCTACAACGGCGTTGAAAAGATATAGCGACACGCGCGGGCGATAGCACAACGTGGCAATAGTTGCGAGGGCGCAGCCTCAGTCGCTGCGAAGGCGCTTGATTATGTGTACACGTGACTGACTCGGGCGGTGACGCTGCTGCTGCACCGTTTATTCTATAGACCTTTTTATTTCCTTCGTCCCGGGAGCTTCCATTTTATCATTGGACTGTGATAGCGGCTCTACCATCGGCGCAGTCGACAGGAACATGTAACTGCGTATGCGCAACGCAGCCCAGAACATGCTCGGACCTAATTGAAGATTAACGGATAAAAACATTTATAGCCTTGAGACAAAGGAATAAACGAAAACACGAGAAGAAGAACATAGTTAGAAGCGAGGAGAGCAAACCCGACAGGGAGCTCACGGGCCCTCAGAGACGAAGTTCCCCAGAGGGAAAACGTTATGAGGGATGCTTAGAACTTTCTACCAATGTGAAGGCGGCAGCTATTCAGACTGGGGTGTGACCCCGATGTCCAGATCGACCATTTTCGTCTGACCCGTGGCCTGCTGCTGGTTCTTCGCCTCAACAAGGACTTCACCTGCTCGTTGTTTTTTGGCATTGTAGGTTTTCCCAATTATTCCGCCAAGGTATTTTGTGATCAGAAATACTGATTGTGAAGCAAGAGGGTGGACTGCGTCAACAGATTCGATGACCAGGAATCGAGAGCAGTTGTCTGGCTTTCGGAAGCTCATGCTTGGAAGTGGAGGAAACAAGACTTCGGTGCGACCCACTTTTCAGGGACCGACCACGTTTTTGAGGAGGGTTTGATTTTTCCATACAACATAGAAGAAAGCAGGGGACGGGGGTATACTTTCTTCGCTCGGGTTACCCTGATACCGAGAGAGGTCCCGGAGCTTCCTGCCTGGTAAACGGACAGGGAGCTCATCCGTCGGAGCTTGACCTGGGCTCCGACGGCCACCGTTGGTGCCCTTCACCTTACAACTCCTAGCCACGGTAGATTACAGGATGAGTATGGGGGCTCGAGGTCCACGGTGTCGCCAATACCGTCACCAAGATTACTCAAGGTGCCCCGTGCGGGGGCAAACGGGGAAAAAGCGGCGCCACAGCAGCTAATGACGCCGCCGGCACGCGACTCCGGCATTCGTCACACCTCTTCGCACGTGCTCTACCGGCCCATTTTGAGCCGCCCTGCGCAAAGCGAATCGACGGCGAAAATGTTCGCGAACCGCTTCACTGATTGCTGACGTAATGAAAAGCTATACAACAGCTGAGATATAAAAGAGCGCTGGAAACACGACTACAGAAAGGACACACAGACAGGGCCCTTTCTGTAGTCCTGTTTCCAGCGCTGTTTTATAGCTCAGTTATGTACCAACTGGCCCGCCTTCAATCTTTGTTGCAGTCTATACAACAGGTGGCTGACGAAGGCAATATTGATACTTAACATAAACTAAACGACAAAGTGTTGGGGACAAAATCAACAAGAACTAGGCGCAAACGCGGGAGGGGGAGTCCTCAGCACAAGTGGCATTTTGTAAGCAAAAAAAAAAAAAAATTCAGGGCTATCTGCACTAACCTGGAACCTGACCAGGAGATGGAAAACTAAGGAGGGGGCATGAAGCGTATCAGTGTGTTCAAAAATTCTCTCTCTCTTTCCACACGGCGCGCGCTGATTGGGCGCCGCAGAAGCGCCGGTGAGAGTAGCAATCACGCGCTTGCGGAGGTGTTGGCGGCGTCTCTTGCGTTGAACCGAATTTAAGCAATTTGCATGCCCCATCTGCTTCAGCTTGCGTTAGTGGCAGGCGTCAACGCTAGCGCAGTTCAATGCCCGCGTGTACCGTTGTCAGAATGGTTGGAGGTTGACACGTAAGGCCTCGGCCTGGGGGCTTGCCCTTGGTGATCAACGAGGCCCCTCCACTAGGCAGGCATGCCTTTTCTTGTTTCGACCGACCACCCGACGCGATCAGGCCTAGCGTCAAGGCCTCTTGGTTATTTGAGCGTAACACCAATTATAGCCCGTCTACAAACAGCTTTTGCTTGCACTTGAGTGTTGAAGCGGACAGAGAGTTCCAGAAATCTTTAAATCATGTTAGTGTATTTTGAACAGGTTTTATTTATTACACACTGGCGAGGCGTTGGAAAACGAGTGTCCCGGTGTTTCGGTACCGTCACTACATTAGATGCCGACAGCCCCAGCCACTAAGGGGCTTGGCCCCTAGAAGACGCTCACGAAAACAGGCACTTGGAGGCGTGTTTCCTCTTGTGATCGCGTATTTGGCGAAAACACCTACAACTTTACGTCCGAATCCATTAACCCCAAAGGAAGACGGAAGAACTTTATTCAAACGCAAGATTAAACGTCGAGAGTGTGCAGGGAGCGGTTCACCAACGCACACTGGTCCGAGGCTAGCCAAGTCCGCCATTTTGAAGGAGGAGAGTGTGGAAAATGTGGGGAATGAATCGCAATGGGGCGGGAGAAAATACAATGTCCTAAACTGGATTATGGTTCGGGACAATTGGGACATGCTGGGGAGTGACGGATACGTAGAGAAACGAACAGGTGGAAGGAGGGCATTTAAGTGCATGCGTCGAATAATGAGCACTTGCGTGTTGGTTAGACATTTGTCCGGAATAGAAAATGTACGAAGAGTTTTTATGATGTTTGTATAGCGAAGAGTGATTTCTTGTTTACATTGGAGAGTAGTGTCCCACGGGATGGATCGGGCCAGAAAATCCCAGGCGTCCGGCGCAGAAGTTCGCTAGACAAGGGGGAAGCCCGGTCGGGGGCCGCATGAATGGAGGGCATTTAAGTCATGGCTCCATTTGGACTCTGTGCATTTGCCGGTAGAAAATTACAGGTTCTTAAGTTTGTTGCAACGATACGTGAACTGGATAGTTCCCACGAGCGAAACCCAGGGTCACCAGAAGTTCGCTAGCGTGAGTAAGCCCGCTCGGGTGGTTACAACCATGATGCGAAGATTCTCACGGCTCCATGCCCGCTTGGCGCGTGACACCCATTAGTGCAAGTCGTGCCAACGTGAACCGGCCAGCACCGCAACGCCGGCCCGACATCCAGCTCGGGCAACCCGCTTCGGGCATGTTCAACGCATTCGCGGATCTGCCCCGACGCTTCCAGCCCCGCAAGGACCCCCTTGGAGCTCAGCCGTTGTTGCCGAAGAAAGAAACTCACGCGGCCGAGGCTTGGACGATCGGCGCTCGCCGCATCTCACGGGCTCCACGGAACCGCCCCCGACCAGCTCTCAGCCCCAAGCGCCGGGGTCGCTCAGGGTCGAGGAAAGCAACTACCCAGCTGGACGACGGGCCCGCCATTTTCCTGGACCAGCACGCAACCAGCCCGAGCCCCTCGAACACAAGCCTCGGAAACAGCAGCCCCAGGGCAACGAGCACAAGGTGAGCTGCTCGAGCGCCCTCTCACGCTGCTCGTCGCAACCCACCTCCCCGCCTTTTGTCCCCTCCCCCGACATTATTACAGATCTATCCGCCATTTCATTCAAGCGGAAATTACCCTTCTTCACCAAGAAAATGCGACTCCCGCCAGGAAAATAAATCCCTGAGGCTCTTATCGCTACGCTCACTGGCGAGCCCTCCCGCAAACCCTCCCCCGCCGAAGCGTAAAGCCACATCCGACGACCCCCGCACGCCACCCCCTACCCTAGCCTGGAAGAACAGGCCGAACATTAATTAGCCAACATCGAAATGAACTGCCAGAAAGCACTGCTGGAGCAAAAAACCGAATACACCAATTTACATCCAATACTGCAGGATAGCCTAACCGCCCTACCGGCAAATACTGAGGCTGTTCGCTCTGAAATTCGCTCGACTATTCAAGATATTGTTCGAATTATAAACAATCCTATCGCATTTGCCCCCGCCTTGAATCCGCGCTATGGATCGCCAATCGAGTGAAGACGCTGAGGTCATTCGCATCTGGCAGTGGAACTGAAGGGGCTACCGCCAGAAACGTGGAAACTTGCAGATGCACAACCAACCGTAGGATACATCGCCGCAAGTTATAGCCCTGCAGGAAACCGGCACGATGGTTAAGCTACCTGGGCATAAGGCGTTTCAAAGTTCTAATGATCCCAAGACGGCGGTACTAATTCAACGTAATATCCCCTCGAAAGATTTCAATTTGACAGTGTAGACGTCCCACATGATCTAGTTGCTTTGTGCCCTACTAAACGAACTGGCACTCGACTTTATATTCTTAATGTTTACAGCAGTCCCAAGAAATACGGACACAATTTCAATCTCCTTTTTCTCTCTTACCAAAAAGGAAACCGGACACCATGAACTAATCATTGTAGGAGACTTTAAGGCACCTCACACAGCGTGGGGCTACCCGCGTTGCACACAAAAAAAAGCAGACTCCTCTGGGATCAGGTGCAGTCTCATCGGCTTACGCTCGAAACAGATCCCGTTACACCCACCAGGGTTGGAAATAGCGTCCAGCGGGACTCCACTCCCGATCTAACCTTCACTTTTAATATCAGAACCGCTCATTGGCACTGCACCGACAATTCAAAGGGAAGCGATCACTACCTCATCTAACTTGACCTCACTCCCGTCCTCTCCATGAAGCCGCGCCCAAGGCAATCATACATAACTGATAGGAATAAATTTAGACAGATTCGAGAACAGGACACGGCCCTATCTCACGCTGTGAGTGATGGCAGTCTCCAAGGCTGGGCTCATTATATATGATTAGACGCGCGCTCAGCCACTAAAGTGATAGACTCAGATCGTCCCTGGGGCAATGCTGAATCGCGCCTACAACATATGTGGGCTGCTTATAAAGGCATACAACGCCGGTGGCGTAAAAACAAACGCAATCGCAAGGTCAGCCGCAAATTAACCGACTTAGAAATTGCCATACAGAAACACGCCATCCGCATATCGTGCGATGAATGGAATCACGCGTGTGATCAAATGCACGGGAACTTGAGCATGAGAAAAACCTGGTGCCTCTTGAAACACCTGCTGGATCCCAGTCGGCCGAAAAACGAGCAAAATAACCGTCTCACCTCAATCGTTCACAATTTTCCGGGCAAGAATGAGAAGTTATATGAGAAGAAGAATAGACAAACTGAGTTTCCTCTGCGTCCCCACGGGAGGCAACTATCCTCTCCCGCCGTAAAAAGGTCCCAAGAACGAAGGCCTCGACGCTGACATCATCGAGGCGGAAGTAAGAGGAGCCCTCAAACTCCGCCCCGGGTCAGCGCCAGGGCCAAATGGAGTAACAAAACAAAATGCTCCGAAATCTTGATGATAATTCTCTCTCACGGCGTATTTTAACTACTTCTGACAGCGCGGCTCATTGCCGTCGTCCTGGAAGTACGCCAAAATTACCCTCATTCCCAAGCCCGCAACAGCAATGTCCATCGAGCATCTCAGACCAATTTTTGTTGACTTCATGCATGGGGAAAGTCCTGGAACGCATCCTACTATCTCGCCTCACGCCTCATCTAAGCTCATCATGCACACTCCCGCATTCCATGATAGGCTTCCGACCTGGACTATCGACCAAGGACATCCTCCTTCAATCATCCCGGGAAATTCTAACTCCCCCTCGTAGATTAGACACAGCGGCGATTCTGGCCCATGACTTAACCAAAGCATTCGACAAGGTCTCACATACAGATACTTCACGGGTTAGCATCTATCAATCCAGGCGAACGCATGTACAACTACATCCGTGATTTCTTGACAGATCGCAAGGCTTTCATTCTTATTGTTATCATATCTTTTCATCCATGGGAAGACCACAAGGAGCGGCGCTATCACCATTGCTTTTCAATCTTGCCATAATAAACATGCCGAGAAAGCTCGAACAGATCCCCCACCTGCAATTGAGTCTATACGCGGACGATATTACCCTCTGGGTCGCAGGAGGTAGTGATGCTCTCATTGAAGAAATTCTCCAACTTGGAGCCCAGACAGTCGCGGACGAAGCCAAACTTGCTGGGCTGACCTGTTCACCTACCAAATCGGAACTCTGCTCATGTCACCAAAACATGGCACTAAAACACCAGCCAATATTAGAATCGCCATTGATAATCAACCGATCCTAGAGGTACACACTCTAAAGATCCTCGGACTGCTCATACAACCAAATAGGGCAAACACACAATTACTCACGCAGCTTAACAAGCACGTCACACAGACTATCGGACTGATAAGACGTATAACTACTCGGCGTCAGTGCTTACGAGAAAATGAGAGGATACGCTTGATCTAAGCCTTCGTCGTGAGCAGGATCACGTACTCTCTGCGGTACCTACACGTCAGCGCTACTGAACTTGAAAAATCAACTGCCTCATTCGAAAAGCGTACAAAGCGGCGCAGCAACTGCCCCTGCACACATACACTGCCAGATTCGAACATCTAGGGGTGCACAACACGGTAGAAGAGCTAGTCTATAGAAACGCACCTTTCTGCTCAAGTAGCCCGTCTATCGACTACCCCTACAGGACTACACATTCTTGACAGCTTAGCCTTAATATCCCGACAGGAATAGACCGGAACATCCCCTTTCCGCAAACCAACCACGCTCAACTCATAGTTCGGCCACTACCCCGCAATATGCATCCAACATATAACCTAAGCCGAAGAACACAGAGGGCACCAGCACTGGAGAGGCGTCTTCCAATCCGCCCAGATATCCACGACGTGGACGCTGCTGAATACCGTCACCATGACGCATATGCTATAGCCGTGATCAACAGGCCCGACACCCCTCCCGTCCACTCCCTCGCGGTGAACACCCCTCATCCCGGAGAGGCGGAGGAGGCGGCAATAGCGCTAGCGCTGTCACACAGGCCGACCCCCGCGATTATAATCTCAGATTCTAAAACGGCCGTTCGAAATTTCGCTCGTGGCCTTATTTTGCCACTCACTCTCAAAATTCTGGCTGAAAACTCCCCAACCTCCCCAGTAGAACTAATTTGGACCCCGGCTCATGCCGGCCTCGGGGGAAATGAGGCAGCCCACGTCGTCGCTCGAGGACTTACAATCCGAGCGGGCCCCAGCCTCGTTCCCTACCATGGGGCCAGGTCTGCCAGGGACAGACTGACAACTTACCACGACATTGTCAGTCATTACCGCCTCGCCCGCCGCAAATACCCCCTGCCCATTCTTAGCTCACCCACGCGCAGGAAAGCACATGGCGACTCCTCCAGACTCACACTCTCCCTTGCCGAGCGGTACTTCACCACATCCACCCGTCCCTTTACCCCTCCCCCAATTGCCCTGCCTGTGGCACACGCTCCACTGTACACCACTCCATGTGGGGCTGCCCTAATGACCCTTTCCCTCTAATTTCCTCCGACAAGCAGTGGGAGGGGGCGATGGGTAGCTCTGACCTAGGTACACAATTCTCCCTCGTGGTCAGGGATACGCTAGTCGCCCCAGGCTGGAGCCTGCGGCCACCCCGACCCCTTAAACCCACTGCAAATAACAAAGATTTCTCTCTCTCTCTCGCGGGCGAGGCGATGCATCACCTTCATTGGCTGCGATTCCAGCGTGACCAGGGATCCACCTCAGCGTGACAGTGTGGGGTCGTTGTTTTGTTAAGTCTTCAGTAGGTCATGCTGTAGTTCAGGAATCCTACCCATGTGGACGGCGCGGATAGCTTGCATTGAATCAGTGTACATCGCATATCCTGAGGGGTTAGGGGTTCTGCAGGGAGAGCGGACAGAGTCCGCATGGAGCGCTCAAAGCGTGCATGTCACGGCACTACCTGATACCACAGTCCGTCTAGTCAAGCGACCTTGGCGCACGGCTAAGGCGCAACGACCACACGTATCGCTTTGTTGGTTGCATGGGCAAACGTGTACCCACAGCAACGGAAGGCCGACGAGGCGGCGCGCGAGTTCCTTACCACCTGCGCCAATGCACGTCTGACCACAGCAAGTTACTTTACCACCACACCCATGATTATACAACAGCTAACAAGAACTTCGAATCAGGTACCACCCAATCCCAGGACTCCTCCCCACGGCTTCCTGACAACGCAACAATTGCTGCTGCATCGCCTGCCCTCAGGTTTAGCCCTCGCAACACCGTAGATGTTGAGTTGTAGCCGCTGTCCAGAGACAGGTAGAATCCGGGTTTCTCTTCATCTGACCCCGAACCCTCTAATCCAAAGCTGTCGCCTTACAACGCCCCACTTCCTGCTCTGGGGATGCACGGCACACGCGCTGAGAGAGTAGCATCTGGGGGACGTGCTCTGGTCTCGATATTGGACGTCCTGACTGGTGGGTCGGTTGATGGGTAAACGCCCACCGAGAGGTGCTGGACACGTTCGCGGCTTTCGCCAGAGCCGGGTCTCCTCCCCCCCCCCCCCCCCCGGTCGTGGCCCTTACCAACTGTTTTCAACTTTCAGGCAAACCAGCTACTTCCAAAAAAATTTTCAGTTACCACCATCATCGCACGAGCGCGGATGTACGCGTCGCTGTACGTGAAATTTCCCCCTACGTACGTCGCCACCACGTCTCTCCGCCAAAGCCTTGTTCCGTCTGATATACACTCCGGCTAAATAGTTGTGGCAAACGGTCTAATATCTCTAAGACTGCTGAGGAACAACGCAGCGTCAGAAGTGCCTCGTGAATGTGCTCTCCTCCACTCTTTCCTACGCATACATGCTTTTGAAGAAGTTGTAGTGGCGGCATCCCCATCTTCCTTTAGCGCCACTACCCCCATCCATAAGTGCACGTCCCCATTATCATCATCCGCATCCTACCAGGACCATTATCAGCGGTCGGTGGCTCCGAGCGTGAGCTTGTAGGTATAGTGTTCATTATAGAATTTTATACTAATATATACTAGAGCGCTGCGATCACGGGCCGTCGTAGGCGCCACCATTTCAGCTAGCGACGTTCCTCGCCTACTTGGCTTAGCTAGCCACGTGGCTTTTTTTGTCTCGAACCGAAATTCAACGAAAAAGGGCAACGTTTTCATTTGAAGCTACACGTTTTGGAGCTACACTGGCCGAGGCTGAGCAGTTTTGCGTGGCTTCTGGGGAGCCGTGCTGCGCATGTGCGAGGAGTAGTGACGTCTCACGGCGCACAGCTGGCGCGCCTGAGCCGCCGCCGCGACTGGATTGGATTGGATTGGAAATCGTTTAGCAGTAATAAGCATGATGATCAGCTAATCCTAGACAACGAGGAAATCTAAGAATAACCAGCTGAACCTTAGCTCACGCTACGTATATCCTGGCATAGCCGAACTAAGCCACTGCTAATTTTTTTTCTTCATTTTGCGTGAAGCCTCGAAGTAATCACTGACAACTAGTCTTTTTGGAGCTTCAAATTGATAATAACGAAACAAATTTGATTAATCTTTTCAGTAATGTTTTTTTTTTTTTTTTTGCAGCCAGAGGCAACTTTTGAGCCTGTTTATGAGCCATGCCAAGGACAAGTGGAACGCGACTTGCATGGTACGACGGAACGCTCGTTGAAGCGCGGCTCGCCTACACACTGGTGACTAGTATTCCCTCTAGTATATATCAGTATCAAACTCTATGGGGTTCACTGGCGTGGCACGTATACCGGCAACCATGTGTGTGCGCCGCAATGCTGGTGCCTTCGCGTCCCCGTTCCTAAGGCGACGTCTTATGCACAATCCGTGCACAAAGCAGGCGACCCCGACTCAATGTCATCCTCGCTGCCCGCGACGCAGAATACGTTTTTCTTGTACAAAGCGCGTTCGAGTGATACCATAACGCAGGGTGTGCCGCGTTAACGTTGGTTACGCGAAGAGAATGCCTGTTCAGTTCACCGGTGTGAAAACCTTGCGCTGCAATTAAACCCCAAACTTGCTTACGAGCGAGTACAAGTTGACCGTGGCCCAAAGGCTGCAAATTGTGCGCCTTGTTAGCGCTGTTATGGGGCAGCAGTGTGCCACAGAGCTGAAAAGCATTACGTCGACGTTACATATCTGCTGTTTCCAGCCGCGCCCCTGTCGCGCACCTGTCGCGAGACACGAGTGAAACGTCGGAACTGATCAGCTGATTGCCGCCTGCCGTGTTTCGCTATCGGCCACAGATGGCTCCGCTCTCGGCGAGCGCCTTTCCCCTTCGGCCGCTTGCCGATAGATGTCGCTAGTCTCCCAGCTAACGTATGGAAGCGGGAGATCACGAGGGAAATGTTCTTTGATAATACCAGAGTCCTTCAATGCTTTTCAGGGAGTGCATTGCTTTTCGAAGCCTGTGCGGGTTGCTTGCGGAAGGAGGAGGAGGACGTTTATTTATATTTTTCAGTGGTTAGGCGGCACTCCATCGAGGGCTCGTGCCACGTGCGACAGTTCCCGACGGGGTCAGCAGGGGTGGTAGGTACCCTGGTCCAGGGCTCCAACGGCCTCTGCTGCATTGCGTGCCCGCTGAATCAGACCGATCTGGTCTTCACAGCAGGCGCTGGCCAGCAGTGCCTCCCATTGCTCCGCATTAGGGTTTCCGATTTTGGGGACCCCCGTTGTGCTTTGGCATTCCCATGCGGTGTGGTAGAAGGTGGGTTTTTCTTGATGGCACAATGGGCATGCGTCTGCATATCGAGTTGGATAAATTTACTCAGCACGTTTAGGTTTGGGAAAGTGCCTGTCCGCAGCTGTCTCCAGTCGGTGGCTTCTTGCCCTGGTCAGGGATTCGTGTTGCGGAGGGTACCTTTTCCTGATACCCCTGTAGTGTATCCAATGTGGCCGAGTATCCGAGGGGACTGGCGTGGGTTCTTCGAAGTCGGAATCATCGGGTGCTTGGTTGCGGACACAAAGACTTATCCGCGAGCCGGTACCGGAAGAACTATGCGCAGGTTGGGGCACGAAGCCGGAAACCACGCGACATATTAGTAACGGAGTGCAAAGGTATCCGTCCAGTCCTCAGTGAGGAAGACATCGAGCTTCCGGAAGCCCTTGGCTTAAAGGTTAACGGAAAAGTGAATTGGACAGCAGTAGAGGTTAGTAAAAGAAGGTTAGAATGCTGGTGGGAAAAGAGGAACAATCTGGGAAGACATGCTAACATCGAAGTGAGACTAGTCCAAAAATTCCATAAAGTTTCTTTTTTTTTTTCGAGGTGATTGTAAAATGGCGTTACGACTAAGGCCGCTGTACAACGCCACCCTGCCACAAGGGGAAGCCACTAATCATCATCATCATCACATGCGCCCACCGTTACGCTAGTTTTATCCAATCGCCGCCGGCGTGGACGCTCAGAATTTCTTCGGAAGCATTACTTGGTTTCTGGGGTGAACGAGCCGTGGGAAGGTTGCGGGCACATCTGTGTCGATATTCGTGTTCGCAGGCAACTGCGATGCAGCGTAGGCGTTTCGTGCGTCGTGCCGCTTTCTTACCCAGCCGCGGTTCCGTTCTCCGCTGATTATCCGGATTTTTTGAGGGCAAGTAGAGCATCACCACACAATGCCACTGCAATTATTCATGTCTGCTGACGTCACGGCCGAGAATCGGGTGGTAACGGCGCTGACGACGGATACCGGGCCAGTTTTTTTTTCGAGATACGGACGCATGCGCAGACACGGCGGGCACTGTCATGGCAAGTTTTTCACTGTTGCCAAGAGAAGAAATCGCCCGCTAAACAGTTATGTGAATACCATCTATAGTCGCGCGCCAGAAGGACACGAACACCATTGTTTAGGTGTGCGTCGCATGTCGTCGCACTTACAGTCCTGGCCAAGCATGCGAACCAGAAATAAATGTAGGAAGCCACATGACTTCCTAAGTCAGCGCACCGCTGATAAAAGTCAGGGTAGGACGCGGGTGATGATGATGGCGACGTGCGCTTATGATGATGACATTGATGATGACAGTGATTATTACTAATGATTTTCGTCTCAGAGTTATGACATGCTAAGCTCTAAGGGAGATGTTTGCGCTACGGGAAGACCCGCCGCGGTGGCTTAGTGGCTAAGGCGTTGCGCTGCTAAGCACGAGGACGCGGGCTCGATTCCCGGCCGCGGCGGCCGCTTTTCTGATGGAGGCGAAAAGCAAAAACGCCCGTGTGTACGAGATTTCCGCGCACGTTAACGATCTCCAGGTGGTCAAAATTAATCCGGAGCTCTCCACTACGGCGCGCCTCATCGCCTGCGTTGCGTCGGCGCGTTAAGCCCTACAATCAAATGCGCTACGGGAAGCGTTGCGTTGTGAGGAGGCTCTGGAGAATTGAGTTTGTGTGCGTGTGGATTGACATGAGTTTTCTTGTCTTATTTATGTTCCAGCTAAATTTTCAGTGAATAGGCGTGAGCTTGTTAAGACCTCCCCCCCCTCTTCGAGCATTAAGTACCCGTCGTGTCGAATGATCCTATGCCACCGCCAGCCACGTCTAGTTTGCTTAGCTGTACAGAGTTTCCTATGCGCATTGAGTTCCTGTTGCTCACAGGAATGACATTGACAGGCAGCACTAAAGTCTGACTTCACGCATGTCGCAGAACGGCCAAGTCATTTCCGTTTCGTTGGGGTCCTACACCCGACACCTCGACTTTTCATCAACGACGCCTTCCTCTACCTCTCTAACGTTTCACTACTAAAATTGCCCACCGATCTCGAAGACACCGTAGAAAACTCCTTTGGCATAATCCTGCTTCGAGCGCTGTTGGTGCAAGACGCACACTGATTCTGAAGCACTGGCCCTGCCCAAGCGGTTCTACTACGCCACAATATGGTGGTGGTCGAGCCCACGAACGCAGTAGGACGAATTTCCGCAGTATGATAAGCAAAAGGACAGCAGTTCACGAAAGCGAAAAACAATCTGGAACGCACCACGCCAACTCACCAGCCGAGCTACCGCGAGACGCTCTCATAGAGAGTGATAGGACGGCTGGGACATCGCGAGCGTCGCGAACGAGCTGGTGCGTGGGTGAGCGGCCCCCCATAGCCCTTCACGACACGCACACACACCGACATCCTCGGTATGACAAAAAAGAAAGAGCGCACTGAGCAAGATAACCGCCTTCCCCCCCCCCTCCCTCCTCCCCTCGCGCTAGAACACCGAACGTTAAAGCAGTACTGCATTACTAACTCAAACGCCGCGTGAAGTCCAGACAGTCTCAAGTGCAAGAATTCAGGCCCAACAGCGTAAATTTATGAACGCATTGTCGACTTTTCACGTCGAAAATCTCACTGCGCCCTCGTTGCAAACTCGTAGTCATACACGCCGTGAGACGCGCACAGAGGAGGAGTATGTCATGACGAGCACACGACATCGTCAGCCGGTCAGTTTCGAACGTCTTAGCCGTAACGATTATTCGGCGTCCACAAGCTTTAACAGGCGTTCTCGCGTACCTGGTTCGCAGTTTTTATCGCTCAAATTGACAGCATACCTGTTACTTCGCAACGTTACGGTGGTAGCGTTAGCAAACTGCGTTTCAGCTGACCCGAAACGCGGAGACGCCGCGGTTAATACTTGACAGTGTGAGCTACAAAGCCAGCGCATACAAAACGCTGTCTGTATATCGTTCATCGCAAGTTCTGAACCGAGGTTTATAACTGAATTGAGAACACTGCGGCCGCGGCATGTTTCGAAAACTTGTCTTCCCGTAATGGAGCTAAGACCCCTTGCAGACGACGTCCACGCACATTAATGACGCGACACGGCGATTGAACGCTGCAACGAAAATGCCCGTTTTCTGTCCTCCAAGAACTAACATCGGTAATGCAGCTTGTGAGGTCATTATATGTGTCAGTAGAAACTGTACTTACCCCTGAAACCCTGAAATGCTGGTTGACAGTGGACGCAACTCGATGTTTCGAATACCAAGACCACCGGCGAACGAACCCGAACCAACCGCACGCCGCGCCAGAATTGAGTTCTCTGTTCAAATGTGCGGTGGCGCTAGTTGCGAGTCCATTTCACAGTTAAGATGATGTCAACATTTATCCACTGCGTTGATAACGGCGTTTGAAACTCGCAATAGGGTATAAAAAATGTAGAAGACGATTGTTTTTAAAACATGTACCCTGTGAAAGGACAAAAACAGTGATATCAAGGTAGTGTTTATGCGCTAAGTGAAGTTGCGCTCCCTCGCTCGTGACGTCATCGTGGAGCCGGTGGGGAATGCACGTGGAGCTCGTTCGCGCCGTCGTCTGCTACGCTTCGACTGAATGTGGTTGCAGTTTCGCGCTACAACTCAACCTGTCGTCGCCTCCTTCGACCGAAAAGCCCCTTCGCCTCTCTCTAAAAGCGAAACAGCACATCAGCAGAAGGTTAAACTAGACTGTCACCTTCACATTATTAAGAATTTCTAGCATCCGCGGTAATTTTTGCGCGTTTGTTTTTCTCTATCTTTCGCCACGGAAATAACTACTTTGCGTTAAACATTATTTTTTTATTTTTTTTTATTCCATACGAATGCTCCGTATAGAAAACACAGGTATGCTTTAGACGCTCTGAGGTTTTTTGTAGGATTGCTTCAGAAGTCCTGGCCTGTCCCTTCATACACTGCTGCTTTTGTTGCGGCTGCACTCATGGACAGCGTGATCCCAAATGTGCCGGCTTTGCGCATACCCATTCCTCGATTATTTGCGCAACCTGAACTCGTAACAAAGTGAAAGCATTTACAGAATCACCCACCGTCGCCTTTCGGGACTGAACGTCAACGGCGACAGCCATCGTTGCCATATGGTCTTCTCAAACGTACCGGGTAATAAATAATTATACGATGGAGGCTGAAAATTGTGGCGAAAAAATACAAGCGAACACACTCCAGTAATTACGTTTGCTGAACACATAATTTAAAGCTTGTAAATAAAGATGCACACCGTTTTATTAGAGCTTGTTTAAGTTTATTTACAATTTACCATGAAGCTGTATATGGGTATAGACCACGGCATTTTCGTGTCCGTGTGCAAAAACTCTTAGATATACCCGCCCCCAGCTGTAAGCGTTCGGCGGGCGGCCGGATAATTTTTGTGGGGTCGTCATAATGTCAATCCTACTATACTCGCAAAACAGGCCATTGTTCTTGGCTTTCTATCATCCATCCCCATGTTTTGACAGCAATCAGCGTTCGGAGCGCGGCAGGGTGGTGTATGGGCTTCGTGGTGTCAGTCGTACGCGTGATGCCGTTATGAGAGTGATAGCCGTGTTGCGTCTCCGAAACGCGGGAAGAAGCACTATTCCATATGATGATGATGATGATTGGATATTTATGGTGACGCAATATTTCAAGTAGGTGGTTAGTTACATTGGCCATAGAGTTTTATACAATAACAACTAGAGAGGAATCTGGCGCTGCGATCGTACGCCACAATGGGCGTGATGGGTAGTTCTGGATTCGGATTGGCTCTCGATGGCTTGTGGAAGTTACTATGGATTGCAGGCAGTTCCGTTTTCGTTTTGGATTCCATGAACGCATTTCCTACGCGGGGTGTGGGAAGAAGCGATCAAAATACGTTTCTTCTTGAACTGCATGCCGCGCGCGAACTGAGGCCGCCCTGTGTGGGAATGTTTTATAACCAGAGTTGCGAATTGGGTGGGTTATCACTTCATTGCCGGCACAGCGAGCACGAAAACACAAATGACGGCGCTCTGTGCGGCGAAGTTGTCTGCGAATTAGGAGTCCCCGAACCGAGCTCCGTCGCCTTCGTGGTGAGCGACCGGCCAGCAAAAGTTGCTGCCGTGGTGATGACGACAAAAAGCCGAAGGCAAAACATAGCTGGTTTACTGCATGGCGAGAGATGATCAGCGATACCGGAACATCACTCTTCCGGGCGAGCTTTCCAGCGTGGATCGAACACAGCGACAGCGGTAGCCGATGCTATCAATAGAATGCGTTCTTCGTTCGAAGTAACAGGGTATTTATCCCCGAAGCGCTAACGCTCAAATAGCTTTCCTAGTGATTTGCCCCCGCACGAAAATAGTACACGCACACAAAAACACTCTTTCCAGAGTTGGTGAGGGCTGGCAGTAGCGGTGCTCGTTGAGCCTGAGAGAGGTGGGAGAGGAATCTCGGCGAGCGGCATCCGCTTCGCATGTGCATATCTATGCATGAACAGCTTGTTTTTGTATTCTGAAGCTTAAATGACTTGAGTCACCGCGGGCGGGCCCACACGGGGGATTGTCTCAACACGCTCGAGGAAGGCGGGCTTTCCGCATAGCACAGGTGCTTCGCCGCACTACGCCAACTTGTAGCACGCGCGAACAGGGCAGTGGCGCGCTCCACCGAAGGGTTCAATCTCTGACCCTCCACCGAAGGGTCCGAGATCCCGATGGACAAAGGTCAGCAACCATTGTCCGGAAGGATCGTCTTGAAGCGATGTGCTCGACAGATTCTCTACTCTAGGACTGGGCCGAACAACGCTGTGCTGGGGCTTCACTGGCTCTGTCACTGGACGATGAATTTTTACCCCGAAACGCCTCTGGCTCGGTCAGGCAAGCGACAGAACTCCGAAAACACAACCGCATCGCCGGCAAGTGCGAAGCCAATCCAAACTGAAGCTGTCTACCAGGCATTTATTTGGGACAAAAAAAAAATCCCGGGTCATCCCCACTAACGTGTAATTTGAGGAGGGGCAATGTATGCAATGTATAAGTGTATTCTTGACGCCTTGGCGATTTTGCCCACGAAGATAAAACCGTTGGGACTAGAGGCATACAGCTTTGCTGTAGGTCTTGTGTCTTTGAAGCACGAAGCGTTCTAGCACGAGGCATTGGAAAACTAGTGTCGCTGTGTGTTCTTTATGGCCTGAGTTTTGCCCACGGAGATGAAACGTTCTAGTGCGAGGCGTTAGAATACAGGTGTCCCGGTGTGCTCTTTCAGTACATGGTACGTTCTAGCGCGACGCGTTTCAAAATGAGTGTCCTGGTGTCTTAGTACCGTGACTACTACACGATGCTACGGCGACATGAGACGCCGATATACCGAGCCCCTAAGCGGCCTCGCCCCTAAAATTAGCCCTCGTGAGTCTAAAGCAGATTGTTGAGAGAGTATCACCTTGCCGTGTCCTCTACGCGCATTTCAAAAATTCCGGGCCATCTCCACTAACGGGAAACCTGGGGAGCGGCGAAGCATGCAGTGTATAAGTGTATTCTTGGTGCCTCGGCGTTTATGCCCACGGAGAGAAACCGTTGTTGGTAGAAGGTATACAGGTCTGCTGTAAGGCTCGTGTCTTTGAAGCACTCAGCGCTCTAGCGCGAGGCGTTGGAAAAAGGCTGTGCCGGGTTGTGTTCTGCTATTACGCGTTTTTCCGACGGAGATGAAATGTTCTAGCGCGAGGCTCACGACAGAGCTGCCCTCTGTCGTGAGCCTCCGTTAATGCGTTATCTTAGCTATCTCTCTCACCCACCCCGTTCCCCTCAGAGGTGGCGACGTATCCATACGAGCGCCTTTCGCAACAAGCTGAGGTCTGTGGTTTCTCGGCAGCGCCTCGAAAATGAAATCGTGAATGAATCCAACGAATGAAATCAAAGCCGCGGCAGTCGGCACGGCTTCAATTTGACGTGCCGCTGGCAACTGCGAGCAAAGAGCCACGGCAGCCACTGGCACTGCCAGCTCGCGGCTAGGCCTGGCTAAATTCACCCAATACTGCCCGAGTTCGCGGCCGTGGGTGTGATGGTAGCGCCTTAGGCTTGACGTCCGTGTCTTCACATGCGCTCTTGTGTTCGGCTTATGGTCCCCCTCGCCAGGAGCACTATGCCGTTTTCTGTTCGTCTTTCACTCGGTGTTAGTGTATCGACGATGCACATTTTTGCCAACACGTCCTATTTTGCTCACGCGGTAATACGGGTGTGGTGTGGGATTCGAACCCGGTAGCGCTACCAAATGCGAGTCAAGCACTCATCTCCTGCACCACAGCCGATCTTTCATTCTAACTAAAATTGGTAAGTAGTTAATGCATTGTAGCCTTATACTCAGAAACGGCCGTTTGAGGAATGCAGTGCTGCTTATATGAACACTCTTATTTCGCAAGTATCAAAGCACGTTTATGCTGACAAAGTGTAGATTCTAACATCGCCGAATAATCAGAAACTAAGAGAAAATAAAAGACCAAAATAGAAACTAAGGATCATGACAATGGTAATGAGAAGGAACAATCGCGCCAGTGGAAGCCTACGGGAATAATATGGGCACACTAATTGCAAAGACCGCAAAGCATATTCGCCCTAATTCCTGATATGTAGGGCTGAGAATGACTATTAGCCAGGTCCCCCAGTCAGAGTAAGAGAAACTAAGCATTTAGAAGACGTTCAGTGCCATCGCGCCTTGTTCGCATCGCATAAAAGTTCGCGCTTCTGCTCCCACTACGTCTGAAATCCAAAAGTTTTCAGTGGGTGCCCCATGGTGGCGCTAAGGGATTTTTCATTCACCCTGATTCTTATACTTTGCCGTTAACACAACGGATGACGCCGGCTTTACATGACACGAAAATTATTCCGGAGCCCTCCAGTACGGCGCCCCTCATCGCCTGCGTTGCGTCGGTGCGTTAACCCTACATTCATTCAATCAGGTCCTTAACACTAAGGCGCTAATAGGGGAACGATGCAATGGGGAAAAGATCATGACGATGGCTATGAAAGGACCGGATCGCACCCACTGGACGCGTTTGTGCTGTCGATGCTTTTTCTACTGCGATGAACTCTGAAGTGTGTTCCTTGGGTACGGCTGTGAAGCGTGGTCGCCTTAGTGTCACTAAATAAAGTATTTCAGAGTATCCGCACCCTTTTCTCCTATGTGCCATTTGCGCCCTCTTCCCATATGTGCAGAGTATTGGCAACCTTTGGCATGTGCCGCTACGATGCTAATTGGTCGGTTTGCACCACGTGACATTATTTACCTATGGGGCCTGCCAATTTGTTTTTGGGCATCGGCCCCTGCAGCTTGGACACTGAAGCAACCGGTTTAAGTGAGAATTGCCCACCGATAAAATTCGTGCCTGAATTTTGTGACGCTATAATATTATAAATTTTAAGTATATTAAGCTGGTACGGCATGTGAAGTGAAAATAACTCACGGCATGTCTAACGACTCTTCGCTGACTCCGCTTCACTGGAGTTGTAAGGTTCATAACAAGTTTTGCCGAAGTTAATTTAGGTAACAAGGAGTCAAAATCAACCGAAGTTGTCGTACTAAAAATGCTCTAGAAGCACTTTACTGCAACGGGGGAACTCAGGGGTCTGCGCGACAGGCGCACGTTTGCGATCGCTTTTCTTGTCTTACGTAATGCTGTCCCTGGTTATCAATTATTTCTGGACGCTCGAGGGAAGCTTACTACCTAAGTCTTATCCAAGGAATCCTCATTTTGGGTACCAGCCGTATGGGCACGTTACCGAAAAAAAGTAACAGTGTACAGTTACAGTTACCTAACCAAAAAGTAACTCTGTTACAGTTACAGTTACGAATTTCCAAAAGTAACTAGTTACAGTTACAGTTACTGGAAAAAAGTAACGTCGTTACTTTTCCGTTTCTGTATAAAACTAAGCAATAGCTAAAAATTGGCTTTTTAATAGAAACGTACGAAGGCATGCAGGCAGTAGAAATTACACGTAGTAAAGCCAACACGAGGGGAACCTAAAATTTTGCACACTCATGCCCAACCAACAATGTTGTGTACGCCTCGTTTTTTTTCATTACAGAAGTTTTGCTATCCATCATGAGGAACTTTATTTTTTTGTTGCTGCACTCTCGCTGTAAGAAATTTATTTGCACACATCATTTTAGCATAGAATTAGTTGTTTTTCAAAGTTTGAATCAGCGAGGCCGAAAATTTCATATACAGAGCTGGAGGACGACACAGCCGAAACAATCTTTCAGTGTCAACTTAATTTATTTTCGCCTAGAATGCCGTCGCTTGACCGCCCCGCGTAGTGGAGAGAAGGAAAGGGAAAAAGGGGTGGAGGTGGCGGAAACGGCGTGGGAGTACATCGATTGTCGAGCTGTTTCAAAAGATACCCCCCAAAAAAAGCGCTTCGTTAACTTTTTGTTTCGTACTTGTGGTCGGAGACGGGGACCAATTTGAGCCATTGACGAAGCGGTTTGTCCGTGGGCCCGCGGAGTCGTTCTCCCGCCCCAACCCCCAGCACCCCCATCCCCGGAATGAGACAAAATATTTCCAAGGGACTAGAAACTGAAGGGTGAACGCTTTACTGTTTTCCCCCTCCCCTTCCCCCCCTCCCCCCCCCCCCCCCCATGTCTCACAAAGGCGGATTTTGCCGTTTTGACGGGAAAACACTGCTCTCAAAATCCCAGCCTTCCACATCAATCACGTCGCCGATCCCGGAACCCCTCCCTTCGTTTGCTTTGAGGCGTAGGCCGAACGAAGCTCGCCCAATGCACCCAACATTTAGGAGCAATTAGCTACTGTTTTCGTTTCGGCCACAGCCTTCGAAACGAAGTCGCGAGGCTTTCCAAGAACATTTCTTTGTGCAGTGGCAGTGTGGTCAGACGTCTTTTGGGGCCCAAAATGCTGGCTGTGTGAGGGCAGCCGGGGGCCACCATTGTTGGGGTCGTCGTTGTGTGGAGGGGCGTGAAATTTGTTACTTCCTCGACCTCGTTCGAGCATTGTTGACAGCTCGATGAAGCTCTAGACCAGGGGTCCCAAACGCGTGGTCCCAAATACGGCCAGGGGTCTCAAAAGGGCGCAAAACTGCGCGGAATCGAAAACTCTACAGTGCGCACAGGGCTGGACGAGCGCGAGGCCGCCGAGAGACTCCCCGCGGCGTTTTATGACCCGCAAACGGGGGCTGCACGTCGCTAATGAGAAAGGACGCCCTGACCAGAGTTTTCCAGGCTTCCGCGAAAGTGAAAGGTTTCAGGGGGGGGCGTTTTTGGGTGTTTGTTTTCCTGTTCGCCTTTGTGTCAAACACTTTTACTGCGCCCCAGATGTGGCGAAAATGGTGCAGCCCGCGTTTGGGCTATGGTTCTGGCCGTCAACATGCATCCACGTGCGCTTAGGCGGTGTCGCAGGTTATGGGTGAGAGCGATGTCGCGCTGATGGGAAAAAAACTGCAGCTTAGACTTAGAAACTTCGAGCCCTTAGTGGGCCGCGTGGGACACCACGCACACGTGCACGCCCAAACATTTCTAGACCAGATCTTTTTACCCATGCAAAGGGAGGGAGCTGGCATAGGTGAAGTAGACGAATGTTCTGCGGAAGAAAGGCCCAAAAGTGAAAAGCGCAAACTGTACATCGGTCGTTAATGAGTGTTGCTGTTGGATAATTTTTTATAGAAATAAAGTAACTGTAACGATATTTATCGTTACAGTTACTCCACAAAAAAGTAACAGTGTTACAGTTACAAGTTACTCTAACTTAAAAGTAACTAGTTTCAGTTACAAGTTCTGAAAAAAATAACTAGTTACCGGTAACGCGTTACTAGTAATAGTTACCAGCGCTGCTGTATTGCATCATTTCGCCTTATTGAACATCATAAAGAGCTAGGCATCAGCTTGTACCCGGCAATGTGGTGATTTCTGTCTGCGCTGCCATGACCTGGAGGTCTGGGGCGTCAGACACGCAGCGAAGCGCTCACGAGCATGAGTCCGTTGCGGCGCCAGGACTAATTTTTTAATTTTAGATGCGAATGCTCTTTATAAGCGACCCCAAACCATCCACCGCCGGCGTCGCGGCGGCGGCGTCCGCAGTGCTCTTTAAAGAAAAAACAGCATCCGGCGCAAGGTTTCGATCCGAGGACTTTGCGGCCGCAGCGCGACGCGCTACCGACCAAGCCACGGACGCGACGGTGATATCAGTGTTAGACGCGCCTTATATCTTTAACGCATTCAAACTACGTCGTCAGCGGCGTGCGTTGGCGACTCAGCGGCGTTATAGCGGCTTGATAACTGCGTGGTGTACACGTGATACTACAAACCCGATGGAAGAGATGGAAGAGAAGGCGGCGAGGCGGTGGGCTGCGGGGGCCGAGCGCAAGCGCCGCAAGCGGGCCGACAACCGTGCATTCGCACTTTCACATTCTCCCCCTCGGGGAAATGCGGGGGAATTTTTTAAGTTTTTTTTCTTATTTTACTGCAATCTCTCGTGTCATTGTTTGTTTTGTTTTGATAATTTTTTCACCAAACTCACTTCTGGGAATTTTTCACGAAAATAATGCTCTGATAGTGAATGGAGTGGAACACACGCTTATTTTGTTCGTAAGACACAATCAAAACCAAGCTTTTTGAGCATGTGGCCACTAGGGAGAAAAATTGAATAATGTCGCGGGGCGAATTCAGCCTGCTACTGGCATAGAACACGGCACCCCGAAATGCCGATAAGCGTTTTGCAATGCTTGATTGTGTCAGACACCCAACTTGACGATGCAAGCGGCTCATGCGCCTTACATTTAAAAAGGTGGGGAGAGACATCATTCACTCCTCAAGAACAGGTGTAGCGCGAAAGAACATCACCCCGCACGTGCCTGAATTGACAGCATTACGGCGCAACAATTAACGTGTGCTCCTATTCTCGACTGCACAAATTCACTGTGAATCCGCCACGTTTTTTACGTAAACAAGACGTAAGCAGCAGTCGATGACGTATGCGCGTATTGCTCTGACAAAATTGCGTGTAGTTTGAAGTGTATCTTATAAAGGTTTTATTAAAGAGGATTAATTTTGTAACTGCATGCCAACCAAACAGCTCCTGCATATAAAAAAACAAGAGTGGTAAAAATGGTAAAAGGAAAAATGGTAAATAAAACAATTGTTTGGTCATAAATAGAGCCGGTAGCTCACTCATATGATAACCATTAAAAACCAAATCTTTTAAAATAAAAAGGGTAAACAGCGATTGTAAAATCTTAAAAGTAATGTAAAAAATTGCGTGAGTTTTACTTTAATAACCTTTTTGTTTTTTTTGAAAAATTTGCTTTTTAAGGGCGTAACTTTTTTACCTATATCGCCATCGTCATCACCAAGCTTCGTCTTCTTCAAACGCACGTGTTTCACTTCCGCAATGGACGAACCCTCGACGAGTCGGACATTGAGACAGCGCGGGCCGTACGGGCCCCGCATAGGCCCACAGCAGTGGGAGTTGATGCGTAACTACATGACAGAACAGCCACTTCTCGGCAGGGAGGCCAGTGAGCTGAGGCCCGACTTGAGGACCCAGTTGTGGCTCTCCCTGACGAGGCTCCTCAACCGCGAAGGACCATCCAGCCGCTCGGTGGACAACTGGCGGCGTTTGCGGCGTCAGAGTGTGGCTGCTGCACGGACTGAAGCATCTAAGGCCGTAGCCGAGTTCAGGTGTGACAAACTAAGAAGTTCTCCGCAAATGCCGCTCTTACCGTTCGGGTGCATCAACTTTACACATGCACGTGCGTCGACTGTGCCCCAGAAGTAATACGGACGCATGCACTCAAAAGTTTCTAGGCCATGCCAAAGGTTCATAGGTCACACAGAATTCAAAACGCAAGCTTAGCCTTTGAGCGAGACAAACGTTTCATGCCAGAAATTCGGCAAAGAGCCTCTGTTACTGTCATAAAAGAACTTGGTCGCATGAAAACATTGAAGTTTGTCCACCTAATTATTTTGACCAATTACTTTTGCTATGACCAAGAAAGGGTTTTTCAGCCTAACCCCGTCCGTAATATTAATGCTTAACAGTTGTTAAACATCCAATGTTTCTTTACCATGACAGGGTCACAGGTGCGCAGGAGTCCCAAATGCTTGATGGCCTGGAAGACGACGCTGTGAGGGTCATCAAAATAGCTGGTGTTGAGTCAGTTGTGGGTGGTGGTGGGCCATTACCCGGCGCGTCATGGACCTGCTGCCTTTCCTGTCACCCAGGCAAGTAGCACAATGATGAAAAGAATAGGCGCATGCATTGAGGCTGCAATTATAGAACCCAGCTGCCTAAACAATAGAAAAAACTGAATGATAGTGCCACACTTGGCAATCATGGTGTTAAGTACGCATGGCCTACCATGCTCCTGGAAATATATCTGACATGAGGAAAATTCCCTATTTTTAGATGCAACGCATCTCATGCTCGCCCCTCTGTCCTTGCTGCGTCTGTCCGGCGTTGTCCGCACAGCTGCGCCTCTCCTCCTCTCCTCTCTCCGATAGCTAACTCTCTCCCAAACAGCTGCGGGTTGGCGCAGCGCGCTCTCACTCCGTTGCTAGGCGCCGGTGGGCGGCGCTGTGCGCGCTGCGTTTGTGCAGTACTCTCTCTCTCCGCGCTCTCCTCTCCTTCGGGCGCTGTGAATATAAAGCGCATGCCGCGCTCCGACGGTCTCAGTCGACGGTCGTCCGCGTTACGCTTGCACTCTCTCGCAGTACTCGACGATTGCTTGATGCAATCGTCGAGCCCCTAACTGTGCACTTTACGGACCACAAGGCACTCATTCTCGGCTGCAATAAAGACCGTACCTGAGCATACGTGTACTGCATGTGCATTGCATGGTGAAAATGGAAATTACGCCCACCTCCCTTTCGCGTGAGAATCCCTGCTATAAGCGTAATCAATACGATGGAAAACGCCAATGGAACCCCCATGAGATGCGTTGCATCACACCAGGGTTCCCGCGAGGGGAGGTGGGCGTAATTTTTTGGTAGGCATTGAAAGGTTGGCAAGATATTTTAGGCAGAAAAAAGTCCTGGGATTGTATGTTATACTTTATATTCTCAAGCTGGATGCTGACACCAGTGCCCTGTTCATTGTTTTGCCATTCAAGGGTGGGAATGCTCTGACCACAGATTGGTTTTACTGTTATTGGGTGGGGAGGTCATTTTCAGGTGTGAAATCAAATGTGCATTGTTGTATGATGCATAGAAAAAAACAGGCTCTAAAGGCGATCGATTTTTTATGCATACGGAGGTCATCCTGGATAAACAAGGACAGTTGCCTCCTATACCAAATCTCCGTGCCAAAAAAGTGATGCTTGTAGAAAGGGAGGGGCCATTCACTGCAGCAACTTGCCTGAAAACTAAGCAATTTGTCGTAACTATCACCCCATAAGCATCAGAGAGGTCAGCAGGGTGAAAAACGCGGCTGCGGGCATCTCATCGCCCGACCACCCACAGGTACGAGAGGGAGGTAGACATCAGTGTCTGGATTACTGACACACTACAGTACATGCCCTAAGTGGGGCCACTTTCTAGTGAAGCTGTCCACCCACCACCCCAAGCGTCTCCACAGGCTGGCTGCCAGGCGTTGGCTCACCACGATTATGTACCAAGCCTGGCCCTACTTTTTGCAACCAGTGTAACCAGGTGAGGGCTTCATGTATGAAATATTCATTGATTGTGGTTTAACGCGCCGACGCAACGCAGACGATGAGGCGCGCCGTAGTGGAGGGCTCCGGATTATTTTGACCACCTGGGGATCGTTAACGTGCGCCGAAATCTCGTACACACGGGCATTTTTGCTTTCGCCTCCATCAGAAACGGCCGCCGCGGTCGGGAATCGAACCCGCGTCTCGTGCTCAGCAGCGCAGCACCTTACCAACTGAGCTACCGCGGCGGGTCACGTATGAAATACCCCCAAATGAAACATGCTAAAGGCTTCATTTTGCAACAGTTTTTCTGGTGCTAGACATCTATTCAGTGATGACAGTGCTGTTCCACAGGCAGCGACACAGAGTGACAGTGCATGTATGCAAGTTACATTTCGTAAAACAAATTACCATTCCCTATGGGTTTGTCAAAGTCAGTCTGAATTCAGCCCTTATTCTTTATCGTACATTGCCCTTCCGTATGCTACAATTATACCGTACACTGTGCCCGTCTGACCTAAACTCATGCTCGTGGGTACCCATCTTTCTAAACTGGTAAAGCTCCGTTTAAAACTATGGGTAACACGAAGCCACAAAAAAACCTTCCAATAAACTAAAGTTCACATGAGGCAATGTCTGAAGGCCAGGAGCACTTCGTTTTTTTTGCGGCAGATGGAACTTTTCAAAACCACTGTTTTGCGGGTTTCCTAGGATATGTTTGGCAATTATTGTAAAATTAAAGCGTTTATTGCTGGTGGAATGACATCCCATCAGTAATGGAGCTCATTTTATTAAAAGAAATGGCTGACTGTGCTCACAAATTCTACTACATAAATGACTGTGATTACAGAAACACACCACAAGCTCTAAATGCGCACTTTGCATTTGCAGTCCTGCAGCAGCCCGACACAAGCCAGACACGGTGGCCACTACCTGCAACTAATACACCACCAAGGAACAGGCACACATCGCCATAAACTCCGCCAAACCATGGGTTGCTCTCCCAGCACATCACGCCGGCACACAGTTGCACGCCACCGCACCGCCTCACGCCACCACGCCGCCGCACACCCCTTGCTCGGACTGTAGCGAACTGTCACGGTGGTGCGAGGACAGCGCGGTTGGAGAGCCTGCACGATGTTGCAACCACCTTGGCAGCAGATCATCGGCACTTCATTTCAATTAGGCGCCAGCGGCTTGCTGCCGAGGAAGAGTGCAGGGCGGCACTTCAGCTACACCTTGAAGCAGTTGCGCCCCCAACATTTTCTAAGGGAGGCATGCTGTGTTCACAAGCACGCAACTGGGCATGGCAAAAAGTTGTGTCGGTAGTTTCCAAGCATGAGCAAGCCTTAGCGTCAGGTAAACATAAAAATGTAACATGAAAGCACGCGCAGGTAGGCAAATGGCAGCCACACTGATACTAAAGGTACAGGTGATGAAATATGCAATTTTGTGTCACTTTGCGCAGTTTGGCTTTTTGTGCTATGTGATATAGTAAACGTATTAGCATTTACAATGTAGAATGCCTACGAGGATACTATTTCGTTTCCGTGCAGGTTAAACTTAGAAAGGAGGTTAAATGAAACTTGCATCATGCTTCCTAGCAGTTTCGTTGTTCTTGCTTCGTTCTCTACAAAAACGAACAATGGGACAAGATATTCACATTTCTTTTAAGGCAAATTCGTTTGCTGTGAGCCGCGCAAAGTAATTTTGATGTTCAAAATAACTGAACTCTGATGTCTCTCCTCTGTTTGAAAATGTTGCTTTGTGTCCTGAAAAGGGAGCGGTGCGGGGTGACAGGCTTGTGCAGGCCATAAAGCTGTTGGCCGGAGCTCAAGAGCGCCTGGTACAAGCTCAAGACCGTCTGGCTGATGCACAAGCACAGCAGACCATGGTGCTGCAGCATAAGCTACAAGAGCTGCGGGACAGCAGGCAGCCACCTCGAACAAATACCACCCACAATGGTAAGAAAGGTGCCTGTGTGAATGCTAACGTACAGGATGAGTGCCACCTTACCTACGACATTTATAAATTGGCAATATTATGAATGCAAGACCATAAGTAGCTAGGTAATTGATTTGTGAACCATCATGGCATGACAGAGCGTGTGCAGGCTGTAAACAGCTCTCAGGCATACATTTTATGTAGAATACAGTAGAATCTCGTTAACATGAACTCAGTTATGATGCACTTCATTGTTGAGACGAGCAACACTTCTCGCTTGACATGCACAATGCAAAAAAAATCCTGTAAGGAGGAAATTCCGATAATTAGATAAAATTTTCACGGTCCCTTCCTGTTCGTCTGAAAGGGAGATAACTATATACAGTCAAACTCCGCTACAAACGAACTCCGCTACAACGACATTCCCGCTTCAACGAAGGTTTTTCGATTCCCCGCCCGCATCCCATAGGCCCCAATGTATTTAAACTCCCTCCACAACGAACCACTTTTTTATTGTTCTCCCGGTTCAACGAAATTTTCCCGGGACACAAGGCACTCGATCTGCAACGGACTGAACCACTCTAACTAATTTTGATAAGTTCTAACAATGTAAAATATATAGTAGCAACATTTTCTCCGAACATCCGGACATCGAGAAGCTGCCGCTGCTCGATGTCCGGATTACCGGTGCCGACGGCGCTCAAAAGCGGCGGCGGCGGCGGCGGCGGCGGCAGTGGTGGAGGAGGAAACCTCTTCTCGCCCTTTTTCGATCAAAGAATCAAATGCCGACGCGGACGTGATCGTCTACGAGGAGCTGAGTGATGCCGAGATCCTCAAGAGTGCTCGCGCCGCCTCCGCCGCCGCCGCCGCCGATTCATCCGACGACGAAGAAGTCGGGCATGGTGTTCCGACGGTCCCGACGTCAGTGACCGCGTCGCAGGTCATGGACTCCTTGGACGTTTTACGTAGTTTCCTTGGCGCCCATGATGATGATGTCGCCATGCAGCTCCTCGCAGACTGGGAGCAGCGCATTCTCCCGTTGCTCGTGCGAAAGCGCAAACAGTCAAAAATCAGCGATTTTTTTCAAGTTTTGGAAATGAAAATGCTCGCAGAGTGTCGTGCATATCCTGTGCATATCCGTGACCGCAAATTAAAATATAAACTCCGCGCTGTGATTTCACGACGCCTGCTTTTGCGCGGATCTCCACGAGTACGACGCGCATATTACAACGCTGGTCTAAGCGCCGCGAGACGCGTTGTGACCGCAAATTACGATATAAACTCCGTGCTATAAAAAGGGTGCTATTTTTGGCGGAGCGAGCTCCAAGCAAGTTGGCAACATTGAGCGAAAAGGTAAGGTGGGATATTTCACGACGCCAGTTAGACGAGACGCCTGCCCTGTTTTCTTTATTACTGATTTTTCCGCGACAACGAAATTCTCGCTACAACGAAATTTTTCGCGATCCCCGTGAATTTCGTTGTAGCGGAGTTTGACTATTTCTATGGCATAGCAGATTCAATCTTGATAAATCCTTACCTGTAGCGTGATAGCACTCACTGACATGCCAAACAGTTCGAAGCAAAGTTACAACTTGTAGGAGGGTGCATGGAAAGAACCTGCACCCACCATGTTTTGCATTGCACATGCTCACATCCTGTACACAAAGCGTCTGAGCATTTACCTAAACACAGGAAAGCTAATCTGTAACTACGCATTGGAAGCACGTTCAAGGAAAACTGGAATATGTGTAAAAGTGAAAGCCATGTAATGTGAGGATGCCGCATATAGTGCATCATGCTGCACATGGTGCCGGAAAGGTATAGCCCAAGCGTAAATTTGCATTACTAAATTTGGAATGTGAACGTTGCGGGACAGACTGCCGTTTTCAGAGCAACCTCCACCTAGAAGTATATTATTGCATTCTATCTGCAGTGCTGCAGGTGTTGCAATAGGCAAACCTGGCACGTGGGAAGAGCTGCAAGAAGCCCATCATTCAGCTCAACTACGGCGCCTGCAATTGACTCCCACTGGTCGACAGGTCCTTACAGCATTAGGACTCCGTCCGATACCCCCGAGAGAACAAAAACAACGCATTCCTCTAGCCCTGCGAGATGGCATCCGGGTGGCCCCAATTCCTCGCAATATGCACGCCAACTACCACCTTGACCGCCGGGCTGCCCGTGCTCTAGCCCTGACTGCGCGATACGGCGAAGACCCCAGCGCCCTATATACAGATGCTACCCCCTACCCTGGGCGCGCCGGCCACGTAGCCTGCGTAGTTACTCATACTGGCCAATGCGTCACTGCCGCCACTACTACCACAAGCTCAATCGATGTCGCCGAAGAAATAGCCATTGCCCTGGCCGCCATTTCCCGCCCTGACCAAGTAACCATCCTCACCGATTCGCAGACAGCCTGCCGAAACTACCAGATTGGCCGAATTTCTTTATCAGCACTTCACATCCTCAAAAACTGCTCAACGACCCCTGACATCCGCATCGTCTGGGCTCCTGGACACCCCGCCATCCCCGGCAATGAAGCGGCTCACGCCGCGGCTCGCGATATGATACACCGAGCCATTGCCGACGGTGGCCAATGTTTACCCCCTCACGATCAACCCCACCCACTGAGTGGCTACACGGAGATTCTCGCGCATTACCGGCAAACTCGCCGTCGTCTCCCACCACCACACTGGCGCCTCTCCAGAGAGGACGCTACAACTTGGCGGCGGCTCCAAACGAATACCTATCCACATCCCACCCGCCTCCACCTCATCTTCCCCACCCAACGCTCTTCCCTCTGTGCTCGCTGTCCCCAGCCTGGCACCCTCTACCATATACTGTGGGAGTGCCAACGAACTCCAGACTTGCCCCCCCTTTCCAACCCAACCTTCGAGCAGTGGAGGGCTTCCCTGGCCAGCCCGGACCCGGATATCCAGCTTAAGTTGGTGACCCGAGCACGGACGGCCAGCCGAAGTCAAGGCATCCCGAACTAGGGACGCCTTCCACGGGGCGACGCCCACACATCAGCCTCTGCTGGAGAAATAAAAATATTTTTTTCTCTCTCTCTCTCTCTCTGGCATAGTGGACATGTCTTCAAAAATAAAATTGTCATTGCCAAAATTGGACCATCTCCTCTTTAATTCCTTGGCTTTCACATGCAAAACAGGCAGGGGAATCACAAACTCCAGACTTTGCAAAGCAATGCCACATAAACATTTACAGGAGCTTCACGCGCCAAGTTACACCTGGGCCATCAGGCGCCCAGTAGTGAAGGTTTTGGGGGCAGCTTGAACATGCACCAAATTGTCGATGCATGGGTGTTTTTATTGTCCACCTTTATCACAAGTTAAGATAACAGCAAAGCTTATATGCTGATTGAATCTGTGCTTATTCTGGCATAACGGGTGAAAGGAACTATCTTTGGTCTAACCACTTATTTTTTGTACTTTCAGGTGGAGATTGAGTGACAAAGCAGCTCCAGTCCGCGTCATTTCACTGGACCATGATGACGCCGACAGGCCAATGCACCAATACTTGGCCGTGCCGAAGGTGGAGCAGCCACACCACCACCATTTTTAGCACCACTTGGCAGTGCTGAAGACGGAGCAGACACACCAGCACCGTTCGTCAGCATCACTTCGCGGTGCCAAAGATTGAGCAGCCCCACCACCAGCATTCCTTAGCCCCCTTTGGCCGTGCCGAAGACGGGTCAGACACATCAACACCGTTCGTCGGCATCACTTGGCCATGCCAAAGACTGAGCAGCTACACCAAGAGCCTAGGAGGAGTTGTTGCTACATCAAAATCTGCACAGCAACTGATCCCCTGGTTCCCTGCATGTCGTGCCATTCCTGCTTGCCCTCTTAGTTCCTCAAAACTGGCACTTTCCTCGTCATCGGTGCTTTTCTCATCATCAGTGCCTTCTCGGCCTTCCTAGTGGTATCTGGTTCAGGGCACTCATAGTACAAGCACAGGTTGTGGAGCACTCCACATGCTGCTGCAATGGTCGGTGCCATGATCGGTGCATAATGCAATGTCCGGTACCTCTGCAGGCACCGAAACATAGCTTTCAGCACCCCTATGAAGCTCTCCACAACCGACCGCATTGACGCATGAGCGTTTTTAAATCTAGCTGCTGGAGTCCTCGCTGCGTGGTCACCAGGCACTGGGGTTACAAGCCATGGCTGCAGGGGGTATCCACTGTCACCTGTGCAACCAACAGATTAAAACGTATCGCAAGAACTGCAAAAGAAAGGTTGAAGCTGCCAACATTTCTTGCGCTACCAGGAAAGCTGGTGTAGTGGAATTATGTGCAGCGTGTGCAGAAGGAACAGAAGAAAATGGGCCCCCTGGGGGTCGGTCATCAATTTGGAAGTCTCCCAATCAGTGGTTGAGCGTGATGTTCCAAGAGGGAAACCGCCGCCTGCCATGTAAGTGCCAAGGAGGACGCTGCGAGAAACTGGCGACAAGGACATCCACTAGACTGTGTTTAGAACGTAAAACCATTGTGTAGTTATGCGTGAACAAAACTGCTGCTAGCGTTAACGTGCCAACTGTATTATACACAAATATTTGACGGAGTGCACTCTCGGTTCTTCTTGGTGTGCATAAGTGACGAGTGCAACCTTCTGTTAATTTTATCTGATCTTGCCTGGGAGTTCCATCAATGTCTGTGAGTGGAGCCCACGGTGACTTGCCTCTCAACCTGATGCCTATGCCAACTCGGCAGGCTCATCCGCATGTTCGGTGGTAGCTTAAACGGCTGTAGATGTGCCACAGCAAGTACCCAGCAGCAGGCCCAAGTGCAAGGTCTAGCTTGGAGGTTGAAAATTAAAAAAGAGTGTAGTGTCAGATGCACTATGCCATAAAAGTGCGTAAAAATTGACTTCTGGAAAGTTTGTTGCTGAGCTAGCTGGGATAGAGTCACAAAAGATGAAATCCTTGCCGCAAATAGACGTAGATTTAAAGAGTGCCGACCACCGAGCTACCACCTAATCGTTGTGAACGCATTTTACATACAGGCTTTTTGTAGCATATGTTCTTCCGTGAAATAATAAAAACTGAGGGAGCGCCACCATTTCACCAGGGGTATGGATGGTACCTGCGCCAGGACAGAATTGTTACCCCTGAGAAGCATCATTCCAGGATTTTTTAATGGTTACATGGGAATGACATGACTGGCATTGTGGATATCTGTACTTTCACACAAAACGTGGGAGTTTTTTTCATTCATTTATTTCATGGCAGAAGGAGCTTGCAGTGATAAGACTGGAGTTTATTCAGGCTAGACTGTTGGTCCCCAGTATGCCTGGGACCCTTACCCACATCTGTTGCACCAAAAACTTAGCCAGCACCA
The DNA here is from genome assembly GCA_013339765.2 of Haemaphysalis longicornis. NCBI lineage: Eukaryota > Metazoa > Arthropoda > Arachnida > Ixodida > Ixodidae > Haemaphysalis > Haemaphysalis longicornis. The sequence goes on along the minus strand of CM023456.1, from coordinate 114,459,405 downwards.
ATACGCCAGATATACACATTTGCAAAGATGAAAACGCCTGAGCTGAAAGCCATGAGAAATATACACAAATGTTCAGTGAACACACAAATTTGCTCACTGAGCAATAATGTACATTTTTTGAAATTTGCTTCAGACAATTGAAATTGGTCATCAACTATCTATAATATTGCAGTAAGGATGCCTAGGTTGGTCAAGTTTTCTATCTTAAAAGAAATGTTTACCTTCACAGCAAGGTAAATGTCTTTACCCCCTTTTTTAGGCAACTACTTTGGAAAGCGCATTCCCGAAGAAATCTCAGCCTGCCTGCGTTTATGAACGGTAAGCGCTGAACAACCCTCTTAATTTAAACATGGGAAAACCTCACACGGCAGCGTGTTTCTTACAAGTTTGTGCATACTGATACTTTCCATTCTGTCAGCATTAAGGTGACAACCGCGACCTCGTGCGCAGCAGCGCAACGCCTTAGCCACTGAGCCACCACGGCGGGTACGCATCTTCCGAGTGGGTGTGGCGTTCGCCGGCTGCGCGGCACGGCGCGGCGACGCTTGTGTGCACGTACCTTTACACCTCCGCTTCAAAACGCGCGTTCTTTTAACAGCGGAGATGTTGTAGGTAGAGCCTTTCTGTCCGTCTGCTGAAGGTCGTGCGTCACGCAGCTGAAGGACAGACTTACATGTTTAAACATATTGAGGGATTCGTAGAAAATTTTCAATAGTGAATTTTTTAAGTGCGATAGAAATGCATAGTTTAAATGGACAGCCAAACTATTTTTGTACAAAGAATCGTATAGAGGAATAATGACTGCACTTTTGCAACAGCAGAGCTCTTAAGCTTAAGTTTGGTGCGGTGGTGTTAGCAAAAAAAAAACCTCCTCCGGCGAGATGCCCCGGCTCGAACTTCGCGCAGTAGCGTAGGCTGAGCCAATCCTCACCTAGATATGACGTCACTGCTCCAAAGCGGCGACACGATCACTTTAGAATGGCACGCGCACTTACTCTTTCCCCTATTCCCCACTCCGCACACCTTCGCTCGAAAAGAAAGATCGATCAGACTCACAGCGCCTCGTGACTCCGCGGTGATCACATCGTTTGGACTCCCGCAAAACATGGGTCGGCCGCAGGAGCATGTAACTCCCGACGAAGAAGAAGCGCAGCTTGAATGCCGCCGTGCCGCTGCTCGACAACATATGAGACGGCTACGATCCAACGCCGAGTATCGCGCCGAAGCCTAGCAAAACCAGAATAAGCTAAGTCGGCCCCGAGCTGTACTGTTTCTCCAGTCTTATGCACTAGTGCTAGCTGCACCCATATTTAGACAGAAGAGTTGCTTAAATTTGAGCTTGGTCCGTGGGCGTTAGCAAAATAAAATGCCAAGAAAGAAATTCTGCAGAAATTCAGAGTTTTTATGCCGCCTTACGTAGCATTTTTATGCCGCCTGTCTTGACTGTGAGTTTCTTCCAGCCACATTTTTGTTTTTTTTTCTAAATCCTGTCCGACCAATTATCTCCAATTACGCTATTATATAACGATTACAGGCGACACTTTCGCGAAATCTTCAATAATTGCGGTAATGCCATGCGTTATAACGGCTTGCCATTTTCCTTTTTTTATTTTTTCAAAATTTCGCGCGGCAAGTTATCTATATTTACGTTACTATAAGCTTAACAATCGGAACTTCGCAAAATCTAATCTGCATTATTGTTGGAAATTGCGGGGGGGTTACACGCTCCTGGCTCTGGGGGTGTCGGCAACAATGCCACCATTAAATCCCTCCTCCGGAGCGAAGCTCGCCGCCACGACCTTCGTGGGCAAGCTGCGTAGGTGAGCCTCGCCTAGTTAATTACGTTCATCACTCGCCGCCGGCACCGGTCGACCTTTGAGAACACTCTGCCCAGAGTTTGTGGCGTGATCTCTCGCTGCACTTCTTATCGCCATTCACGTGCGTTTGTTGTGGTCAAGTTGGAAGCGCAGAAAAGCTCCCGCTACAGGCGCCGAGTTCCCGAAGCCGGTTGCCAGGTTCTAGCGCGTGCTAGCGCGGTCCACTTTGGCAGAGAGATGTGAAAGCCTGCAGAGTTTTAAAAAACGACCCAGGCCGGCCAGTTATAGAGAACTATAAGCGGCAAGTTAGGGAATCCGTATGAGGAGCAACAGCCGGATCTCGGACGAAAGGGAGAGACGAAGTGAGAGAAGAAGGATTACTCCAGAAGAAAGGTGGTGGAAGCTCTCCTTATCTCGCGGATCATGTACGGCCCTTCCTTACTACTATCTGACAAAACCTCAGCACACAAAACTCGAAGTAATTCTCCGCAACGCCACCCGTATTATCAAACAGGCACCCCAAGATTCACCCAAAATGACCTATTATATGCCACAGGCGCGCTGAATACACTCAGTGAGAAGATTGACACGCCCCACCTCGCCCAAACCCAAAGACTACAAACGTCGCCTCAAGGTCGTCTCATCCTCCTTGATCTGGGCCACAACATCTCGCAGCTCCAGCATATTCCACCAGAGCCGCCACCATGGTCATGTCCAGCCACCATAACCTTGAAGCCCATACCCAAAAATATGGGTCCAGACCAGGCAAGTCGCCGCGCTGACAGGGCAAACCACTACAACAAGAAGACATTTTCCCCAGGAACTACGGTCATTTACACCGACGCTGCGTACAACAAAGACACCAAAATCGGAACGACAGCTTTTCATAGCAACGTCCTCTCCGCAGTAGCCAAGTACGCCCCCGCACCGTCGTCGACATCTCTGGAGCTTCAGGCTATTGTAAACGCCATAGAAGCACACCAAGATCAAACAAAACTGGTAATCATCACGGACAGCAAATCAGCAATTCGCAATCTACGGGAGAATCACATCACTACCCCACATGCGCTACACACTCGCCAGCATCACACGTAACCACCCCGAGCTTCATACCACTTTGATATGGGTCCCTGGACACGCAGGTGTAAAGGGGAATGAGAAGGCCCATGCCTTAGCCCGAGCTGCTCTCTTTGATCCGGGCACCCCAATACCCTGGCCTCGCTTCTATGACCCAAAAGAGCACCGCCGAGAAATGCATCAGACTCGTAGAAAGTACTTACGGGACGTCAGAGATCAGAGAACCACCCTCCCCTACCCCGAAAATTCGCCCGCCCTGACGCTGTTCTCATTCGACGTGCACAAACGGGCACGCTACCAACACAACACATACAACACTACATAGACGGGCTTCCAGGCACACCAAAATGCTCACACTGCGACCAATACCCCAACAATGAACACACCCTCTGGACGTGCCCAAACATACAAAGCACCCTGAGATCTTCCCTGCAACCAATTCCTGCCACAAAGCGCCCTACTTGCTGGGAGGCATGGGTCACACCCCCAAAGGAGCTTGAAGAGCTCTATTGGACCACGCTGTGCACCACGTTAAAAACACGCCAGGACTATAGATAGCCAGGACTATAGTCCCTGCAACCTAAACCAAGAAGCCGAGCAGTCCTTTGGACACAGGCTTCAAAATAAAGTTTATCTCTCTCTCTCTCTCCGCTAATTCAGAACGGATGCAACGACTCCTGTCCAATCCCGAAACAAATGAGGTACTGAAAATAAAACACATTGTACATACCTTTATGACCGAGGTTCATGGCTCTTTGGGGGATAACGACGAGAACATGCAGAAAACTTGACCGATCCTTGAAGCCCAACCACACATAAAATGAGCCGTACTAAGAATAAGCAAGGTGAGGCCGTCATCTCTGCTATATCTCCAACCTTGCAGCACTAGTGCGAGCAGCGCCAGTTTTTGTTTTAGCTGGGGACTAGTTAAAAAAAATGGCCGCGTGTCTGCTCCTTTCGTTGCAAATGTCGTCAAAAGACGATAGTATTTGTAGACATTTGCCAAGAAAATGCCCCCCTTCGCTTTCCCGCTCACCTCTCATGCTTTTCCTGTTCCGTCGCGCTCATCCGAAGGTAAACACACTAAAGGTTTGCTCAAGGAGATTTGAATTCACCGCGTTCTACTTCTACAGGCGGGGTTCCTCGATGCCAGCGCTGCAGTACGGCGGAGATGCGCGTGAATCGAGGCGGCCGACTTCAAGGTTTATAAACCGCGTTGCCGTGGTCCACGTGCGTTCCAAGCAGAACGTGGAACCTAGTTAGTGGAACCTTTCTTTGATGTTGCGCGTGATTTCTCATATGCCACCCGGAGGTGGCGTGGGCAACAGCAGGCGGTACGCGTTGTTCTGCAGTAGATGTAGAATGTTATTTGCTATCGAAAAACCAAGCATCCACGATTTTTAATAAGGGAACACTAAATATCCCTTGAGTACTAATTCCTGTCCTGTATATTTGCCTAATGTCTTGTTCTTGTTCAGCAATGTTGACAAGTATGAACATATAAACCGGGCTTAGACGTTTACATTTGGCTGTGAGTATATGATACTATTGCGCAGTAAGCACTTTACTTTCGCCGGGTGGCTGAATCGAGTTGCGGACAGACAAACGGACATACAGACATACAGACAGACCAAAATTTCTGGATTGTAAGTAGCCCAAGAAAGACTATCGTCCTAATATCTCCTTTCATCTCACGTACAGTTGGAAAGATGTTGCCGCACGGCTGACTGTCGTGGTTAAAGCGTTCGTTTCCGGCTAGCCGACGTAAGGCTGGTATATCTAGAAATTAATTCCCCTTCTAAAATGTTCTAGGGCCTTTTCGGGGGATACCATTACGTTTCAGCATGTTTTAAGTGATGCCCTTTAATTTGGGATAGACATGATTTACTCCACAAAAGTCCGTTGTCTAACTGGCCCGCGCATGCGCCAGCACGGCGCAGGGCTTTCGTGGGCGACCTGCCCATCGCAGCCGGCGTGAATGGGAGCCAGCGCGCCAAAAAAATGCCGTGTAAGGACGGCGCGCTCCGTCAGGTTAGGATTCGTTTAATCCCCGACCTCGCCAGCTTCGTCTTTGCTCGCAGTGGGGCCTGCGACTGCTCGCATAAGAAGTAGCGGTCGCACCAGTCAATGCCGATTGTACCGATCACTCCCTCTAAAACCGGCAAGCAAGGGTAATTCACAGTTAAGTCCTTCATCCGTTTCTTAGCCATGCAGGCGTCAACGAACGAAATAAACATCACTGCTGCCACATCCGCCTCCTCGACTGGCATTCTTTATTTTCATCACTTCTGTTCATTTAAAACGTACGGAAACTTCGTCGACTTTCCCTTTACATCGAGGAGCTTTGTTTTGTGAAGCTCGTGTATGCCCCGTTGCAAAAGTTCACAGGGAAGGCTCGAATTTGTAATGAACACCCCAAGAAGAGCTATTTTGTTCGTGGAAGCGCCCGTAATTCGCTTCGCCATCGACTATGCTTACCCTCCGCTGGAAAAACATTGTTTTTCCAGCGAAGGCAGTTCTAGTCGACGGCAACCTTTCCAGCGACAGCAGCGTTTTAACATAACTGGAGCGCCACGCTTGTAGGAGCTACGTCGGGCTGGCTTAGAAGCCCAACAAATAGCAAAATTCTGTATGGCAGCCGTTTCCGGTCAATGCTTGCGAAAAGAACCACAGCTTTCTTCAGGATATATCTTTGAGCCAATGTTCCCGCACGGATGCGCTCGGAACCTGGTGAAAACAAATTGTATTCACCGAGCGGCTGCTAGGCTTGCTAAGCTGTACGCAACAAATACAATCACGTACGATATGTTCGCTGAAAGTACGATGCCAAAATATTGCAGCATCTTTCAGCATATTCTTTCGCGAAAGCGTTTCTTTTGGTTAGGTTTGTCGCCGAGCCGCCTAGCTGCCTAAGCCGACTTTAACCTACAGCCTCGGCCTCACACTAATTTAGCTACCTTTTCAAGGATCACTATTCATGCTGATGCTATACTCCCTCCACATAAGCTGACAACCAAGACAGCGCGGGAAGTAACTGACGCACGCTCGTTTTTCTGCTGTTGTTATACTCGTGCTGTGCGTTGTAAGGCAATGGTAATTGAACGCTCGCCGATTGCTTCTTCTGTTTTTTTTTTTGTTTTGATGCACTACGTGAAACAGTGCACGCAAAGTGCTTTTTTTCTGTTCCTTTTTTTCTGTTCTGTGTTATACAACGGAACGCGCTGAATATTTTTAGGGGGTTTAATTCTTTCAGATGTACGCGCGCTATCGAATGCCTGGAATGCCATGGAAACGCGTTAGCAAGTGGTTAGCAGCTGTGGACAGCTTTTTTTTTTTTTTTTATAGCGGACGATAACCGGGGTATGTGCGCGTTCGGTGGACGCCCGCCGAGTGCGCACTTACACAAGCCTAGCCAAGTAACAATTTCGCGTTAAACAGTCGGATTTGAGCACACCGTCGAGCGCACAGAAGGTGTGCACTCTTGTCAGTGTGAACCGGCAAGGACTGAGCACAACAGACCGAAAGAAAGAGAAAATAACAACGATAGCAGGCCGAGCAAACGCGTATACAACGGATAAATGATGATGATGATGATGATGATGATGATGAATGCTATTGGTTTCCCATTTGTAGCGGGGCATGTTTTTATACTCTTGGTTTAATACTAGGACTATTTAGGGCAGGCACAAAAACTTATTATGCACAAAATATATTTTTTCCTGTTAGAGGTGGTAACTGTCCTAGGCAATATTCCCCTCTCTGGTATTCGTCCACCAGCATTCGAATCTTCTTTTAGTCGCCTCGACAGCCCTGAAGTGAACTCCCTCTGTGCTACCCTTAGATCCTAGCGCTTTCTGGAAGCCGAATATTTCCCTCATGTAGATTTGGATGGATACCCTCGCATTCCAACACTACGTGCCGCATAGTTTCTGTTTCTTTTCCGTAGACCACGCGTATCCCATCATATTGTGAATACTTCCCCACGAAGGTCTTAGTTCGCAAGCAACCTGCTCTAGCCTCAAAAAGCACCGCACTGCCCTGGTAATTATAAAATTTTCCCCTCTGATGTCTAATTTCTCAGCCCTGTACATCTCTAACGACGGTTTCGCTTCCATTCATTCTCTCCATTCACCAGTTTCAATCTGCCTTGCCTCTTTTTTGGTTACCTTGGCTGTTTTCGATACTCCACTGTTCTTTAGTATTGATGTCATTTGGATTAAATGCAGCGCTAGCCGGTGCAGTGGCGTCGGAAAGAACTAAAAAAACGCCAACAAGCAATAACAAATTCGCACGCATAATCGGCGAGCATGGACAGGTTGCTATCTATAAAGTCGGTCGTGCTATCGAGAAAGGATGAAGATGACAGAATGAACATGCCATAGAGTTTCATACTAATATATCCTAGAGGGGACACTGGCGCTAGTGTTTATGCGAGCCGCCGAATGGCTGCTTCAACCATTTAAAAATGTAAGAAACAGCGCAAAGAATGGGACCTAGAGTTGAAGACAAACACGCGGCGCTGACTAACAGCCAAGTTTTATTGCTTGCAGGCGGCTTATGTACACATCTACAAAGCAATGGAACGGGAAAAGGAAATTACAGATAGCAAGGGAAGAGGAAATTGCAGTTCCTTTTCCTTTTCTTTTTCCTTTTCCTTCTTTTCCCTTTCCCGTTCGAGAAAACAAATTGTTCTTCCTGTTATTGTATATTGAGGTTTATAAGAATTATTCTATCAGATGGGAAGATATTTGTAAAGTGTATAGACGGCTGAGCTTATCGGAGCCGATGATTAGGCCGATTAGGCGGGGAAGCATTTTTTTTTTTTTTTGCGTGCGAGTCGGCAGTGGAGTGCGGCTGAAACAGGGCGGCTGCACTGTATTTTACAAGTTTGCATGGTCACGGGCGGCGACAGCGATTGTGCGGGTGCCTTGCTCACGCCAGTAATTACGGGCAGCTGATTACCGGCGGGAAAGGGTAGCCTAGCAGATGACGGTTGCATTGGCGGAATCCTTCTGTGTATGCGACCTACCCTCGCTTGCTTCGTCGCTTTCTAACGTGATGAGGTGCTGACCACGATCAAGGGCGCTAGTCCAGAAAGCCCGACTTCCACCTACTCCCGAGTTTCCAGCTGCCTGGGTTATGAAAGTAGAAATAGTGGAGTATTCGATACACCTCGAGCGAAACCCCCGGAATCGCGCGCAGCACGCCTGGCATATACCGCGCGCTGTATTGGGGCCGCTTCCGTTGATAAAGTACCGCTTGTTCTATCTTCCGCATGCAGCACCATCTGAAATAGATCTGCAATACTTATTCCCTAGCATAAACTAGATAGCTCCACTGCTACTTGAAATTCCCCAGCCTGGCTGTTGGCCACGCCCGGTGCGTTCTTCTCGGTGTTCTGTTTTCCCGCGGAATTATGTTTGCTATTTGACTTGAGGGTAGTCCCAGTGCAGCTCTGCGCATGCACAAACCAAGTAATCAAAGGGGTCCACTGCAGTGAACGAAAGGTCCCGACATCAAATATGGCTTTTGTTTACGGCTTGCTTGAGTGTTCACGGCGGGCGCTTATCGGAAATCGTCCCGTGTCAAGAGCGTGTTTGAGCATTGGCGACTGCGTTTTAGACGTTGAAGTTGTGTCATTTGTCATCAACTGTGTTCTCATGGTGTATGAAGAAGGCTGCCGTGGTAAAATCGTGTCGATCGTGGCCTCCTCCTATCGCTCTAACAATGTGACTCCAGTTCGGACCGACACCCCCGGACCTGTAGGCACCATGGCTGACGGTGGCCTGGGGACGTCATTTTTGTTTTCGGCTAAGTTTCTTGTCGCTGCTAGACTGGCATCAAATGACGACTTCGTGGCCCACACAAAGTGGACGCCATGGGTGGGTGTGGCTGTCGGTTGTTACGCCGCGCCCACGAACGGGCTAGGTGTGTTTGACTGACATTAGAACTCGGAGGAAACTAGGGCATGGCTTTGCACGGCCGAGTTGAACTCAGGACGCCCGTGGTGGCCGCTGCTGCGGCGTGGTTTATTTTTATGGTCGCTGTGGCAGGTATTTTATTTATTTATTTATTTATTTATCTTATGTTATTTATTTATTTATTTATTATTTATTATTTATTATTTATTTTATTTATTATTTATTTATTTATTTATTTATTTATTTATTTAATAAATACTGCAGGCCATAGGCCCGAGCAGGAGGGGAGGGTACATACATCGCACGCAACAAAAAAACGACGAAAGCATATTGTGTACATACTGAAAAAATGCACAAGAACACAAGATGAGCCAAGACATCGATAGTATCAGTAACTCAATGACAAAACAAGAGGGACAACAACGGCCCAGAACAGTGAAGAAATGCAACAAAGCGGCCAGCAAAACCATACGCAGAAAAGTGGCTGTGAGGATTAAAGCATGAAAGGTATCCATTTTAAACATTGGGTTCAAGGCGCTCTTCTGATACCAGGACATCTACAGAAGTGTTATTCCAATCGTTGACTGTTCGCGGGAAGAAGAAAAATTTGAACAAATCGGCCCGAGCAAAAAACGGCGTGAGAGATAACACGTGTGAATGACGAGTTCGCCGCGTTGATAGAGGGGTTACGAAGTGGGAGGGGACCGAGCCTTCGGTTAGTAAGAGAATAAAGAAACTTAAGGCGAATAAACTTTCGTCGTGATTCCAAGGTTACAATCTCATGGTTTTGCATTGTTTTTGTAACTGAGGCATTTCTACCATATACAGTAAAGCCCGCTTATATCGAACAGCGCGAGGATTGCAAAATAGTTCGATATAGCAAAAATTCGATATAGAAAGTGAAGCAAAAAAAAAAACCTATATGAGAGCAATCTTGCCGATGGAGTCACGAGCTAACGCTGAGCTCTTACCAGCCTGAAGTTTGGACTATTGATACGACCGTTTCTTCTGAAAAAAAAAACAATTTATTGGGGCGGAAAGACTGCGTGAGTGTAGCCTGCTTCTTGGAGCGCAACAGCGTTGCTGGTGACTGCTTGCTCCATGGTATCTAAACAGTCGACAAGCACAAGGCCGCTGCCCTCAATGGCACTGCAGTATAGCCGTAGCAGGGCCAGCGTCGGCAAGCGACGGCTTCGCTCGTGCTCGAAGCGGTACGCAGTCCTCGGCGTCTTCCGACAGAGCGGAGACAAGCATGGATACAAGCGAATAACGGCGAACCCACCGAACCGAGCAAGTGCACACCGCGAGTGGTGCGGACTTGAAGTCGGTGACATCGCAGCCCGCAGCGCCCAATGTGGCGCTTTCGGCTCCAACGGCATGCATACGTAGAGCTGGTCCATTCTGCCACGGCCGGTTTGGACGCACCCGCGCCACCGCTGCGCGCCGATGTATTGCGGGAAAGCGTGCCACATGCCTAAGGAGAGCGAAAAATCCCGTGCGGGGAGAGTTGGGTATATCCATTGTGAGCAAAATCGCGTTCGATATAAAAGTTTTAAATGCATGTATATTTTATCAGAATTATACAGGGTTCGATATAGGCAATAACTCGATATATCCGCGTTCGATATAAGCGGGCTTTACTGTAATAAATATATGAAGCGCACTGCACGTCTCTGAATTTTCTCAAGTGAGTTATTGTTTTTTTTTTATGGGGGTCCCAGACAACGGACGCGTATTCGATTTTCGGCCGTATGAGTGTGTTGTACGCTAACAGCTTGACCTGAGGTGGAGCTTCTCTAAGTTTATGCCTTAAAAGGCACATTTTGCGAAAAGCTTACGGTGCTACATTAGCAATCTGTGTATTCCAGCTTAGGGTGTTTGTTAATGTATCCCAAGGTATTTACTATTCATTAACTTCAATTAAAGGATGATTTAAACAGAATATTGAAACAGAAGGAGCTTTTTTGTTTGAAATTTTAAGAAAGACCGATTTTTTTTTGTCCAAGTTAAGTTCCATACCCCATTTACTACACCAGGCAAGAACATTGCTAAGCGCCGTGTTTAGAGCGAGCTGATTATTTTGGGACTGAATGTTAGAAAAAAGAATGCTATCGTCAGCAACAAGGCGGATTTGGACTGTCATGCATAACATCCACTATATCATTACAATAAATTAAAAAAGCAAGGGCCCCAGTACACTACCCTGTGGGACTCCGGAATTTACAGGAAGAAGGTCGGAAGATCGCGCGTTTACGTCAACATACGGCCCCCTAAGTAGGCCGCTACCCATGCAATTAGGTAATTTGGAAGTCCGGTGAGCTGCAGTTTGTGAATCAATTTATCATGGGGAACACGGTCGAAAGCCCTGTGGAAATCTAAAAAGACGACGTCAACGTGGCCAGCCTTATCATGACAGATGCAAAGAAATGAACAACAGAAACAAGTTGAGTGACGGTAGAAAACCCTTTTCTGAAACCATACTGAAATGGTGTCTGTTAAATAAAGCAGGAATTTCAAGCTCGTTTTTGATTGATTGTAGGGTTGAACGCGCCGACGCAACGCAGGCGATGAGCGCGCCGTAGTGGAGGGCTCCGGATTAATTTTGACCACCTGGGGATCTTTAACGTGCGCCGAAATCTCTTACACACGGGGGTTTTTTGCTTTTCGCCTCCATCAGAAAGCGGCCGCCGCGGCCGGGAAATCGAACCCGCGACCTCGTGCTCTTCAAGCTCGTTTTTATCTCTAGAAACGTGCTGTGCGTGCATTGGTTGTGCAGTCGTCTGGCGAGAGACCCCCGTTTGCGACGACTTAGAGGCGGCTTTCGCTCCATGACCGTCGAGGAGCAAGTGTTGTGTGCGCTGAGGTTTTACGCGACGGGCAGCTTCTACAGGAGCCCTGGCGGCGACCGCACCATTGACCGCTGCCAGCCGACCGTTAACCGGTGTGAGCGCAATATGATCAGTGAAGAACGTGTTTCCGAGACCCCGCCTTTCTTTTAGGTGGCTTGGCGGACATGACTTCCGCAGGTTTCTACCGCGTGTCTATCTGTCTGCAGCCGGCATAGAGTTTCATACTAATATATACTAGAGGGAAATCTGGCGTCACTGTCTAGGGGAGCCACGTTTCAGCGAGCGTTCCGTCATGTACCGGGCAGGAACGTTCCACTTGTCCTTGGCATGGCTCATGAACAGGCTTAAAAGTTGGCTCTGGCTACAAAAAGGCAACAATCTTACTGTAGAAGGCTCATTAAGTTTGTTTGTTATATAACATTTACCTCCAAAAAGATTAATTTGTCAGTGTTGTATGTAGAAGCGTCATGCACGATAAACAAAAAAAAAATGTTCCCCTTTTTTGTTGATTTTGGCTTCCAAACAAAAAAAAGAAGCCATATGGCTAGCTAAGCCAAGTAGGCGAGGAACGTCGCTAGTGGCAATGGCGCCGCCCACGGCAGCCCGCGACTGCAGCGACAGATTTCCCGCTAGTATATATTAGTATGAAACGCTATGGCAGCCGGAGCGTGCGCTTCAGTTATCGTCTGTTCGCAAAACAGCTTCGAACGCAGCGTTGCATGACTGTGTGTTTTGTTTATCATCAGCGCGGCGGACAGTCCCTCGAGGGGTTGCGTAGCGCGCATTTCTTGTGAAAACGTTACTGCAGGATAGCTTATACGTATTACATATACTGTCAAGGAGACAGCCGACGCACCAATAGCCGGTTGAGGTGGTTTATTCGCAGGCGTGAAGCCGCTAGAAACGCAGGTCCGAGCGTTGAGATAACCCAGTTCGTTTCTCGCGCATGCACCTTATGGGGTTCATCTTCTTCCCCTGACACGCCTTTGGCGCATATCCTCGCGTCTGGATAGGACATAATCCTACCTTCCTTTTCCACATGGTTGATGCTGGTACGGCGCATACCCCGATAGCTTGATGGCCTGTTGCATGTGTTCATTATCCTCGCTACAATACAATCAGCGGCGCATGCCTATTGTCAGAGGCGATCTTTGCACATTTCAACGGTTTTTTTTCAGCGTCACCGTCGTATGGCAGGAAGCAGAGCATAGAAAGGGAGTAAAGGGGAGAGCTGAGAATTAAGTAACCGCGTGACGCCAGAGGGTAAGCGGGAGTGGGAAGGGCGCGAAAGAAGAGGGGGTCATGAGGGGATATAACTCTGTGAAAACAAAAAAAAAATGACTGTGGAGAGCTCCTTCGAACAAAAGCGGTGAATAGCAAAATAAAAAAAGCAAACAAATCTGAAAAGTTGTCCTTATTGCTATTCCTTCCTTCCGTAACACATGGCCACTTGGGGGATTGGCCCGCAATCGGGAGCTTTGAGGAACTAACGCGCCCGGATTCGCAAAATTCATAACACTGTGAATTTGAAAAGTAACAGTTGTAGAATAGCGCGTGCAGCGTGAAGCCTGAACGTGATGTCACGGGACTAGGACAGGTGCACACCACCCTCGCAGAACCCCGATTCTAGGGATGCTGTGGTGTGTTCCAGTCTGCTTGCACGTTGAGACGAACAAATAAAATAGAAGAAACTGACGCGAACACGTAATAGCAGAAAAGAAGTCGTTTAATTAATCAGTGCCAAAAGACAAAGAAACGAAAGCGAGGAAGAAGGCGCAAGTACAATGCATTAGAAAAGAATTTGGCAATACGCATAGCCAGGCTTGCGCCTTAAAACCACAAAAGCAGACTGGACTGCGCCGAGAATATTTTGTGTCGAAAACCGGAGGGTTTCGATAACGTAATACGAGCAGCAACTGTTTTGAATGTGGCGGGCGTGCTTCCATCACCCGCTTTCTTTTTTTTGCCAGTCGGCCATAGTCACGTGATTGCAGTGTGTACCACCAACGGCGAAACTACTTCTTAGGTCGAGAAATTCCAAACAAAAAGATCATATAACGCCTGGGATAAAAAATAAAATGAGCTTTGTAGTGAAATACAGATTAATAAAGTAGTACAGTAAAATAAAGTAGTTGGATTTGCTTGCCCCCACTAGCCACCAGTGCAGCTTTGGAACAAGAGAACGCACTAAAAGATGCGCCACGCCCTAGTCGCGCATCCTTGGAGCGCGCTGCCCTGGGCCGATTACGTCACCTCAATAATCAGCAAACAGCATGAATCGCATTTTTAAAGCGTTTTAATCCCTGCCCGAAATATTATCATGAGCTTATTATTACCCCGACAGCTCCGCCTTGCCCGAGTTTCGCTCAAAGTCGGGCCTTCTGGAATAGCACCCCAAGTTGGTGGCGACCTATACCCGCCGGATGAAGCTCCCGCGATATTAGAAAGTTTTAGCTGACCGCTTTCGATGGTCCGCTCCGGTACCGGCGCGGCTTGCTCAGCGAAACTGGAGCCAATGCCGATCGCGAGCACGCCCGCCACGCATGCGCAATGGCGCTAGGCGAGTTTTAGCTTACCGTTTTACACGATCCGCTCCGCTCCGATAGCAAGCGGGAGCGCCATTGGGCATTCGTGGCGCGCGTTGCCAGCGTACGGCATTGGCTCCGGTTTCGCTGCACAAGCCGCGCCGGTACCGGAGCGGACCGTCGGAAGCGGTCAGCTAAAACTCTATTGTTTTGTGAAGAAAAATAAACGGCTGTATACATATACTTACTGCTGGTAAAGGTTTTTTATTTGGCTTAGCCAAGCGTCGTCATGAACGGGACTAGGATGTAACAGCGTGCTCGTACCGTCTACCTTGTGAGGAATCTCGAGTTCGCGCCCGTTTTCAGAAATGCTGTAGGTCATGACTAGTTATCGTGTAGGGGCTACACGGCGATGCTACTGCTTTCTGCATTCACTTCGTTCCAGCCGAGCAGTATTTGATAATAGCATCCACTGGAATGGGGCGCTAACAGCAATTCTGCCCAGGAACGAGCCCTGCGACATTTGCGACACCGAAACCGAAACTGATGGCGCAGAAAAGTCCTAAGCCCAGTGCACATAACAACCCCCAAGCCTCAAGTTAAGCCAAGTTTGAAAATTATGAGTCTACGTCACACAATCAGCCCCATGGTGGTTGAATGATTGCAGCGCCAGTGTCCCCTCTAGAGTATATTAGTATGAAACTCTATGGAACAAGCAAGGTTAGAGAGAACAGGGAAATGAGGATGCGTCTCCTCCACGCTACACAAGGCGCTCTATGCATGCCCACCGCGCCTGGGGTAAGAACGGCAATAGCTCATGTACAGTGGGCCTCCTCGATTCAGTCCCGGATAGTCTGCGGACTGCCCGAGACGCTATCTGGCGCTCGATTTTCCCGTGTATTCCTACGGGGCTCCCGGTCCGAACGCCGTCCTCGGACTGCCCGAGGCCGGTCCAGAACTGGTTAATCGAGGATGCCCAGTACCACTCCGCCTAAGCAACTGACTCGGTTGTCAACTCGCGCGCGCGTTTTGGAAGGAGATTGCTATGAATGCGTGATATCGCCTGCCCTTTCTCACGTAGTTTGTTTGTCGTCGCTGCGGTAGTTTGCAGTTTATAAGCATATTATGTCCAAAAAGCCAGGGAAACGGCTCGGGCCATGTTCAAAATATTCCCAGTAACGCACTATAATTGCGCTTCGCGGAGTAACATCCGGCCGCGGTGATGAGGTACAGCAGCAACTTCCGTTGCCGTTCTTAACTTGTACCGGAGTATAGTATCAGAGACGAGCCTTCCTCCTGTTTCTCTGGCTTCGCATTTTTTAAACATGCTGGTTTTTCGTGGGCGACTTAAGCAGGAAAGTTTTGGTCTGCCTGTCCGTTTTTCTCTCGGTTGTGACACCCGGCCAGTTGAAGGAACTCTTGAACCAGACTGCTATATAGGCGCAACATTGCCGAGCTAATAAGTCTTCACTTCATGCTTGTCGAACACTGTTGATCAAAAAGGTGACATTAAACTTAATTGAGTCCAAGCATAAACACGTAACCGATACTAGCCGCGTACTTGAAATTCGGTGTAGATATATGCTAAATTTTTGCGTTAGCAAACACACAAAAAATGCGTTAGCCAGTACACGTTGACCACAAAATAAAAAAAAAAAGATCAAGCCTCCGCATCTTGGCTCGAGCGCCAAACCCAACAATAACAAAATATCCTAACAGATGGCGCACATGCAGTGCCAAAGCGCGAAAATTGAATGGAATTCAGCAAACCTCCATTATGTTTATAACGGGAGGATCGAGACAGGCGGAGAACAGCGTGAAAGGTAGCCAGGAGGAAGAGAAGAGGCAGTTACGTGGCACGAATGGCTGAAGTCTCGTCTCTCGACGACAATTGCAACCACGCGAGTAGATGCGCGTACAATTTTCCCACAGTTGGATTCGGATACTTCGGTCTCCTTGGAACCACGGCTTTTTCCGAGAGGGCACATTGATCTGGTGCTCTTGCGATAACAAAATAACGCGAAACGGCGTTTTGTTGCCGCAGGCAGCTTTAACAATCTAGCCAAAACCGACACCCCCAGCGACGCCGATTATCGCGTCACCAACGTCAGCGGGGTTCGGCATCTTTGTGCTCGTCTCCGGTCAACACTGCCAGCAGGCATTATCGCTCCCATTGCTTGCGCGTGGATAAACTGCGTTGCTAACTGATGGAGACGCGTGGACGATGAACCAGCAGTGACCCACCCTTGAGTCACGTCGTCCCTGGTGGGTCTCCAGTGACCAAGCGTTCACCAGCTGGCTCTGCGGGTTATGGTAGCCGTGACTCACTATCGACCATGGTCGCGAGTGGACCGCTGTTTGGTTATCAGATGACGACAGGGAGGACTGCAGAGGCTGTTTTCGCCTCGACAAGTTCCCGTTCGCATACGACTCCTCCGCTGGAACCGATGCCTGACGGACCGACTTCGAGTGGTAAGCGGTTCATTAATATTACGCGAGGGCACATTTATCGCGGTAAACATGTTAGCTGTTGCTCCTATATACTGTTTGCTGTTGTATAGACGGGGAGAGTGGCACCGGGTTCTAATATGTTGGCGAAACATTCCAGCTCTCCAATATCTTTTTTAACGAGCGCCGCATCGCTAGTCATCCGTTCGCGATAGGCTGGACGAAGGCATTCATGTCTTACGTTTCTTCTGCAACAAAGCTGTTAGCGCAACCAGATAAGACGTCTTACGCGTCCCACTCCACGTAAGCAAGCTGATACTGAGTATTAAATTTGGCCGCAAAGGAGGGGCAGGGGGGCTGCAGGGACATGTCAAAGGAATGTGCAGGGACGGTTCCACACTGCTACGTGTCTTAGGCTTTTTGGGTTCGCCCTCTATTTAGACACGTTATAATACGGGGGCGGTACGCTTAAAAACCTCCTTAAGAGAGAAATACAAGTGGTAGGCAGTTAATGTGTGGTGACTTATGCACCATGCGCGCCCAGTTTAAAGCACCTGACCTAATTGCGGGCTATACACGTAATACATGCAAACTACCGAAGGCGTTATGCGCAGGTGTTGCGCTGTTTCTAGGATAGCGTAGTTCCGCACAGTGTTTCAAAAGGGGACAATAGCGGACATATCTGAGCTGCTGTCGCGGCAATGCTTCGGCTAACATGGGGTTTTGTTAAAATTACTAAATGCGCGGTTTCATCCTATTTCGAGGCATTGTAGAAAGCAGGTAAGGTGGTGGCCGAATTTCCTGGCAAATCCCTTGTGAAAGACAGGTAATATTCGCATAGAATGCGGGGTGTTTGTGGGTGTATATGAGGGAAGTGGTCACGCCAATTTGAATGCGGTCACCAATCGTCCTAAGTTATATTACGACGCAATAAAATGACAGGGTCGTTTCATGAAGGGATTACCCATTTCGCCTGTGCGTATTTTCTGTAATTTCTTCCCTGACTGCTCATTGAGCTCTTTTCCTATTGTTTATCTAACTACTCAGCAATTGTTTGCAGAATTGCTTTTCTCGTTTAATATCTGTTCTTATCCTCGGCACTGTGCCAACTTTTATAGACTAGTTTTACGCCCACGTGACGCCAATCTTAAGGATTAAAGCGTGCAGCGCAGTCTGGTTCATGGATAGTAAGTAGCAAACGACTCTCCTGCCTGCGGCTATACACATCCACTATCCTGGGTGTTGCTTAGCAACCCGTTTTTACAGCGAAGCTGTCTATTGCTGGGATTAAGCAGGTGGTATCCGGCGACAGACCGAGCGGAGACCAATAATTTTCCGGTTATGGAAAAATATTCATAAAAAAAGTCCCTACGGCCTCCATTTTTTTTTGCTGCATGAGGCAGGTAATATTGCCGTGAAAAATGTCGACTCAGTCATATATTTGTGTTTATAGGTGAAGCCGGCCTTAAGAGGATCGGTGTGAGCTTTGCCATTGCACGCGGACTGTTCGGCGGCTACCTGTGCGGCACTAGAGACGTCATTGTCTCTATCCGCCAGTCGTGTTTGCTTTGTCTGTTACGTAGAGATCCCTCCACTGTTCGTATAATTCGACACAGAAAATACCCATCATATCTAAACCCCAACATATCAATTTTCACCAGAGCGGGATGGAAGAGCTTTTTTCACAATGTGGAAGGGTTTATTTTATTGGTAACGCGTCACCCTTCCCTTTATGGTATTGATAAGAGTCCTCACGCCCTGACGAAAAGACGTCGTTGTGTTGCTGTAGCAACGCCCCGCCTCTTTTTGGCGACTGCACACTCACGGTGATGGTTGGAAACAAACCAATATTTATTTTCTGAAAGCGTCCGCCCTTGAAATTAATTTATTAATTGATTGATTGATTTGATTGATTGATCGTTCGATCGAGCAATTGTTTGATTAATTGATTGATTGATTGATTGTTGTTGCCCTTGTTGAAATAGTTGAGTGTCTGTAATGGTTGGCTTTTTTAGCCGTTGCATGCAGCAGCGTGGAATACAGCTCTGCGGGTGTGTTTTAGTTGTAACACTATGGCAACATGGAAATGTTGTTGTTGTTATTGCTGTTGTTGTTGAAAATGTTAAGAAAAGAAGGGAAGGGGGTTGGGTTAAAAAGTGGAGCACCGGGTGGCCATCCTATTCCGGTAGGCCGCGGGCTGTGGCTGCAGCCTTCGCCCGGAGAATCAGCGCTTCCTGTTCTTCGAGCTGGCTGCAGCGCAGCGCGCGCTCCCAATGCTCAGGAGAGGGGCAGAGAAGAGTGGGGATGGGGGGATCGGACGGACATGTTGGCTGGTGGTGTTGGGAGAGTTGCAGTATGGGCAGTTGAATGGGTAGAGGGTGGGGGAGACATAGCGAAGGCGAGTGTGATTGTGGTACGTCTGTGTTTGTAGGCGGTGGCTTGGAAACACAGCATTTTTATAAGGATGTCAGTAAGGAAGAGAGAGGAAGGTTTGACCAGAAATGTTTCCCCGCTCAACCTGTGGCGCTATAAGTCAGATCTCTGTTAATGGTTGTGACGATCAATCAATTCAAAATTTAAATAGCGTTGTGGGTCACAGCGGGAACTCATGGTTCTGCAACTGAGTTTGAAGTTTCTCCGGGCCCTTGTGTGCTCACGTGCTTCGAAGGCGAAACCTGTCGATACTCATCAAAAAGGTCATTACTGCTACATCGTATTCCACAGGCACACTGGTGACACTCTTTCCTTCCCTCATTTTTGTTTGGACCCCTGTCGTATTGCCCTTAATAAATAAATAAATAAATAAATAAATAAATAAATAAATAAACTAACCGCGCGGCTCCTCCAGGGTCAGAGTTCTACGTGGCTCAAGTGCACTTGTTCCACTCACGTGCCGTCACGTTCAGTTATCACGTGGCACCCACTGGTGAAACTTTTCTTCCACCACAGGCAACCTGCGGAGGCAGAGCGGCAATAAATAAAAAAAACCGGAGGTACAGCGGTGGTTACGCGTCGGACTTAGACTCTGGTGGCCCGGGTTCAATTCGCATGCAAACTTGAATGTCATACCCAGCTTTCTCGCTCAAAATTCCGACCTCTCAGGAACCTAGCAAAACCACTTCAGGAAAGTGACATTTGGCATGAAGCAAGAAGTCAACGGGAAGATGAAAACACTAAAAGAGCTTTAGAGAATTCTTTATATTTTTTGTGTAATTCGCTGTCAAATTGTACTCCCCATGCATTTGTATGGGAGAGTTTCCATGGCTCTGGAACCTAGTCGCGCAATGTGCAAGACTTGAAACTGCGCACAAAGCAGGTTTCACCCCCAATAGTAGCTGCGTGAACAGACTTTACAATTCGCTAAATACTACAGAGTAATCACTGTTGAAAAGGGACTGCCATGAGCGTGAAAGCTGCACATGCTTACTTTTTTTTGCGGCGACGGCCATTTTCCTGTACCAGATGACAACAACAAAGGCGGTTTTTAGCACAATGGGGCGCTTGAGGCTTCCCAATAAAATAAAGTAATGTTATCTGGGGGAAATACGCGAAGAGAGGACGGCTAGAGTGCAAAAAGACGGGAAATTTAGGCTTGCGCATGTGGCTTAACGAGCAGCCGCCAGATCTTGCGGATGGGAGGCTTCGTTGAGTTCATGCGTTTCCTAGACAGTGACAGTGTATCCAGTGGTATATTTTGTAAGCATCGGGGCGGGGCCCGCGCTTTGCAGTGTTGCGCCATCCATCGCTTGTCAAACATACCTTACGGCGGTGGCTGTGCCGAGGGACAATCGAAAAGTAATTTGCAAATATTTGTGATTGGGCGCTATGTACTCGGCATTATTACTGTGGAGACAGTTTGCTCTTAATGACGTAAAGGGGTTTCCTTTAAGGCTCGTGATTACTCGGCCACTTTTAGTCGGAAGCGGCACTGGCGTTGCACACTAAGTATTTGCGGGAACGACTTGGTTTAGTGCACGGCAAGTCCGCACGAGTGGCGAATGGTCGTGAGCCGAGTGGTGCAAGACAGTCCCATACGGAGCGTCGATCCGGGGGTTCCAGATGTGGGTGACAGCGAAACACACGCCAATGTTCGATATTTCTAAGAGGTTTAATCTTCCTCTGTGGATTCATTGCTTTGAGAGCGCATCATAAGTTTCCTGGTCGTTTTTCTAGGATTGACCAAGTGGTTGACATTTTGAGCGAGACAGCTTGGATTTAGTAGGAACGTTAGTCATTCGCGCAGACCACCGGGGACATCTGGTTGTGCAGCAGCCCATACGTAAGTGTTTGGGTCCCTTTTTCTAGATGGAGGCGAAAGCACAACCTGTTGAGATTTCGCTAATTCCCTAGTTTCTAATGCGGAGCCACGGCGCACTATAGTTCTAGTGGCTAGTTTCGCGATGAACCACCCGAAAGTGTTCATTTTCATATGCGCTCCGAGGAATTATGTACGCAACCTACATGACGGACAGCATTCCCGCGGGGCCGCTTTCCCAGCATGGAGGACAGAAAAAGTAAACCGCCCTTTGGAGTTTTGGAGCACGGTATAACCCTCAGTGCTATTTCTACCATTATAACGAGCCCACAACGGTCGGCACTTCCATTTAAAGTCCTAATGCGGCAGTTCCGATGCTTCAACAAATATATCTGTGGCTAGTTTGCTCACTTGAGGGCGCCGAAGTTCGAATTCTAGAGTTGTTTATGCGCCCAAAGAAAATATGCACGAACCAGCGTTTCACCAGTACCTCGCGAAGCGTTCCTTCATTCGCCTGCATTTCCTCCATCATGGGAAGAAAAGTTAGGAACTCCCGCTCGTTTGGAGTTTGAGTTTGTTGAGCACGGAAGCAATGAGGTCTATTTTACGCTTACTGTAGATTAGACTCCGTAACGTGTCCTTAGCAAGTGCTGAATGCGCGCAGTTCACGAGCTCGTCAGTCAAGATATACGCGGCTAGGCTAATGGTGGCAGGAACTTGAGGGCAGACGACAATGTTACGACGATGCCGAGGAGGATAGCGCGCCGAAAGAAAATATGTAGAAAGGCTGAGACCGTTTCAACATGGTTACCTTCGGAAGTGACGTAGGTCGCTACTCATTCGCCTGCATGTTCGCGACAGGCGTCATGAGTAGAAATGACGCAAAAGCTTAGGAGAGGCCCCGCTTGTTCCCTGGCGCATTTGGAGTAGTGTGGAGGAAGTTACATGGCTTTTTCACGCTCACTGTGGTCACGCCCGTCGGGTGTCCTAGCAACGGGGCCGAACGCCGCCCCACCGAGGCCCTACGTCAGTGCGAGGACCAGCCGGCAGGCAATGGTCGGCAGGAGGATATGAAGCAGACGACAATGGAGCGAGCGATGGCCGAGGAGGTAGCGCGTGCGAGCAAAACAAAGCAAAAAGGCGAGACCTCCAAACATGGCTTTACCGGCTTCTGTACAGTGACGTCAGAGCCTCTGCTAAGCTTATTTTCCCCCCAGGTGCTCCATGTTCGCTCGCAGAAAAACAAGTGGTCGTGATGGTGGGTATTGCGGCAACATGTACTGCAAGACCAATAAGTGCAGTTTTAAATATTTTTTCCCAGCGTTTCCCTCAATCGTGTCCAACGCTTGCATACCAAGTGCTGCGTGGATATCCCTTCATTCCCAAAGGACCTGTTTCAATGCGTTTCGCAGTTCAGGAGGTGGCCGTTGGATGAATTAGCGCTTTGCCAGCAGGAGTTTACCGCCAGCCAGTTTGAAGAATAGGGCCCTGCGTGCAAACCAGTTTGTTATCAGAGGCGTCAAAAAACAATGAGTCATGGCCAGCCCCCTCCTTTTCCTACTTTTGTTATCGCTGCGCCCGATTCCATCGTCTGGCGAGCACTCACCTCCGGCCAGTAATGCGTCGTCATTTCCGGTTGGCGATGAGGACGTTCTTCTGCGGAAGCTTGATGAGTACAGCTGATAACCATTGCTAGCCCTGGACGGCTGGCGCTTGAAGGGAGTCTACGACACTTCCAATAAACGCTTTCATCTTTACTTCATGTCTGGAAGCACTGTGAAAGCTATAGTAATCTCCAGCACGTATCGGCACTGCGTGATTTGCTCCTCGCAGCAGATCCCCCTTCCGTTGCGGCTTTGGCTTTTGTGGTGATTTTCTGGAAAGGGCTACCGAATTCGTTTATAACTGCTACTGTAGGGAGGCTGGCCAATAGCCGATACACCGCTGCAACTACACCATTCCAGCGCTGATTGATTGATTGATTGATTGATTGATTGATTGATTGATTGATTGATTGATTTTAGGGTTTAACACGCCAACGCTTCACAGGCGATGATGTGCGCCGTAGTAGGGGGCCTACGGATTGATTTTGACCACCTGGGGATCTTTAACGTGCGCCGAAATCTCGAACACACGGCCGATTTTGCTTTTCCCCTCCATCATAAAAGCGGCCACCGCGGCCGGGAGTAGAACCCGCGTCCTCGTGCACAGCAGCACAATGCCTTAGCCACTGAGCCACCGCGGCGGCTGCTGGAAGAAAGCCAAGACCGGGAACGAGAAGAATCTTTCGAGCAAGTTTCAAAGTTATCGGATGGGCATAGATCAGCAGTTTTGGGCTGATGTACCTTGCGAACTCCTGATCTAAGTACTGGATGCGGTTTTTGAGTAGGTTCTGAAAGCAGTTAAGATTTAGAAAAAGTCGACAGAAGGGTTGCGTGGTCTTTTTAGGAAAAATCGCTCAATGAGCCTAATAGTGCTATCACGCTGCTAAGACACGTAGCCACCACGGGAAGTGTTCCCGGGACGGTAGAGGCATCAGAGAGGTGCACTCGAGCAGGATAAACGCATGTTTTAACCATATTTTTTTATTTATTCTGCCGAGCACTGTGATAAAGCACTCTCCATGGCGCAGAGACAGCGCTTCCCCTCACTGATATGGCGTAATACTGGACGTCATGTACCTGTGCTCTACGAACTCCCGCATCGGCGCTTCCAGGCAGATTTGCTCGCTCGAGTGCGCACTTCAGCGCACAGAAGATGCATTGGTTCACGCTAGATGCGCAGCACATTATAGTTCAACTCACCTTGATCGACTCGAAATTTCCGTTTGCGGAGGCACAGGCGCTGCCATCTACAAGTCTGGCGGGCCCGCTGAGTAGGCAGGGAATGCCCAGCATGGTCTGTCCTCCACGCGCGTCTTCCAGTTGACAATAGCTCGTTGCGTTGTCAAGTAAAAAGAAAAGTGCCTAAAAGCGACCTTTTCGGTTTTTCTGTGGAAGCAATTGGAAGCGAGAGAACTGGTTAAAGTAGACATTTTTTTTTTAAGTGGGAATGACAGCATTACGCACAGGCCGTATGCAGCTGCCAGCACCGTGTGTGTGCTCGCCTTCGCTGCTGCTGTGCATTGATGGCCAGACCGTCACTTTTGCGTACGCAAGCAGGGTCAAATGTGCTAAACCCGCGAAGGCGCGCAGACGTGTCACGTTGATGGCGCGTTTTTTTTTTCAAGGTAAGCACAGAAAAAAATTGAGCCCAATTTCACCCGGTGTGAAATGTGCTGAAACAGCGAGGCTGTGTTCTCGTGCTATGGCTCGAACGCACGAGAATTAGCGGGAGTTCGCCCTAGAACGGCAGCGCTGCCGGTGCGCAAATTCTACGGTTCGTACAAAGGAATCGGCACGCAGCTAAACGTCAGCGGCAAAACGCTTCTTTCTGTCTCATCCAATTCTCCCCTCCCCTCTCCGATGGAGAGAAACCCTCCTTAGGGAGACCACTACCTATCTTTTGGTGGATCAGGAACATCCGGCGAGGCGCTTCCCACCGGTGGGATTAGGAGGCCACTTCGACCCCTGCGTGACGCACGACATTCAGCAGACTGACAAAAAGGCTCGACCGTATAACAGCTCTGCTGTTAAAAGACCACGAAAACTGAAAATTGCGAGCATTCCGCAGCGGGAACCACTCCACTCCGTAGGGCGTCTGCACCACAATGCTCTACAATGACCAATCGAAGTGGCTTACTGTGCAAATTCGGCAAATGACGAACCACTAAATGTAATTTGAATTTTAAAAAAATTCAAGTGCGCAGGGACAACACCCAACGCGTGCAACGCGTTTTGCATTGCGCAATGTCTCATCGCAGGTGCTCTTTTTCACTCGAATCGAATTTACGGCCACGTCATTCGCTGATTCGTACATTAGGCCACTTCGATTGGTCCTTATGTACCATTGTGGGGAAGACGCCCTACGGGGACTTTTTAGAGTGTACACTTGGCACAGATACCGTTGACCACGTAGAGTGCCTTCATTTATTGGCGGTGTTCAACAAGTTTCAGGACGCCTTGATTTCCCAGCTACCACAGTGTTCTGATAACTAGGCTGCAGACATGGGACAGCGTATTCTTAAATACGTTTACAAAATGCTCGCGCTAATATATCCGCCCCATTACCTAGCCGCCATGATTTTTGAATAATTTGCACTGGAAGCAACCGTTTTTTTGCACTCCTTGTTTACCTGTGTTATCGCCAGGCGTACTGACTTCATACCCAGTTAGTTTTGTTCAGACGTCTTTGTGTGTATTCTGCGTCTCTTCTTTTGCCCGAAAGGCAATTTATGCTTGGATTTATGCAGGAACGTCAAGGCTGTACTAAGGGCGTGCTCGCCCGAGACGTTGCAGAGGAAACCTGTTTGGTGAGGAGTTCGCCATCCGAATAACTGCAATGGCGGAAGCAAAGCCACTCGTCCTTCAAGAAGTGAGTATGATATAACCAGACAGAGAAAAACGTGATTCTTTAGACAGCCCTAGTCCGAGCCGTCGCGCAGCAGCATCTTTGTTAGTTAACGGCAGGTCTATAGCCCCCCAAGAGGCCGTCATTAACCCGAAGACTGTCACTCGGCGGGTCTCATAATCTAAAACGTGTTCATTGTAAAGATGGCACATGCTTGGTCAGAGCATGGACGGCCCCAGAGAGTTCTCAGGTAAGCGCATGTGCTCGTTGGCGTGGTTATAGGGACCCACACAAGAGTTATCTTGTGGGTGGGTCGATGCGAAGGGCACGGTGAATGGTGTCAGTGGTGGTATAATACCTGATAATACCTATTAAGCATCTCACTTGGCTGCAATCATGTGTAAGGTAACCGGAGCTGGGGGTCACAGGAGCAAAACTCACCGCAACAATACAACAAAAAGTTCCGCTTCACAGACCACATTGAGTTTTTTTATACAACGCCAGGCTGTCAGGCACGGTTACCATAGATGGAGTGTCAAATATTTCATCACGCTCTTATATTATCGCCGCCAGATTGCTACGTTTCGTACCGTTGAACCACTTGAACCCTTGTTAGCAGCTGGCGGTATGCTCACGAAGAAGGAACGCGGTTTGAAGGTTGGACGAGTTTCCGATTTTTAACAAAACATCAGCGAATTGAGCAAAAGAGTAGGCTACCGCTGATTGTAGGGATAGAACGGAAACAAACGCTCCCTGCACGACGCACGACACACAGCCCATGACAAACACAACACGCACGCAGGCCACAAGGACTGAGTAAAGCTACAAGTTCAACTAACCTTTGTGGTGAAGTGGCAAACAGGGATTGAAGGGAGTCTAAGCACAAGGTAATGGGTTCCATTCCCCGCTGATTGGGCTGTTGTTCGAGTGATGCATACGAAAAGCAACAACGTTTGCTTACGGGCAATGGCCTTTGTGAAGAAGGCCAGGTAGCCTTAAAGAACCACGCCGTATATCCACAGTAGCTCAAATACCTTCAGGTGAAGCTATGTCGCGAAAAGGCATCAAGTCTACGCTCATCTCTTTAAATACGCACAGATTAATTTCTGCAGAAGATTCCGCCTCTGACCGGCTTATGGCGGGAAGAGCGACAGCACGAAGGGATGTAAGGTTCTGCTGCCTAAAGCAGCAGCGGCCGGCTGTAATGCGGCGTACGGTATGGAATGATGAGGTCCACCGAAGGACAAAGACGTTTTGCATCGCGTTCTAACGTCTTACTTATTTGCGTTAACTTTCTGCGCCACAGATTCCTCCTTGGTTCACCTAAGCTCCCTATATACCCTCACTTCTCACGTCTTATATACCAGCCACCCTTTCTATCACCGGCGTTCTCCAACTCAACGTTGTCGGCCCTGGAATTACGTAGTATGTATACCTTGTATACCTTTAAACGACCGGATTTTAGGGGAAATCCCCAAGGTGGAGTAAGTTTCTGTGAAGGAAAATTTGACATCCACCTAACTGCAGCCATACGGCTACAAAGGAAAGCTATACAGCTTTCTCAGACACTTCGCAGTTGAAGAAAAATTCGTCCTGGTCCAGGATTCGAACCCGGGACCACTGCTTAACCGGAGCAGTCGCTCTACCAACTGAGCTAACCAGGAGGCTAGTCGTTAGTAGCGCGAAAGCGAATTGCTCAACAACTCGAAGTGAAGGACAGGTGTTAAACGACCGAATTTTAGGGGAAATCCCCAAGGTGGAATAAGTTTCTGTAAAGGAAAATTTGACATCCACCTAACTGCAGCCATACGGCTACAAAGGAAAGCTATACAGCTTTCTCAGAAACTTCGCAGTTGAAGAAAAATTCGTCCTGGTCCAGGATTCGAACCCGGGACCACTGCTTAACCGGAGCAGTCGCTCTACCAACTGAGCTAACCAGGAGGCTAGTCGTTAGTAGCGCGAAAGCGAATTGCTCAGCAACTCGAAGTGAAGGACAGGTGTTAAACGATCGGATTTTAGGGGAAATCCCCAAGGTGGAGCAAGTTTCTGTGAAGGAAAATTTGACATCCACCTAACTGCAGCCATACGGCTACAAAGGAAAGCTAGCTTTCCTTTGTAGCCGTATGGCTGCAGTTAGGTGGATGTCAAATTTTCCTTCACCTTGTATACCTTTCATTCGTGCCCCAAGCTGAGGCTTTCCGGGTCCGACCTTGTGAAGATACTTTGAAATCGACATCTAATTACCTATCCTAAAGCCAACTATTCCAGGTTTTGCCACTGGAACAACTTCCCAGCGGTGCCACATCCGTGAACTATGAACGATCAACAATGAACTAGTCAGTGGTTTCCAGCGCTTCCCTTTTAGGTACGCATGAAATAGTTGGGTCAACACAATCGTAAGGACCCTTTAAAAGTGAAAACTAACAATGGGTTATCGTAAGTGATGCTCTCTCTTCGTGTGGTGGAATTGAGTGCGTGTCTCTGTCGCCATGTGTGAGTCAATGGCCTGCTTTGCATTTTCTCCGGTAGCGTTTCCCTAATTCAGTTCTGCGATGCCATCGCTTCCATAATACGCCAGTTAGGGCGATGAAGAGGCTCGTGTATAGAGGGCAGAATGGTGAACCGCTCGGAATCGGCGCGTGGCTCGCGCGCTGACTCGCTCCTTTACAATTGGCAGTCAACTAGTTGCCCGCAGCGATGGGCTCGGTGTGGTATCGCTTGCGGAACCATTTACGGTAAACGTGGAAACCGGGGCTGATGCCGATACCTCAGTGGTGTATTTACCCGCTTTTACATTCGGAGAGGCGACTCTGAACCGGGCTCCGTCGCCTCCGTAACGTGCGTGGTAGCGTGGTGGTGAGCAGCAAACAAAGGTTGCTGCCTTGGTGACGACTGCAAGAAGCCGAAGGCAAACTTTACTGTTTTACTGCAGGGCGAGAGATGAATCGAAGAATGTGAAGAACTCCCTTTCGCGTGAGCTTACAGCATACTTGAACATGGAGACTGCATTGATTCGCTGCTCCAAACCGAATGCGAAATATTCACGGAGAGGGCGGTTTTATACACAATAGCCGTAACGGGTCTGCGGCTTTCACAATGCTACTGCACACACGGCCCGCAAATAGTACAGAGACGCACATCACTCTTTCTAGAGTTATTGAGGGCGGGTTTGAGTGATCGATATGAAGGTTTAAAATGCGGCCGCAACGCAGGCGATGAGGCGCGCCGTTGTGGAGGGCTCCGGGTTAATTTCGACCACCGGGGGGTGCTTAAAGTGCGCCGAAACCTCGTACACACGTGCGTTTTTGCTTTTCGCCTCCATCAGAAAAACGGCGCCCGCGATTTCGTTCATGAGGGCGAGATGTAGCGGCGCTACATAAAAAAAATTTCCTCGCACCTCCCCGACGGGAATTGTGCAGAAATGCGAATGCATTGGGTGCACCGATGAGTGTGTTGCGAGTAATGGCGTAATTAATGACGAGAGTGTGAACGTAATCATTTATTCATCAGCACCTGTTTGTGTTATCGTTGAACCTGACGGCCACAATCACTGCCTTGTGATCGCTAAAGTGCACGGTCAAAGGGTCTTTGAGAAGCATACGCGCGTCACAGTTTCGCGTAAAGACCAGATCAATGCAACTCCCGTGAATGGTAACTCGAACCTGGACAGAGACATTGAGGTATGGGAGGTCCGAGCGGCCCTGCATGACCTCAATACCAGATCGGCTGCAGGACCAGATCGAGTGACGAACAAGGTGCTGAAGAATCTCGGCGAGTCAGCGATCGCGAGCCTGACGGACTACTACAACCGTTGCTGGCGGGCTGGGACTCTTCCCCGGCAGTGGAAAGCGGCCAAAACCACCCTGATCCCCAAGCCGGGCAAGCCGCCAGACATTGGAAACCTCCGGCCCATCTCGCTCACGTCCTGCGTGGGCAAGGTGCTGGAGCACGTCCTGATGAACAGGTGGCAGCGGTACCTGGAGGAGTCGGGGCTCTACCCGGACACGGTCATCGGCTTCAGGAGCAAGCTAGGCACCCAGGACGCTATGATCCAGCTCAAGAGCGAAATTTTGGACGACAACACCAGGACGAGGGACAACCGTGCCGTGCTCGGCCTGGACCTGCAGAGCGCCTTTGATAAGGTGACGCACTCTGCGATCCTGGCGCAGGTGTCGAGGCTGAACATGGGCGAGCGATCATACAGATACATCAGAGATTTTCTGTCGGGTCGCACGGTTGAAATACACGCTGGCGACCTTGAGCTACCGGAGAAGAAGCTTGGCAGCGTGGGGACCCCACAAGGGTCGGTCATTTCGCCGCTGCTGTTTAATCTAGTGATGATCGGAGTGGCTGAACGGCTCTTGCGCGTCAGCGGGGTCAGGCACACCATCTACGCCGACGATATCACGTTCTGGGTAAAGGGAGGCAGCGACGCCCACATTGAAGACACGCTACAGGCGGCGGTGGACGCCATCGAGGAGCAACTGGACGGCTCGGGGCTGGTGTGTTCACCGAGCAAGTGGGAGTTGCTAGTGGTGCCACCGAAGGGAGTGAGAAAGAAGAAGCGAGACCCGAGAAGGGACAGCGAGAAAATAATGATACGAACGGGCGGCGGCCAGGTGATCCCGCACGTCGAAAAGATCCGGGTGCTGGGCATGCTCCTAGAGCAAGGCAGAGGTAATGGCGAAACGATCAACCGCCTAACGGCCAAAGTCAACACGGCCATACGCCTCATAAAGAGGGTATCGAGCAGAAGGGCCGAAGGCATGAAGGAGGCCCGCCTAACGCGGCTGGTCCAGTCCTTTGCCGTGAGCCATATTGTTTATGTGGCGGCCTTCCACAATTGGAAGGTACACGAGCGCAACAGGATCAACGCGCTCATACGAAGGGCCTACAAGGCCGCACTCGGGCTTTTCGACTGTGCAAACACGGAGAAGCTCCTGTCACTGGGGGTGCAAACACTCTCGAGGAGATTGCAGAAGCCCAGAGAACGGCCCAGCTGGAGCGGCTCTCGGGCACGAGAACCGGCCGGCAGGTGCTCCGTAACCTAGGTTTGGAGCTGAGGAGAGCGGACGAGGAGATTGCGGAAGGAGCGGAGGTACCAGAGTGTGTGCGGAGACACGTGCAAGTGTGCCCGATACCGAAGAACGTAAATCCTCAGTACAACAGGGAGCGGAGGGCGGCAAGGGCCAGGACCTTGATCGACCTCCACGCCAGAGACAGCGGTGCTGTATATGTGGACGCGGCGGAATATCAGGACAGGAGGGGAGCTTTCGCCGCGGCGGTGGTCAGTGCGGTCACCGGCGAGACGAAGGCGGCGGCGAGCGTGTGGACACGGTCGGCGCATCAGGCCGAGGAGGTAGCCATCGCCCTGGCCCTCGCCCACCCCGGATGCACGACCGTGCTGAGCGATTCCTGGACCGCGGTGCGGAACTACGCCAGAGGCAGTGTGTGTGTGGCAGCAGTGTGGGTGTTGCGCGCGGTGAACCCAACGAACAGAGCCGTGACTATCAAGTGGTTCCCGGCCCACATGGGAAGGGACGTGTCAGCCCGAGGAAACGCAAACCACGAGACGGCCAACGAGGCGGCGCGAGGTCTCACATACCGCCCCGCCAAACCGGCCGACTCGACGAAGGAGTGGTGGTGCGAAGCCAAAGACAGGATGACGGAGTATAGTGAAGTGTTGAACTGGTATAGACTAGGGCGCAGGACTATGCCCCCGCCTCACCCGGGCCTGACCCGAAGCGAGGCGGTGACGTTTTGGCAATTGCAGACTGGGTCGCCACCCACGCCGGTGCTCATGAAACACGTGTGCTCTAGCGTATATGTGAGTGACTTGTGTCGCGTCTGTGAATCGGAAAGGGCTACTGCGGCCCACATTTTGTGGGACTGTGCACAAAATCCGAGGGAGGCACGGACAGTGACGACGATCCCGCCGTGGCTTGCGGCCGCTGCGGGAAGCGACCAACGGGAACAACAGACACGGGCCGTCCAGTGGATTTCGGCTGCCCTCGAAAAGCAGCGCCCGAGCGAAAGCGCCAGGTGCTCGCTACCACCCCAGCACAGGGGCAGGCGCGGGTACCAGAAGGCGGGAGTAGTGAGGGCTGCTCGCCGAGTAAAGGACACCACGCCGAGATGATGTGTGGCCGCATCGCGATTACTCTCCCCACGTGGGGCTAGGATAGTCGTCCGCCGGATGATCGAATAAAGTCTTTTCACTCACTCACTCACTGGGGCACGTGTCGAAGCCGGCAGAGAAACAATGCATAGAGTGCCTGGTCTGCATGTACTCGACCAGCCACTCGACACTCTTCTTGCGCACGTCAACGTTGAAGTCGCCAACCAAGACTATGGGGTCAGAGGGTTTGGAGCGCACGCGCACACTTTCCATAGCCGCGTCCAGAAATGCATTCGCATTTACGACGACGACGACGGCAGAACTACGAGGCGCGAGCGCACGTGCGACGACGACGACGACGGCGAAAGAAATGCGTTCGCATTTACGACGACGACGACGACGAAGGCAGAACTATGAGGCGCGAGCGCACGTGCGCGCGCTCACGTGCGCTCGCGCTGGAGGAATGCAGGCGCACGCCGGCCAACGGAGCAAGACAACCCCCGGCTAATAAATGCATTCGTATTTAAAACATTAACGGCCACGCGACTTTGCCAATGCCTTTCTGCACATGGCCCGGACATAGTACAGACACACACATCACTCTTCCATAGTTCGTGAAGGGCCGGCAGGAGCGGCTTTCGCTGAGTCTAAGCGAGGGGGGCGAGGATATCTCGGCAACACATATTATGGGAGTGCCCCCTTCATGCAAAAATTAGACGACACCACACTGAGGAGTGGCTGGCAACCCAGAAGACCAAGGACGAGCAACGTGGCCTGGTGGACGTCATCGAGAAGGCCATCAGTGGGAGCTTGGACGGAGGCACCCAGACTCGATGAAGCTCTCCGACAGAGACATTTTTCTTCGTTTGGCTGAAAAATCGAATTCTCTCTCTCTCTCTCGACCGTGACGTCCAGCCCACCGGGGCAAGTTTCAAATTGAAGGTCCGTTAGCTGTTCGAGTCACCGACAGCGAGGTGCCCAGGCGGAAGGCGCTCGTAGTGGTAGGCTTTGTCACAAAGCACAGGAGCAGTTTGCGATGCTTGCAGTACGCGCGAACAGAACAGTGGCGCGCTGAATCGTAACCCGCGTAAGACGTCCTTGCGGTCATTATTTCATAGGCCGGCACTGCGTCACTGGTAAACGGCAACGTGCTGCGCCTTTCTACGAGTCACACGGGACTCGACGTCCACTTTCTCTCTCTTGATGCCGAACTCGCCTGATCGAGTGCAACCAGTTAACTGTCGGTGATACTGTCGGCTGAGTATTTATTTATTTACAGGTACCC
Organism: Haemaphysalis longicornis; assembly: GCA_013339765.2. Classification (NCBI taxonomy): domain Eukaryota; kingdom Metazoa; phylum Arthropoda; class Arachnida; order Ixodida; family Ixodidae; genus Haemaphysalis; species Haemaphysalis longicornis. The sequence continues at coordinate 114,426,661 of CM023456.1, read as the reverse complement.
TCACAGGCGAAACATTATAGAGGGGAGTGGGTTTTAAGATTCGCGAACAAGTACAGCTTGCAGTGCATATCAAGAAAACATACAAAAAGGAGGAATTGCGCGAGAACACATCATAAAAATGTTCACAAATTCTGTGCACAAAGGGCCAGTAAATACAAGAACAAGCCAACAGTGCTTTTAAGCGAAATATCCCGCCAACACAAGAGAAAATTAGTAATTATTTATGGTTATTGGAGTGGTTTTGATTACTACTAGCTGATCGGAAAGTATCATTGTTTACGATAGTCGCAGTTGCCACCAGAAGGCCGTTCAAGTCACGTGATATTCGTGGAATGAAGGAACATGCGTACGAGCGCGTGCGACTCATAGGGCTGGCAACTTGATGGACATGATCACAACGTGATGATACGTAGTGTGGGGAGAAATTAGGTTGTTGTCTACTGCGTGATTATAAAATATTTTGTTGAATAAGCAAAGTCGTTTTATTTTGCGACGGGCAACTAAATCAGTTTGATTGAGGCTAGCTTTCATAGATGATATACTGGCGGTGCGAAGAAAGTTGGAGAGAATAAAGCGAGCACAGTTATTCTGAACCATTTCAAGTCTATTCATTAAGTATGCTTGGTCTGGGTCCCATATCGCGGCTCCGTATTCAAGTTTGCTTCTAACTAGTGTTTTATAAACAAGTAACTTCAGGGAGGAGGGGGCCAGAGCAAAGTTTCGGCTGATGTATCCTAAGGTCCGGTTAGCGTTATTATTAGTGTCATCAATGTGGGAATTCCAGGTTAAATTGTCGCATATGTGGACCCCAAGATATCTATAATTGTTTACTACTCCCAACTTTACGCATATAATGAAGTCAGAAGGTATGGTGCTCGATGTACGTGCTATCCTCATTGCCTTAGAATTTTCAATATATAAATTAATGCGCCAATTTTCGCACCAAGTGGAAATGTTACCTAGGTCTGATTGCAGTGCATGCATGTCATTGTTATTGGTAATTTCTCGAAAAATAACGCAGTCGTCACTGTAAAAGTGGATACTGGATTTCACGCAGTTGGGCAGGTTGTTCACATATATAAGGAATAATAATGGGCCAAGCATGGAGCCTTGCGAAACTCCAGAAGTGACAGTAATTGAGGGTGAGTGTTAGTTGTTAACGGTAACAAACTGCTGTCAATTAAGTATGAAACATTCGATCCGTTTAAGAAGGTGACGATTTATACTAGGTCAACTAAGCTTATGAAGTAGTAATTTTTAACATATTTTGTCGAACGCCTTTGAAAAGTAAAAAAAATATGCAATCTACACCGGAATGGTTATCAAGAATGGCGTGTACTTTGTGTGTAAAAGATACAAGCTGCGTTTCACAGGAGTAGTCCTTATGAAATCCGTGTTGTGCTTCATTAAAAAATGAGTTAGAGAATATGACATGTTAGAAAATTTTACAAGGAATGCTTGTGTAAGATGTAGGTCGGTAATTAAGAGGAGACTGTTTGTTGCTAGATTTAAATACTGGAACGACCTTCCCAATTATCTAATCTCCAGGAAGAATTCCTGACTGAAAAGATTGTTGAAAAATTTTTTATAGCATTATTGATGAGTAGGTTCAAGTACTTTTCAGAAATTTCGCGTTTATTCCATCGACACCAGAAGCAGAATACGTCTTTAAAGAGCCGATAATTTTCTCAACGCCAAGTGAATCAACTGCTATGGAAAGCATGTCCTGGTAATCATAAGCGATAAACACTGAAATAGCGGAAGAATGGGAGAAGGAACAATTCAATGCGAACGAGTTGTTTAACGCAATGGGACAGTCACTATCTGCAATTGCTTCGCCATTGGCATCGGCAAGAGAAACCAGGCTTGATGCACTGGGGTTTATACTGTTCCATAACTTTTTGGGTCATCTAAAAGCATAGAGGGTAGCGTATTGCTCTGAAAAAATTCTTCAGCTCTGCTGACAGCATAAGCGTAAGCATCAACCACAGTTCGATAGCCTGCCAACGTTGTTCCGATGGGGAAGCTTTTGCCGGGCGGTAAAGTCTTTTCTTTTTTCTTTTTGATAACCTGCCGATCCTCCGATTGTACCATGGATCACTGGGGTTTGAAAAAAAACGTCGTAATAGTATGTATTGTTCAGATAACTTTTGAGCGTTGTTAACATACATATCATAGTTTTTCTGAACAGGGCAGTTATCAAACTCATGAATTACAGCGCAAGAAATAAACACAATTCGCGATTTATAACTTGAAAATTTGCATGCCTATTGTCTCTAATGTCTTTTGTTTTATTTTTAGGGCGTTGGCCATTCACATAAAAGCAAAAATGTAGAAAAATACGATCACTCAGACCAGGGAAATAGGTTATGTCAGCAAACAGACCAGGAGCGGAGGTTAAAACCAAATCAGGAACATTTTCAACAGTTTCAGCTATTCTCGTTGGCCTATTAAGTAGTTTACTTAGTTTAAAAATGTACACATGTCAAGAAAATCTCTTTCTTGCGTTGAACACGAGTGCGAAGTTGCTCCATTTTCAGACCAATTTATGTGCGGATAATTGAACTCCCCTAAGAAAATTACAGACCACGAAAGCAGCAATTTTGGGTTATTTCTCTGCCTCGCGGCGGCCCGGGGTATTATCTGCGGTATTTTGTAGTCACTGTAGTAATTATACGACATTTCACATGCATCCTACAGTTTGTGGACCTCAACGTGAAGATAACTTAAAGTGCCACTTTCGGGGTCCGGGTTATTATCTGCGGTATTTTTAATCAGTTTGGTAATTATAAATTTCACATGCATATCACAGTTTGGGGACCCTAACCTGAAGATAACTTAAAAGTGCCAATTTCGGGGTCCATAAATTTTTGCTTTGTGCTGTAGCTATTGGCGGTGAGCACGACCACGGGCGGTGCTGCAAAGTGCGCCTTCGTGACGTTTATTAATTAATTAATTTATTTATTCACATTACCCTCAGGGCCCGGGTAGGGCGTTACAGAGGGGAGTGGGAACATTACAGTCACTAGCAAAACAATGCAATAAGGAGCAGACACAGCAAGGAAGGGAAAAAAAATGAGAACAGAAAAAAAAAGCGAATGCACAGAGAAAACTGAAAAATAAGATCAGGCCAAGTTCGCAACAAAATGCAACAGTAAAGTTCCAGTCTTGTGTGACATAGCAGCAGGCAAACGATGCAAAACTAACGCAAATAAAATGACTAACAGATGAAAAAATGGTGCATATTCAGGATATTTTTTTATATCCAATCAGAAAGCGGTAACGTAGCACAAGTGAAGCATGATAGTAGATAATAATACAGCAAAATGACAACAAAGAGGCACAAATGTTCGAGAAAAAAAACGGCACATTCATGACTGGCTGCAAATGTAAGTCGACACAGCAGATCTGAATAAATGATTGTCACGAATTAGAACTATGGGTTCGGGAAGGTGGTTCCAATGGTTTATTGCTTTGGGTAGAAAGGAGTGATAGAACGGATTAGCGTTACAATGTATGGGTTCAACCTTGTGGCGGGGATCTAAGCCACACGATATGAACGAGGGACTTGAAAGAAGCAAAGCGTTGGCTTGGGGATTGTCGGATTTGTCGTCTGCTTCACTCGGACTCGCTTCCACTGCTGTTTCTTGGCGTTCGGTTTACTTTTGATGCTTGTACGCACCACATTTTGCATATCCGCAACTTTTTATCATAATAAAAGGCTTAAAATCGCATACACTACCTCAAGGCATGGTTTAAAGTGCAGTTTTTGATGCCTCCGTGGAGGAAACACTGCCGGCGTCGCCCAATTCCTGCGAAGCCGGTTCTGTACGGAGCGCGAAGAGTCGGCGCTAGGCGTCGGCTATTATATTCGGCAATCTTTCGAACAAACGGAACAGGCAGAGTTAATAAACGACAACAACGAAAATGCAACACCAAAAACAAATTCCAGGCCTTCGGGGCTGTCGGCTTTGACAGAAGGCATTACTATTCCCGGGGCCCTATTCTCGACTGCACAAATTCCCGGGAAATTCACCATGTTTTTTGCGTAAGCACAACGTAATCAATCAGTGACGTGATGCACGTATAGCTCTGACGACATGAAGTGTAATTTGACGCTCACTCATAAAGATCATACCCAAGGTATCAAATATTGTGCATAAAAGTTATAAAGACACTTGACATGTACTATAAGAATTAAGACGGTATCTGAGGCTGGCAAGAGAAACGCATTTCTGCAGGTCAAAATTGGTGTCAACACCACAAGGCGATGGAGTAACGTTGATCCAAAAGCGAGCGAAAGGCGGATACCGAGCTAAAGAACAGCACACAATTTTTACCGTATCTATTTATTCATATCTATCGCTTTTAGTAACATAGTTGGGCTCTCTGCTTCAATGGAAGCTTTGTTGCGTTATGACCTTCTCGGCCGCCACCGCTGCCACGCCATCGTCTGCTGCTATGTTACAAGTTTATGGCGTGATCAGAGAAAAAGACGGCCGCGACCATCGCTTGTATGACACATAAGAGCAGCGAAGCGCTACGCCCTGATAACCGCGGAGCGTACCGATGTCGCCGATTCACTCATTCGTCAAGCTCAACTTCAATCAGCGCTGTAATGAACAAAAGAGTAACTTTTTGTTATTTTTCTCTTGAGTTCGATCATGTAACCCAGCAGCTTACTAGGACGAGTGTAGACAAATGCCATGCGTTCTCGTTGTCATGGAGAGGCTTATGTTGTTGTTATTTTTATTTTATTGCCAAACATAAAAGCAAAATACTGCGCGTTATTTGTATGCTCTGTGATTGCTGACTTGGGAACAGTTGAAGCTATAATTTGTTTCGGTTGAAAACATGCTTTGAACCACGTGCATGCGAAACTGCACCTGCTGTGAATTCGCGGACATTTCGCGGCGCCGAAGGTCGAGGAAATTTTTTGCCCTATTTCACGGCAAAAGCAGCCGCCATTTTCAAGCTTTTACGTAACATTACGTCAGTTTTACGCAGGCTGAAGTTGCCACAGCGCGACGTGTCGGTCCCGCCGACTGTTTAAAGTACGTCACACCTTCTCAGGCAATCACAGAGAGGAAGTGTATTACAAGCAGTATTGTAGTTGAATTGCAAAGACAGGCTTACGTTGTCATGTCCGGTGTAGTTAGTCTAGTTTTTCATTGCAGGCCAAAAATTGTGCATTTTACGTAGGGAGAAATAAGGCAAACTGTAGAACTGTTGATAGTAAACGTCATGAAACGTCAAAATCACGACAGCACTCGCAACCGCTTTGTCAACTGCAAGCACATGACCAAAATTGAAAGCCAATCAGAAAACACGTTTGGCAAATTCACAGATTTCCCGGGAATTTGTGCAGTCGAGAATAGGGCCCCGGTAATCGTATTTGGTAAAACAGTTTTCGCAACCTTGCCGAACGCTCGAAAGTATTGTATCACATCGCTTTACGTTGTTTACGTTGTCATGGCATGAAAGTATGCCGACGTGCACTATGGGGCTCTAAAAACGTAGGTTGAGTTCCAAATAACCTACTGTGTGTATAGGCGCGTGCTGGTTTTATACCAGGATTCTAACCAGTATGGAGGCCTTTTCAGCAAAACGACTCACGTGTACGGTAAAAATACAGTAACCCTGTTTGTTCCTACCTGGAGGGACATCTCTGTACATTTCGCACAGCCATATCTTCGGTGTAGTAAAACTGCACTCAAGAGGAGGAGGAGGGGGCGGAAGAGGAGAGAACGGAACGTGACAGTAAAATCGAGCTTGTTAGTGGGCGGGCTCCTCATTCCAGGACAAGAGTATTTTTTCAATTCATGGAACGTCATCCCGAGTCGGCCAGGATTTGTTCTTTACGCCTGAAATGATTAGAAAACAATAAAAGACATATTAATCGGTTTCGATTCTTCATAACCGTTCAGGTTGAGATTCAGTTCGTCACGAGAACGATGAAGTCCCTTGATTGGAGCAGATGAAGGGGCTTCAGATAACGATCTTTACGATAGAAATTCGGGGCACAAAAGCAGCCTTCGAGTACTCTGAACAACGTTTTCTGCGCCGTTTCATGGTGGCGTACCATAAACCTTGTGGGATATGTAGGGTTCCTCGGGGACCTTGCCAGCACTCTGAGGTAGGCACCCACGCTAGCTCCCGGCGTGTCAACCCCGCCGGCTCCCATGCCTACGGCAGCCCAGCGAGGTTCGCCGATATGGGAACACAGTAGACAGTAGTGCCGAAGCACAGCCGTTTATTTGGGGAATCCCAAAGAATGCGAGCACAAGGCTCGACGGTGTTCACGAATCACGCCGTCCGGGTCGTCATCGCGAACGGGATCCAGGCACTCACGGCGCGCGACAAACAAAGCTCCCACCTGAGATACATGTATTCGCCACCATTGCCGCGATGTTCCGCCGAACCAGCCCCGACCGGGTCTCCGACGGGACTCTCCTCGTCTCCCGCGCGCACACGCTCGTGCCGCCCGCGCCCGCTCGCCTATTCCCGCACATATTGATGGTGCCATCTCTCGGGGGACGCCGACGAACCAGCGGAGCGCCGGACTGGTTTCAGCGCACAAGTCTCTCCCGAAGCGCGCGCCGGCTCGGGATCGCGGTTCTCCACAATTACCACACTCCTCCCCCCTAAAGACTGGACGCCCCCTGAGCTCAAGTGACGCCACGTTACACACACTCGTCACAACGCCTCAAGTCAGCAAAACAGCCACCGAACGCCACTCCTACACCAGTCCACACCCAGGGTTCGCCAAACGATGCCGTCGTCGCGATGCTCGCCTTACAAACCAGCAAACAAATTGCACAGGTTCCGAGTCCCTCGCGGCTTGGCAGCACAGCAGGTTGGCAGGCCCGGGGAGTAGCCTGCAGCCGCAGCCGACGAACGCCGGGGTCGCGCCATGATGCGACCCCCACTCTCAGCTCGAGGCGGCAACAGGAACGGCTGCGCCCACTGCGGCTGCCCGGAGGGCCGCGCCGCTCGCGTAGGCGCCAGATCCCGCCGCCTCCTGGGCTGCGTGGCCGCTTCGGCCGCAGGTCCTCCCGAACGGTTGGCTGCCGACGAATGGTTGGCTGCCGCCCGGCAGGTCGGAGCAACAACTGGCGGTAGCTCCGAGGGCCGCGGTCGGCCCCACCGGTGTTTCAGCAGGCTATCCTCGCTCTCCGTGGCAGTGGTGACTGGAGTGGCTGCCGGTGGTATCCGTTGGCTGCAGGTCTCGCTCTTACCGACTGGTGCAGACGATTCCCATACTTGAAGGCGGGAGCAGCGGGACTTCGCAATCTCCTGTGACTAGCCGGAAAGCTGCATGCCCGAGGGTACTCCCCCTTGCACGTTCGCTTGCTCGCGGAATCACCACCCCGCCTGGAGGCAGCTCGCCTGACTATTACGGGGGGTTGGCATCGAAACACCCATCCGAGTAATTTCGACTTCGGTGCGTTGGTCGGCAAAGCTGCGTCAGCATCAAGCAGGCGGGGCTCCTGCAACTCACTCGCAGCAATACAAGCTGCCGTATTGCCAGCGCCAACCGCAATACCAGCGGCTTACGGGCGCACATCACCGGTATAGGTCGCCTGAGAGTCCGTCTCTTACTAAGACGGGCGATCTCTCGCGACCGACGAGCCCGCTGCGAGCCGCGCGAAGCTCTTACTGCCTAAACACAATCTCGAGCGGTGACTTCACGGCATCGAGACGCACGCACTCAGGAAGCGCGGAGACAACGCTTCCCCCGCAGCGAGAGGAGACTGATTCTTCAGCGATCCCCCTCGCTCTTTGTCAGGCGTCAAATCGGCAAACACTCCGCCTTGGACTCTACGCGCAGTAGCGGCAGGCTTACCGCGCGGCTTGCGAACTCCCAAATGCCGCACCCTCGCTCGGTAGTGTCCGCCGCGCCTGCGGGAAACTTCAACCGGCGCCGCCGGCGCGACTGCGCGGGGACGGCGCTACGAGGAAGGCGACCCGCCGCCACTGTTGGAACAAGGCCTACGTACCACCCGTCTCGCAAGCGGGCCGCGACTGCGGTGCTCGGAGGTATCCTGCTGACGTACCGCCTGGTGCGCGTAGGAAGGTTTCCTCATTTGCCGTCACGGCTTTATCGGGCACCATAACTGTCTGCCTGCAACCGACTGGAGCGAGGCGTTTCGTCCGAAGTCTTCCGGACAAAGCGTAGCGGGGTACGACTACTGCAGCAACGCACTTCTCGGGGAGCTAGCAACCTAGAATTCGTCTGAAGACGAGACCCACGTTCGGGCGCCATGTGGAATATGTGGGGTTTCTCGGGGACATTGCCAGCACTCTGGGGTAGGCCCCCATGCTATCTTCCGGCGTGTCAACCACGCGGGCTCCCATGCCTACGACAGCCCAGCGAGGTTCGCCGATACGAGAACACAGTAGACAGTAGTGCCGAAGCACAGCCGTTTATTTGGGGAATCCCAAAGCATGCCAGCACAAGGCTCGACGGCGTTTACGAATCACGCCGTCCGGGTCGTGATCGCGAACGGGAGGCAGGCACTCACGGCGCGCGACAAAGCTCCCACCTGAGATACATGTATCCGCCACCATCGCCGCGATGTTCTGCCGAACCAGCCCCGACCGGGTCTCCGACGGGACTCTCCTCGTCTCCCGCGCGCACATGCTCGCGCCGCCCGCGCCCGCGCACCTATGCCCGCACATATCGGTGGTGCCATCTCTCGGGGGACGCCGACGAACCAGCGGAGCGGCGGACTGGTTTCAGCGCACAAGTCTCTCCCGAAGCGCGCGCCGGCTCGGGATCGCGGTTCTCCACGATTCCCACATCCTTCTCATTGGATTTGCATGTGAATGAACAACGCAAGCGGCGGATATGCACCTTCATGCAAGATGCCATAACAAAGCCAATTTCTGAAGAAGGTATTGTATGCCTCACAGCCTGAAGAAAATATCCACACGAACTTTGTGAGCCCCCCAAGCATTCACAAATCTCCTATTAAGGCGCTTGTGACGCCGCAGAAAAATTAATGCGTTGGGCACATATTAAATATTCATCTGATTCACAACGAAAGAAATAGAGAACAACCGTTTTATTTGCTGCTGTGCGATGCGCGTGTAGGGACCGCTGCTTGGTGCGGAGCATTAGACTGTTAAGTCTTCATAAGAGCATCTCAAAAACCCTTCAGGGAAGACTACGCATTTTGATACTTATCGAGGTGCTCTGAGCCTCGCAAATAAGCTAGAAAGACGAGTTACACACGATCATCTGACCGATGCTCTGAAAAAAGTTGGTCTCTCTTTCCTCGTGTGTGGCAAACTTGTGCGGGATGCAGCTTGAAATTATTCAGAGTTGTTAGAGGCGAACAAAATAACTGAAGTACATACAACACGCTTTTAATGCACTAGAACCATAAAAACGGGCGATTTCCAGCACAGGCACCGCTGCCCCTCACAAGCGAACGACAACGACGCGAGTGTAGCAGCGCCGCGAGTGCTAGCAGACGACAGCGGCGCGAGTCCCTAAGCTGATGTCAGAGCCGGGGGGCGCCACTCAAACATCTCAACGCCAATATGCATGGAGTGTATGTGCGGCCAATAGTTTCATATCGTAGGGTGACGGTAAGGGCATCTGCACTAAACATTCGCAAGGTTTTCATGCTTTTTCATAAATCACCCCGTGTGATCATTGAACCCTGGAGAGTCCATAGCTTAATTGTTCATAATTTTTGAAAATGTGAGCTGACTAATCTGTTAGCTTTCTGTACAAGTACTCCAAAGTTGTGAAAATCGAGAGATTTTGACCTTATTTCTATTTATGTTTCACCTGCAGAAAGAAGAACGGGATGCTGCTTGGACCCTGGAGAATTTTGCCAGATATCTGTACGATGCAAAGCCGGACGTGTTCGACAATTTCTACCAGGTGAAGCGCCTGCTGGAGCTCGCCGATCGCCGCTTCCGGGCAGGCGGCAACGACTCCTTGTTCGACGCCTGCACCCAGAGCGACGAGGAGGCTTGTTGGGCTTTCAAACTGCACCCAAGGATCAACGCTGTCCTTAACCCGAGGGGAATGGAAATGCTGCCGCTACACAAGGACGGCTTCGTCTTGCAGACCTTAGAAAATTGCTCAGACATCCTGCTGGGACCCAAGGACCTCTACTCGCTGTGCCTTTGCCTCTGGATATTGCATCACCGGTGCATTTCCAAAGTAGTCTTGGACGTGTCAGTCGTCGCTCGCTACCACGCTGCGGCTTTCTGGAGGCTTCTGAGGGTGAACACCGATGGGCTGGATGCGGTAGAGTTGCGAGGATTGCTCGACACGCCTGACCATTTCGCAGTTACCCCGGATTTGTGTGGCACCGGTAACCTCTCGGAGCTGATTTTGGTTGATATCACCTTGACACCCGTTGCAATCGAACAGCTCTGTGGGCTCCTGGACCACAATAAAGGCATCAGAGCACTCGCTCTTCGGAACGTTCTGCTTGACACATCAGTTGATTTGCTGACAAACAGCACAGAAAGTACTGGCTCCCATGAAAGCGACGTTGGAGAAGATTCTGTATCGAGTGAAGGAAGCAGCGACTCTGTGGCTGGCCTTGGAGGCTTTGTCTCTGACGTGCTTTCTCAGGGGGATAATTCGGCCAGCCAGGCAAGTTCTTCCTCAGAGGACTGCAATGATCCAGGAATAGTTCACGCAGACACAGGATGCGTGGTCAAGATGATGAGTTCGGAGACTTACAGAGAACCAATTCGTTACTGGACGCCGCTCTTCAGACGCCTCGAAGACAACAAGAGCCTCACTGAGCTGGAAATAAGTGGTCAACATTCCACCGTAGAAGCTTCGCTTCCCGACCTGGCCAGAGCCCTACTGGTGAACAGGACGCTTAAGCATCTAGCAGTGCAGGTCTGCTTGTCGAAAGATGGCTACCTCGCTGACTGGCTGGCTCTGACCAAGTCAATCGGACAAAACAGAGGGCTCGAATCGGTGAGCTTCCCTTCGTCGAGTTTCGGGGCCGATGCGAAACTGGCTGTGGTTGCGCTGCGTACCGCGTTAGAGGAAAACGTGACTCTGCAGAAGGTTTCCATTGCGGACTGCGGGCTGTCCTGCTCGAACGTGCTGTTACTCTTCGGATGCCTGGAACGGAACACCACACTGAAAGAGCTGCATGTTGATGCTGTCAACGACCCGAACTTTCTGCTCAAGCTCCGCGATGCGTACATATTGGACCGCGTGGAATTCATTAACAGGTCGGGACTCTGGTGGCGTGTGCAAAAGGACAGATTTGAAGAAAAAAGAGCCGGTTGGTGAACTAAACTTCCGGTTCACGCGCACGGAAGATTTGCTACCAATGTTCGCCGAGTTGTTCGCCTCTCGGGAAACCATTAGCGTCCTTTCGTTCGAAGGAAAAGTCCCAATTACCGATCAAGACGCCAAGCTTCTGTCGTGCATTATTCCTAAGTGCGGCGTACTGGAGAGGGTGTCGCTTCTGTTCCCGTCGGGTGTGGACCCCGTGTATTTCATGATGGAGGCACTGGCTCAATCGGACACCGTGTCCTCTGTGGTAGTTGGTGGCGGCTGGCAGATCACCAACATAGCTGCGAAGTCGTTTGAGCACATGCTGCGTACAAACACGAGCATACGGGAGCTGACCATCGTCCAGCCGAATCGCACGGGATTCGAAGATCTGAAGAAGCACTTGCGGCAGGGCATGCTAAGGAACGGAGTGGTAAGCAAGCTGAAGCTGCTCTACGACAAGGACCGGAAGGAGTCACGTGACTACGAGATCATGAGAATGACGCAGCGCAACAGGATTGTCGAGAAGAGGTTGGTGGACATGGCGTCGAGGGTGCGCGGCGATGCGGGGTCCTTGTCTAGCACGCCCAACCTTGACGTCGAGTTCTACACGACTCTCTTCGGCTTGAATGCGTCGAGCTCTGACTACGCGGGGCTGGAGGCTAAGCTGAAAAATGTCTAAGAAGTTGCGACAGTGCGTGATAGACATCGCAGGACGTTTCGGCAAGACGGAGGGAAACTGAAAAAGGTGAATGAGGATCTTACTTCGAGGCTATATTTATTTCGTTTCAGTGCACAAACTTATAGCAACGGCTGCAGTCCGTTGCCGTGCAGTTGGCGCTACTTCGACTTTTTGTGCCTGCTAACGTGAACGCCATGAATACAGCCCCCTGAAGGCGGAACTGTTCTAAACACTTTCCTTCAGTGTTTACGGCTTTGGTTTCAAAATGACTTCGATTGGTTCGTAACCCCATACAATGACTTCTATTAACTCAAGGTTATAAACGCGTGCCTTTATGGCTGCTCCCCTGTAGTCATAAAGACCTCATTAATAAATAGTGTACGGCTGACTTTGTTTTATTCACGGGCTATAAAAGAAATCATCTTTGTCCTTCCACAAATAGCAGAAAAAAGCTCGAAGATTTTGCATAATATCCGCCCTCGCTCTGACCACACATTCTCTTTTTGGTGCATTATGAGTGAATACAGTGAGGCAGCGATGACGTAGAGGTAGAACACCCGCCTCGCGTGCAGAAGGACCGTGGTTCGAATCCCGGTGCCAGACAATTCCCACCGGATTAAAAAAAGAAAAAAAAAATCCGCGTATTGATGGAATTGCACAAAGGGGCTTGGGGTGCGGCCTGACCCCGGCGACCATTGCCGGTAATGCACTCCCTCACCAGAGCAGGATTGGCCACCCTGGTGTAGTAAGGGCCACAACCTCCCATGAATACGCCTGTTAACCCTCGGCCCTCAGTCCCCAGCGGCTGCGAAGGAATTGACCGCGGCGGCGGTCAGACCTGTGACGCAGCAGAGGGTGCTAAGAAACCCTGTATCCGGACAGGCCGCCAATGGAATCTGAACCTGGCAACGTTTAACGCGCGAACCTTATCTAGCGAAGCAAGTCTCGAGGTGTTGTTCGAGGAATTAGAGGGCATTAAATGGGATGTAATAGGGCTTAGCGAGGTTAGGAGGGCAGGCGAAGCCTTTACGGTGCTGAAAAATGGACACGTCCTATGTTACCGTGGTCTAGAGGACAGAAAAGAACTGGGAGTGGTATTTCTAGTCAATGAAAGCATAGCTGGCAACATAGACGAATACTATAGCATTAACGAAAGGGCAGCAGGTGCTGTAATTAGGCTCAATAAGAGGTACAAGCTCAAGGTGGTGCAGGGCTACGCGCCCACATCCAGCCACGACGACCAAGTAGTGGAACGCTTCTATGGAGATGTGGAATCGGCAATGGCTAAAGTAAAAACACAGTATACCGTAGTAATGGGGGACTTCAATGCTAAAGTAGGCAAGAATCAGGCTGGAGACAAGGCAGTTGGGAACTATGGTCTGGGCTGTAGAAATAGCAGGGGGGACCTACTATTTGAGCCTGCAGAACGGAATAACCTACGCATAATGAATACCTTCTTCTGTAAACGGGAGAGTCGGAAGTGGACCTGGAGGAGCCCGAATGGGGAGCACAAAAATGAAATAGACTTCATATTATGCGATAACCCTGGCGTCGTGCAGGATGTGGAAGTGCTCGGAAGGGTAAGGTGTAGTGACCACCGTATGGCAAGATCTCGAATTAGGCTAGATTTGAGGAGGGACCGCAACAAGCTAGTACGAAATAAGCCGATAAATGAGCTAACAGTAAGACGTAAAGTAGAAGAATTCAGGATCGCGCTGCAGAACCGATATTCCGCCCTTAACGAGGAAGCCGAGCTTACGACACAGGAAGCCAGCGAAACCTTTCACGCATTATCACTGAGTGTGCAGTAGAAGTCGGGGGCACTATGGCTAGACAGGATACTGGAAAACTTTCACAGGAGACGAAAGATCTAATCAGGAAACGGCAAACCATGAGAATCTCTACCGCAGCTGACAGTACCAGCCGAGCTCTCGAAGTTAATCAATAAGCACAAGACAGCTGATATACGGAAGTATAATATGGAGAGGATCGAATACGCTGTAAAGAACGGAGGTAGCCTGAAAACAGTGAAGAGACGTCTTGGCGTGGGGAAAAAATCAGATGTATGCACTTAAGGATAAGCAAGGCAGTGTCATCACAAATAGGGATAAAATAGTCACAGTGGCGAGGAGTTCTATTGGGATCTGTACAGTAGCCAGGACATACAGGATAATGCCGAACGAGACAGTAGTTCACAGGAGATAGACATCCCACCAGTAACGACAGAAGAAGTAAGGAAGGCTTTGAAGAAATGAAAGGGGGCAAAGCACCTGGTGAGGATCAGATAACAGCATACCTCTTGAAGGATGGCGGAGAAACTGTCCTTGAAAAACTGGCAAACCTGTATACGCAATGCCTAATGGCCGCAATGGTACCGGAATCTTGTTGGGCATTGACTGGGAATGCGGTGTGGGCTTGTCTCGCTGTAAAAAAAAGTATTCATTCGACTGGGAACATGTTTCTCTGTCAGTGAATAATACTAATGTTGCTCACTGCGTGGTTTCCTGCATGAAAGCAGCCGTTATATGTTCATGTCACTTCTCTGCTTCGAGTTCCATGTCTCTAAATAAATGCCTTCACAAAACTACCTTCTTCACATTTTGCATTCTAAGAAGGCTTTAGCTTGAGCCAGCGAAACTGAGATCAAATGTTTTTTTTTATTTGTTTCCCACTACACCATATTTACGGAACCAGGAAAACCAAAAAGAGCTTCTACCGTTTATCACCAACCCCCCGACATTGGGTGGTGGTTCTGGGGTACCCATTGTTGAGTGCAACAGGGGCCTGCGTCACGTTATAAACGAATTTCGCGGGGCACATAAGCTTTAATTCTTACGTGCTTTGAAGGCGAAAGGCTGGCGTTACTTCTAAAGTCAACGCTTTCTATCTCTACCTCCCAACCATTCTTTCGTGGCGTGCGGGACAAGAAACTCCCAACACGTCGGGGGATGCGGAGGGCGCTTTCCACTCACAGAGCACAGTGTAGATGGCGCGGCGATTGGGCGCTATTACCCAGCGTTCCCCGCGCTTGCACCGCCGGGCGCGTCGGCGGGACGGCTTTGTCGTCTGCTTTAGCGACGGTCGTTTTGGGCCTGTTTCGGCGCAGCTTCGCGCCAATTGCGCGCTTCCTTCGCACGGCTTGATTAACTTGTTCGACAGCACCTCCTGGGTACACAGACCCGAAGGAATTAAGTGGTCGTACGGCAAACATACGGTAAGGGTTGGTTTACAGGGCGGGAAAACAGAATGTAGAGACCACATACAGGCATCTGTCCGTTAGACAAACTCCACCTTTCGCGCACTGCTTGCCACGAATAGAACTCCGTTTTATAAATTGGTGAATACCAATTCGGTTGTGGTTTAAGAGTTATTACAAAATGCGAAAAGAGCAACAGCATGTGATCAATGGCGATTATAAAAGTTCCCTTAGCTTTCTCGCAATTCTCAAACTTACTAAAACAACTAGTTTAAATCGGTATAATGGGGGAATCATTAAGCTCCCATGCCAAATTGTTTCGTTGTCTGCGCTGGTGTCACGCGGCGGTGTAGCCCCGAGCTAGCAAATCAGGATGGCTAGGTTCCGCTGTCTCACCCTTCGAAAGAGGCTCCTCTCCGTTGTCTTACCGCCGACGCACGGTCGGGCTACAGCGGTGGTGTCCGCCGCTCTAGCCCGGCCGTGCCGGATGCTCCGGCGTTCGGGACCCCGGCCCCGCGAATCCCAGGTAACAGCTGGCAGAATGTCTGGTTTCGCTGTTTGTAGAGCCACGTGTGTGAATTCAAGTGATGTCCCTTGGGCAATTGTTGTGAATGTCGTTTAAAGCTTTGGTTTTCGATTACCTTCGCAACGTTGATTGGAGCAAATTTTTTTAACTTCTTTGCTGCTGCATCGTATTATCTCTTTTTCCTCGCGTGTATGTATCACACGCTTGCCAAGATATCCATTTGACTGAGAAAAAAATTAAGGCAGCTTTGCCCTAGTGGCACGAAGGCGGGTCAAAAATCGAAGCTGGCTGCTCCACCTAGCTTATTCTTGGTTCGGTTAACTTTATGTGCGGACACTCGGCCAAGTTTTCTGCGTAGTTATGCTTCGAGACTCGGTCAAGTTTTCTGCCTGGCGTATAGTGGATGAAATAAGGAAATGCTGCTCGGCTGAACTGAAATGGATGCGAAAAGCCGCAGCATCGCCATGTAGCCCCTACTCTACCTGTAATGTTTACGGGATTTCTCAAAACGCACGCAAAATCAGGATTATGCACCATACAGACGGTACGAGCCCGCTGTTCAATCCTAGTCTGTTCATGACGATGCTACGAGGACAACACGAGTGCGGTAGCGCCTAAGCCAAATAAAACTCTTTATGTGTACAGCCAGCTAATTTTTCTTGGCCGTACTATCGCTGGAGCGTCAACCGGCGGGTGGGTGAGCACCTCGTTACGGTAGAGACCGGCGAAACCAGAGGTAGCAGGTCGCACGCAAAGAACGATTCCGCCAGTGCAGTTGTCCTCTGCAAGGCTGTTCACGCAAGCATACCACATCGCTTTTCCGTTGGTCACCAGGTGGCTGTCATCATTGGCGTGAATAAGGCGCACGCAAAATCGCTGTTACCTCCCCTTACCATGGAAACATGTGCAACTCTTTAATTTCTAACGCATGGTGTTTGAAAATAGAGCTAACAAATATGCAGGAATAACAATGTAGTGAAACGAATACTGTGTACTATACTGCAGTAGGCTCTCGTTAAGCTTTACAAGATCGGGAGGGCCAAACGTACATATGCAATGGTAGAATGGCTTTAAATGTTGAAGCAGAACTCGGTAAAGATTGCTTGGGAGCTTCACAGTGCTTTTGAGCCAGAAACTATGGCCCACATAGCTATGTACTGATGAAGTTATCTGCATTTAAGAAGCGATCACTGGCATGCTTGACATTCAATAAAGTCGTCGTCAGTCTCCGTTGGTCACAGTTTGTCCTATTCAGTTCCAGGTGCTGATGCAGCTACTGTTTGCAATACTGGAGTCATGGCTGACCGTCCAAGGAAGGCAGGTTGAGCACACACACGGATAGAGTTGGTGAGAGTAAAGAGTGAATTTATTGGGCCAAGACCAAAATGCAGAATTCACCCATGCAGAATTCACCCATCAAAGAAGCACTTGGAGCAAGCATGCCTTGTAACACTAATGAAACAAGCACAGCATTGCTAAGTATCAAAACAGCAAGAGTGCGAACTTACCTAGGCAAAGGCTTTAGAACACTTCAAAGCTGGGGAGCAGCAGATATGCAAACTGTGCAGTGGTAATGTGCGCAGGCATCAGCAGTCGCATGAGTGTATTTTTAATTCTATGCAACAGTCTATGCAACAAAGAGCCACAGTCGATATATTGGTACCAGAATTTAGTTTGTGGCTGCCTACCTTAATAGCCACTTTCGTAACCAGCATACCAACGGATGCAGGGTGCGTTATGCACAAACACAAATGGCTACTGTAAGTGTGAACACGTGCATGCTAAGCTACGGTAAAAAGGTTACATAGAAAGAACCCCGAAAAGGCTTAGAGCTGTAGAGTGAAAGTGTTTGAAGCGGCACCTGCCAGCACAATAGAAATAAGGCAGGCATATCTGATCAACGAATAAAACAAGCTTCTCAAAATCTCTAGACCCCGCATGACGATATACAGCCGCAATGAACAGCAAACGGTGGATCAATCGGTGACTTCATGACCGCCAGAAGTAGTTGTGGCAGCATACTACCCCATGAATCAGAATGTTTTGAGCCCTTCTATCAGTGCAAGACAAAAGACGGCATCTTAAGATTTTTAAATCCATTAGGCGCAGACATATCATTGGTGCAGAATCAAAACACTCCATCCACAGCCAGAATGTCAGTTAAGAGACGTTCACATGGTGGAAGCCGATTGCCTACGTCCTGACCTTCACGCATATGTTGTTGGAGGAGGCGATAGCGTGTCAAGTACGGTACGTAAGGCTGCACGATAGAACTGCACTTCAATGCGCAGCGAAGACGCGCTAGCTCTCACTTCCACCTGGTGGCAACCTGCACATTGCTCCTCACGATGATCCCCATTTGAATACCGCTCCGCGAACAAAGTGGGACATAACACCAGGTAGATTACTTCTTTCTTTAAGTTCAACAAGCACATCCAGAAGTCTTCAAATGGATGTTCCTGGTACTAGTAGTTAAATGAGCTTGGCATCAGGTTCTGCCCAGGCTATCGCAAAGTAGAGCCACTGCTATAAGCCCCGTTTATACATACAATTAATATTCTTGAGAAACTAATTATGCAGCAGCTATTCCGAGTGGGTAACAAAGATCCCAAGAATATCTTGCAAGACATTCTGCTCACTAGTCTTTTTAAATTGTGTGGCGGAGTGTACAGGAACTTTTTTACTATTAACATTTTGAGGGCGGCAATCAACCTCTCCCCAAGCACTTTTGAATTTTTTTGGGGGGGAAGCAGGTGGTGCTTGCTAGTATTGTGCCGTTTTTCACACGCTAGCAGCGTGCCTGCCTCGTCTTGCACTGCTGGTCATCCATCTAATGATCCTGACTTGGAAACTCGCAGCATGCATGGTGCAGCGTCTCGCATTGCCTGCTGCTTTCCCTGCTTGCTTGCACTGTTGACACAGCTGGTACCAGTAGCGACCTGGATGCCATAGGCTTAGGTTTTGCAAGTCTTGTGTACAGAAGTTAAGAGGAAAATTACAATCTCCCAACATTCAGCGTACTAATGTGTTTATCTACACAAACTGCTTCAGCAACATCAGATATTCAATGATTCTGGCTTTCTCATGAAGACCACACAGTTATGATCTGCTGCTTGCAGCCGTGTTGAAGTTTCCATGTAAACCAAAGGGAAGAGACATACACAGTACACACAGGGGCCTGACGATGTTGTCAAAGGGTCATGATTTTACAAGACATGACTCTAGCAGCTGGATTATTAAAGACTTAAATTCCACCCCACATATATGGGTAAATGTTTTGCACTTATTCCGTAACAGCTTCAGAATAACGAATGCATGAGGGTAGCTTGTGTATCATGTAAACGATACCTCAGAAGCAGTATTCAGTTGTAATTAAGGCAAGCATCACCCGGTCAGCGACATTCACACTATCTTCACACGTAATTTAAAACTCGGTTCCCGCGCTTCGGCACGCTTGCATGCGTGGCCCTGGCAAATAACAAGAGCATCCAAAAGCACGCGCGTTCTTGGCTACATCGCGACACGAAACCTCGTTGGCAATCTTTCTTAACGCAGGTGGTGATCAGTTATCGCAGGAGAGCAGTGTTGTGGGTGTGTAATGTACAGTGCTCACAGTTTTAAACCCAGCCACTGCGAGCGCTTGCCGCCGGTACATGCAGCACCGCCCGTGGACGCCCGTGGCAGCAAGGTGTTGCAGTGTGGTATGCCGCGACGCTGAGAGCGTTTTAACAGTAGCTTACCGCTTCCGGCTTCGAATGAGTGGGACTGTGGTTCCCCGCAGAGACAGCGGAGCGCTGCATGCCTGGAGCGCTAAAGTGCGTTTGTGTGCGTTACGTTTTTTTAGTACGCGTTACGTTCAATCGCGAGGCGTGAACGAGTGCCCGGTGTTTTAGTACAGTGCCTACATGAGACGGCAGTTACGACGACGACATGAGACGCCAACAGCCCGAGCGCCTAAGTGGCTTCGCCCCTAAAAACACAAACGCTTCACCGCGAAATCGCCGGCTCCGCTAAATCAGCCATGTATAAAGTTTACAAATCTCTTCTCTTCTAATGAAAGAATTCCTCAAAGCCTCCGTATAAGGTAAACATAACGTACAAGTTGTTTACACGACTAATAATTTAGGCACTCTTTATATTATTTATAGATTTTGGACTTCAAAAAAGTAATGTAATTAAAGTGAAGGTAACGACTGGGTCAAGCGAAGTTAGAAAATGGAGTATCCTCCAGGCATGTCCGCCTCCAAGGGGGTTGAAGCCGCCATTCGGAGGTTCGCGATTACACTAGCGCTAGTGTCCCGTCTAGCGCATATTAGTATGAAACTCTATGCCATGGTGGATTTTGCAGAGGCCCCACAGCATGCGGGGCTCAATCAACGAGATTGCTGTCCCCTTTGTAGCTTCACTCTTTGCCTTGATTTCGGCACCTATTTTCGTCGTAAGAAGCACTGTCTACGGTGCTGGCGGGGCGACAAAAGATAACGCCCGGGATCTGGGACGTTTTCGCGTGCATGCCCTGTGATTATCAGTTAATCGGTTAATCGTTGCGTCATTTCCCTTCCATTGTGATGTCTATACGTATGGCGTGTACAATAGTGGAATTTCTGCCCAGGGCCTGTCGGCTTACTTCAGAGCAAGAATAAGATTTTTTTTATTTTGTGAAAAGAACAGCTACAGAAAATAGTGAATGTCATAGAACATTTTGCATTTAACCGGCGGTCCATAAATGGCATTTATTACCGAAAAAAAAATTGAGCAATGGTTTACGAGGATTGTTCTTGCTCTTTCTTACAAACAAACGCAGCCTCAAACTCTCTTGTCAACGTCCCCGTGCACCCCTGGTAAGTGTTCAAAACGGGAAGTGTTTCCTCTTTGACCCGTCCATTTTTGCGTCTTGAAGATGAAACTTTGCCGACTCGCCCGATTCCCTACGTTACTAAGGTTGAGAAAATTCGAGAGAATGTTGTACTGTATGTAAAACCAAAACAACACAAACGCCACGGAGTCCCCTAACCTTTCTCTGATGCAGAAGAAGGATGGATAGGTGTCTATATGCAACAATTAGCCTAAGGGAAGGTACTTCATTCCAGACCACTTGTGTGGCTTCTCTGCATCAGTCAAAGCTTGTCCTCAGGGTCTGCGCTGGACAGTGCTCTCTCTCGCTCAGTCCTGCTCAGAAGCGACAACACAAGACATGATAGAGGGTACCAGGAGCCTCGCAGAAGAGGCATTACAAGGATTAGAGGGTGGGTTCCAGAACGAGGGCTCTAGTGGGGGTGGGGAAAGATGTTTGGATCCTTGCAGATGTCACACTTGTTCTTTAGGAAGTTTTTTGGGTGAATTGGGATGTATATGTTCGCTCTAGTAAGCAGTGTTGCGTGATTTTCTTAAAGGACACAAGGGGACTGACCTGTTATTGCTCGCAGAACACCTGGCTTGCCCGGTTGGTCAGCTTTCGGGCAACGCGTGAGCACCACTTTTCGTCAGTTGCGAAAGCATATGTTTGGGTGGTTAAGATAACGTCGCTTTATCACTACATACTAGTGATATACATATCACCTGGAACACTGCTGCAGACTGAATGGGCAGCGATCATTTCCCCATTTTTATTGGGGCGGCCGGGTTTCAACCAAGCGAGCGCAGGGTCGGCAGTGTCGTCAACTGGGACCTCTATAGAGACAAAGTGAGCACTTCGCGCGGCGATATCTTCCAGTCCATGCTCGCTGGAAAGGCAGCAGCAACTACTACGCTCAAGCTACCAGCCCACTTCCCAGCACCAGCCGTCAAGCTCAGGAACTTGTGGGCCGCACGGCAGAGGGCTGAACGTCAGCTAACACGACACAAAAATGACGCTTCACTTAAGACATGTTTCAACAGGTTAAATTCGGCCATTAGGCAGTACACAAATAAGTTATGGAGATCGCAATGGGCTGCATTTTGCGAATCTCGAAGCGCCTTCACCCCGGCAACACGCATTTGGAGCGTTCTCAATGCGTTTTTCGGAAACCAGCGGTCGCACAAGCCTTTCATCGCCCTAGCCGTACGGAATAACACGACCCTTGAAGTCCTGGCTGAGGATTTCGCGGACAGCTTTTCTGGGGATTCAAAGAGCCCGGCCTGCCCATTACCTTCTCTGCGTTCGTCTGTCATGGATGTTCCCTTCACCTTCCGTGAGCTACTGACCGCCATGCAGAGTTTGCGCCGACGAAGCGCCGCGGGTCCTGATAGGATAAGCAATCAAATGCTTGTCAATTTGCCTTTAGAGCGCAAAAAGACTTGCTGCTGCCCTTTAACGAGGTATGAGATATAGGAAATATTCCCGCTTTATGGAAGCATGCATGGGTAACACCGCTTCTAAAGCCCAGCAAAGACCAGGCAGACATCATCGGCCCGTTTCACTCACGTCGTGTGTCGCTAAACTTATAGAAAGCTGGTGAATGCTAGGCTGATGTGGTGGCTTGAAAGTAAGAGAAAGCTTCCGGCATGCATGACTGGCTTCAGGCAACGATCATGCGCAGAAGATAGCGTCCTCGATCTTGTTAGTCATGTGGAACACCAGCGATCCTATAGACTGTCAACACTGGCGCTATTTTTTGACGTGTCCAAAGCCTACGACAATGTCGTACAAAGCGGTATCATCACAAATCTGTCACAAATGGGCGTGACAGGAAATCTCCGCTTCGTGCACGCTTTCATCACAGGTCGCTCCATGCAGGTGCGATTAGGGGACGTTTTAAGTAGCACTAGAAGTGTATCGCGAGGTGTGCCACAGGGAAGTGTTCTGTCTCCCACACTTTTCAATGTGGCTATGGCGGGCCTCCCTCGAGCCGTAAAAAAGGACTGCAAGTAAGTGCACTTATCAATATATGCCGACGACATATGCATCTGGATCTCAGGTTATCAACACAAGCGGTTGGCTATGATTGCTCAAGGAGTGATTCGTACGGTACAAGCATATCTCTCGTCGGTGGGACTAACAGTCTCCGCGGAAAAGTCTTGCTTTATTTTGTTTCCCGGAAAGAAACGGAAAGTGACGCGCCTGAAGTTAACTTTAGGTGGCTTGCCGATCCGGCAAGCTACCAGTGTGAAGTTTCTCGGCGTCACCATCGACTATAACTTATTCTGGAGGCAGGCCGTGGATTCTCTAGTCACGTCCATGGTTCCCCGCTTAAATGTGCTTCGACAAATCGCTGGATCCAACTGGGGGAGTCACCCATCATCTATGCTTAGGATTCACTCGGCGCTCATCTTGAATCGAGTTCTTTACCAACTACCTGTTTTGTCTCCCTCGGAGTCCCAGTATGCTCGTCTGGAAGCGCTTCACCGACAGGGCGTTAAGATATCCCTCGGAGTTCCTCAGGCGGCGACAAATAAAAAAGTACTGGAAGAGTCCCATTTTCCACCTCTTCGCTTGATGGCGTCTCAGCGGTTGCTCTTGCAGCTTGTCCGGATGGGAGAGTCCGCAGCCGGAAAGGCCTTGCTCAGGCGTCTCCACCTAAGGGTAGAATCTCATACACGCGGCGCTCAACACTCTCAGCATTCTCTACCCGCAACGGCGGAAGAACCAACATCGCTTGGAGCCACCGTGGTCTTTCGAGAGTTTGGAGTGTCAGCTCACCATCCCGGGCATCCGCTCGAAGAGATATACACCAGTGGCGGAAGCGAGAATGCTAGCACTTGAGCACTTGGACCGGACGAACAGAGATTGTGTTCATGTGTTTACGGGCGGATCTGTCGGCAGAGAAGCAGATACCCGTGCAGCGGCCTTTGTGATTCCCGGCATGAGCGTTTCCTGGGCGGCTCGCATTGACGAGTTGACGTCATCAACAGAGGCAGAGTGTATAGCAATCTAGGAGGCCTTGTAAAAGATCAAATCGCTTCGGGTGCAGCATGCGGTAATTCTCACGGATTCCAAGTCGGCCCTACAACTCTTGCAGCTTGGATTTCCCGCAGATAAAACTTGCCAACGCTCCCTGCGTCTTCTTCAGCAGATAAAGGAAAATGGATTTAGCGTTCGCTTCCAGTGGGTCCCTTCCCACGTAGGAGTGCTTGGAAACGAAGCTGCGGACCAGTTGGCTCGTGAAGCGATATCGTGCACTCGTCTTCTGAAGGTCGCCCCAGATGAACGGCGCATTTTAAAAACAATCATACAAGATCATTTCCGCTCTCTTTGGCGACCACAACATCCACCTTGTGTTACCAAAGGAATGAAGAGGACAGAGGCAACCTTACTGTTCCGCATCCGGACCAACTCAGCGCGGACCCCGCCGTGGCTTCATAAGCTGAACATTATCTCTTCACCTCTGTGCGCAACGTGTGGTGTTACAGGCGACATCGGTCATTTTATTATGGACTGCCGAGAGCATGCGGAGGAGCGGTTAGCTTTGTTTAAAGAACTGCGAAGGAAAGCCACCCCGCATGCCTCTTTGAACGATTAAATTTTCCTGGAAGGCCATCGGATCACGGGGAGGAACATCTTTAGTTTACTCCTGCAATTTTTAAGGCTCACAAGCCTCAGCGAATTATGGTGAATTCCCGCGCATAGCGGTTAAAGGGGCTGATCGGGTGAGAAATAGCCGGTGTACCACGTAAGGCTAGGTCCAACCATCAATAAACATCACCACCATTACCACCATAACGTCGCTTCCGCTGGGAAGTAGTGAGCCGTCCATGATCATGTGACGGCTGCTCTCAGCAGTGACCTTATGACGGTGCATACGCACGTTCGCTCCCAAGAGCAACTTTTATAGGTTTCTGTCTAGGGGGATCTGGCGGCGCCATGTTTTTGCTAACTGTGCCAATTAATGCGTCAGGGATGCTGACCTTTCAGAAAAAGGAATAAGGCAGATTTTAGAAAGTAACAGCCAAGCCCTGCGCAGAAATTTGACGATGGTTGACGGTATTCAAACGCATCACATTGGCCGTGCGATGACGCAACGACTGGCTGCAGACCGAAGGTAAATAATGCAGTTGAACAATTCGCGCTTCGCCCGCTTCGGCGGATAATCTCATCTCTTGTTTCCCAGCCTGGCTTGCAGACAGCGACTTGCAGAAAGGCTGTTACTGACTAAACGTCCAATTCAGGTTGCAATTTTGGGGACTACGTTCAATGTGTTCTACCGGTGATGACGTTGGGAGTGGACACTGGCGTTACTAAACAACTAGAAAGCAAACCTAGTTCGGCCTAACGGACCATGGAGCGAATAATGATCGGAGTAACACGTAGGGACAGAAAACGAGCTTCCCGGATCTGGGAACAAACTTAAGTAGGTGATATATTTCCAATGAAGAAAATTAAAAATTGACTTGGGCTGCCCATGTAGTGAGACGACGAACTGACAACAGGTTGGCCGCGAAGGTAACAGCATAGATACCAAGATACGGGACTAGAAGGGGGAGGCTATTAACTGGTTGTAGAGACGAAATAACCAAATTCACGGGCAAAGAACAGACTTGGGTCAGCACACTACAGAAGCGGGTGGAAGTCAATGGGAGAGGCCTTCGTCCGGGAGTGGCCCCAAGTAGGCTGTTGATGACGATGATGATTTGGATGCTATGTAAAACAAAATTTATTCAATTTTATTTATTCCACTCTGTTGTTTGAAGATTTATTTCACTTTGTTGCACTTGGGCGCTGCTATGGATGAGTGTATGGTTGTTGGGAGTTTGTATAGAAGGGGAAAGTGAGAATGGATAATTATGCCTCCATTTAGTGTGTCAGCGGAGTTGACGCAACTCTTCGGTTGCTTGGAGTTTTAGGTATTGTCACCTGCGCGTCGCCGCGAAGACGGTCATCAACGACTAGTACGGCGGGCATCAGAAGGAAGAGCAGCAGCAGACGCCGCAAGCTAATAGCGGCGCTCCCAGTTGTCACCTTAGGGGGCGGGAGGCACCAGGACTGAGAGACGTGGGCCATGGTCCTAATCGCACGTTGGTAAGAGCTCGGTACCGAAGTGTGGTGTAACGTGTGTAGTGCCACAGTAGGTCAGCCCTAGTGAGCAAGTGCTGGAGGTGTTAAGCGACGTGAAAGCTTGCAAATGTTTTTCGAGCGAGTAACGTAAGCCCGGGGTAATCTACGGCACGCGGCTGCCGTGAGTACTAGGGGTGGGTGTAAATACGGGCTTCCCTCAAAAGCACAAACTCCGCTTCTACGTAGATTGGAAATAAGTTTCGACCACGCTGCTTTCGAACTCTGCCAGGGACATCGCGCTTACTTTAACCAACGCCGTTGCTTCTCTCGGGGCCGCCGATTTAGCGGAGAAGAGGGTAGATAGCCCGACATAAGCGACGGATGTCAAACCGAACGGGGTTGAGCAAAGACACTAGGCCGAGTGACAAAAGCAGCAGGTCATATCCGCAGTCTTGGTGGGGGTATTGTTTTTTAGTTGTATTTGTTTGGGGGACCTGGTTTTGGTGACACGAGCGAATGCTTTAATTGAACGCAAAGAGGCCGATATACCGCGCAGCACTAGTATTCGTGCGCGGAACAATATGGTTACAAACATAATTTTTCGCTGAATACTGAGAACAGATATAGTATCCCGTAATGTGCAGACAAAACATTTCTCGATGTTCTATGTGCGACATAGAAACAATGATGAGCGAACAACTGAGAAGAAGGCCGAAAGATGCGTACGTAGCTCTGCACTATTTTCTGGCACGATGGACAACATCACAGCAGCGCGTGCACAGCCAGACCCTTTTCTCTCCTTGCCTGGACGTGTGCACGAGTTGTTGCATTGTGCTGGGAATTTCAAATTCTACCCTAGTGGTTCATCTTGCACAGCGTAAAAAGGACGGAACGCGAGTAACGAATAGACAGCACAAACCCTGACTCTCGACTAATTTTTATTGTAAAGATATAGGCATATAAAGCGAGTCGTGCTACGCACGCGTAACTCAACATAAATGCCACAAAATACAATCAATATGAGGACTCAGCTTTCCCCGTTCGCGCACAACAAGAAACACCGCACGGGTATACATTCCGTCACCTATTGCGTTCAACTTTACGCTGTGAAGAGAAAGTATTCCGACTCGCCCAAAACACGCCTCATTCGTCACCTAGTGGTTCACTTACTGAAGAACTGCCGTGATATTCTCACCATATGTGCCAGATCTGTCAGACATGTGGCCTTCTCGTACTTCACAGGTGTTTACGGTGCCTTCATTCCGATTACTGCAACACGATGTCCTGCGAAAACAGATAACTTCGGTCCCACGAGAGGAATTTCATCTTACGCAAAACTCCAGGGTGAGTATTTCTACAAACCGAAGCCCCAGATCTGTAGACATGATGGCCCTTCTCGGTCATTAAGCTACGTTTTAAAACATAACGGAGCACGTGCCACCTGGGCGCCGGCAGCGTGCGTCCATGCGACATGTAACCGAACAATATTCGGGCACACGGATGTGACAGGTAATTATTTTTTGTGAACTGGGAGAATTTGAAAAGAGCGAACAGAGATGACTGTGTCATCAGTGTTTTGTTGAGAGTGCCTTTGAGTTTTCGCTGCCCGATTTGTTTGCCATGTGCTGTTACGTAATTGGCGAAGTGAGCGAATATTTACAGCTGTCTTTTTTTTTACAGACTATTTAGCACCTGTATGTATTCGTGTTGCGGCGGCTGTTCGCGGAGAGTGTACCGCGCTGTCTGAGCGTCGAGCCAGCGACGTTTCAATGGACGTGCGTTTCAATCGCACGTCGATTGCTTCGTGCGTTCCAATCGACGTATGAGGGCATGGTAGACTGGCGGGACATAACTTAAGGAGTTGCTTTTTACCCTCGATTTTACTCTCTTTGAATACCTGTGTGTATTGCTGTTCTGAATCAGCCTGAAGCAAGATCAAGCTAGAAAGAAGAGAACACGCATTTCTAAGACAATTTCGCAAAGAAATGATGACGCACGCATCTTCACTATGTGCGGCACCATTACTGCGAACAGAACAACTGCTGTTCTATCGTAGCGGAAGCGCGTAATTTTAAAGCATCAGAATATTCATTACAGAATGCTACTAGGCAAGCAAGAGAAGATTTAGAGATTTCAGTCGAGGTTTCAGGAACATGACCCGAGAAACCGAGGTAAAAGCTATCCATGGGGAATTACATTTTGGCTAAACAGGTGTGTGTGTAGCACACTTTCACTGGCTTTGCGGCGTTGGTCTGTGCGTGCGAGATACGCCAACCAAGTTTCGGGCATTGCGAAGAAGTATGGCGTGCGGCAGTTTATGCCCAGATTTCATATTTAGACATGCGGGAACCTGGCTTCCTCGCGCTTCTCCGGGCCGGTGATACATGTTCGCGTTCTTCTGGTTCCAGCTGATGCCTGTCCCAGCAAGCTTTCTGCAAACGGCGGCCGTGCGTTGGACCTTCCCCTTATCCCCTCTCTCTTCGGCACAGCGTTCACCTGCTTCTGAAACCATCGCAATAACCGTAGAGGGTGTTTTGTGTATTTGTACTTTAATGATGGTGCCGTGCCCAGCACGCCGAACGCCTTTGTAACGTTGGGTATTCTGGGTGCTGATGCTCGCCCTTACGTGAGCCGGACAGTGTCATCATGTGTTTTTGCGGCGAACGTATTTCTGCCCGTTCGAGTGTTCATGTTGTAAACACGCCAGTGTGCCACTTCCTGTATCATCACTCTTTGCTACTCGCAATGTATTAAAAAGTTAAATTTGGCTCTTAGCTTTTAATCGTTGGAACGCCGGCAATTCCCCTTCAAACCATTGCCAACCACGCTACATCAACATTACGCGGGGGCCGTTCTTGTACGCCTTCGTCCATGAAGGCAGCAATAGTTTCCCAGTCAAAGAAAACTGCATTATAAGTTGTACAGGCATTATAAAAAATCGAGGGCATGTCCAACGAGTTTGTTCAGCAGTGCCCGGTATCGCACAGATGACGCATATACGCCTTGATTGGAAGAATGAAATTATTTTTAGGGGGCGCAGACCCTGAGGGGCTCGGACTGTTAGCGTCTAATGTCGTCGTCGTAACCGTCGTCTCCTGTAGTCACGGTACCAAACACACCGAGACACTCGTTTACGGTTGGCGCAAGAGCGTAACACGTACTAGAAAAACACCATCACACTCGGTTTTCAACGCCTCGCGCTGGGACTTCATGCTTCAAAGACGCGAGAATTTTACAGCAAAGTTGTATACCTCTACCCCCAGCGGTTTCATCTCCATTGGCAAAAACGCCAAGGCGCCGAGAATACAATTATAGACTGCATGCTTCGCCCCTCCGCAGGTTTCACCTTAGATACCTGCGGATTTTTTAGTTGTTGTTTAGCAGGTTTTGTTTTTGTTTTTGTTGTTTTGTTGTAGTGCTTACCAATCATAAGTTGTCCATGGCGGACTTGTTGGGAGAAAGAGTACGTCGCTAACTTGAGACCACATTCTTTCGGTGATATCCTCCATCCCCCATACCCACAAAAAATAACCAAACACGTTCCAACATTTTACATTCGAACGCACCATTTTTCTTCTTGCCATGACTTCCTCAAGCCCACCATGAACCAAGTTTTCTCGGTACCCAGAGGTTCTGATGTATTAGCAAAAGACGCCTGTTTTTTTATTATTCTAATAAACGTTAAAAACGTTGTTGGAAAATCATACAAATACGTGCAGAAATGTGAAGAAACGATAAGATCCCATACGCACGGCTATGGCCTGGTGTCTGAAGAAAACCGAATGACATGCCGTACAAATGTGCTCAGCCAACAATACAAAAAGCTTACTTAAGCTTTCCTATGGTTGGGCGTATTAGCGAACCTCTTAGGAACGTTATGGGTCCTCAAAAAAACTTTTAAATTCCCATTAGGATCATTGATACGACCACAGAAGAATTGAAAGACAGCCATAAAAGGACGATTAGGAGAGCTAAGGCGAAAGCAAAAATCGCCCATGTGTCGACATTCCGGCGATTGTTAGAGATCCCCGTGTGGCCAAAATTAATACGGAGCCATCTACTACGGCGATCCTCATAGCGCATGTGCAGCTTCAGCGTGTTAATCCCCCAAAACTTGATTTGATTAGCAGAGGTAAAGACAGCGACGGAAACGGCTATATCTAGACCACTGGTACAACCTCAAACGAAGCTCCCATAGGGATGCCCACAAAAGTATCCAAACACAGTCGTAGGAACGGCTATAGCTGATTTGACCAATAACTTAAGCATAGCATAAAAAAGATTTTCAATAGCCGACCATACAATATTTAAGTATGGGTAGTGTCATATAATATCATATCGGGCATCATAGAAAGATTATTGTCCTATTGAGCGTTCTTGAGAGTCGTCCACACGGCCTCGTAGGCTGTCACTCTAGCGGGACATCTGAGGTGCTCTTTTAAGCTGTTCATATTGGTTGTAAGGACTCAAATAGACTAGAATTAGTTTTTAAGGACCGTTATTCGTTTACGTGGGTCTGTTATTACTTGATCAGTGCAGTGTAGTTGATATTCGAACTCTTTTATTGCCGAGAGAATGGTGGATAGGGCGGCGGATATTTGTAATTATCCGGGGAGTCCGTTGCGGGTAGCAGGGCAGGAGAATTTTCGATGTCAACGGCTCGAAGCAGAAGGGAAAAAATGACGCTCCCGAATTTAGCAACAATGACAACGAAATTCATTCGGCTCGGTGATTGTATCAAAAGTAATTTTAGATTTTTAGTGAGGAGACTGTGAATCACTGACCTCCATAGCGAAGCTAAACGGATTAGCGAACTGCTTAGCTACACCGTCCCAAGCCCACAGAAGCGCCAGTGGCAGGATACGGTTTTATCAGCCACAACTGGCTGATAAGAAATTCAGACTTACACGTTGACTCGAGGAACAGCAACGGCGCGCTTTTATTCACGCGGCCAGACCACGCCTGCCGTCTGCCTGATCGACGCCGCCTGTATAAATATTGCCTAACGCGTCGCCCGATTTTCAATGGAACTGGTAGGGACGCTTAGTTCAGGCACCCATCCGGTATGTCGGGCGCGCCGGCGGACGTCCCGCCTTGCTCCGTGGTCCCGCCTTACGCCACTGCTCGCGAGTCGCGAACACTGCACCCACTTCTACAGCGTGTGTGTGTCAGCTTGCCTCGAAGGCGTCTGAGCACCGCCTGCGGAACACTAGACAAACTCCAAACTTTTTTGCATAGTTTCCGAGAAGCAGCGCTGGCTGGCGGACATGAAAGCACGTAGGAAGGCAACGGAGCGAGAAAGGGTAGGAGAGAGCAACTGGAGAGTGGCTGTTTGGCCAATTTTCGCTCATGCGTCAGGCAAGGATTATACAGGCGGCGTTGGCCTGATTCCCCGAACGTTTTCCACACCTATCCGCTCACCCCACTGCGCATCCCAGTGTTGCTCAGCCAGAAGCAGCGTGATACTTCTACCTAACATTTACAGCTTAGCTGTATGTGCCTCGGTTTCCACGGGTAGCGTTCGTAGATAAATCGGTGTAGACCCGAAGTTTATCGCGCACAAGGGCTAGTATATCGGGTTTTGTTCTTAGAGGCGTTCAGTGTGACGTTTTGGCTGGTAAGATTCCGGAGCGACTTTTGGACAGGTGTCTTTCACGTGCAAGCACGCGCACACCAGTTATGCACACCAGTTACGTACACCAGTTAGGCCAGTTATGCTTGGATAAAGGGGGGGGGGTGCATGCACACGTGGCTGTAGGCTTCCTGAGCTTTCCTATTACATGCCCGTTTAATCAGTGGGAGATTTCAACGTGGTTGAGCCGTCGGACTTGGTGCATTATACATACACCAGGATGCCTGCGTCCCGGGCAGACAGACCCGTGTTTGTCCACTAGAACAAAACTCGCAGTCCTTGCTAGTGTCATTCAGTTAGTTAACTAGCAAGAATGCCAAATCTCAAATTATAAACGAACTTCTTTTGTTTCGTGCACTTGTTGGACTGCGCCCAGCTGCGCTTGTCATCCTACTTCACAGAGTGGAAGGGCACTGATTTTTTAACCAATTTTTACGGAACCCAAAAGGACCGTAGCCCATTGTTGTTTATCTATTTGTTGGAAATTACCGCCGTATACTAAGCATCTTGGTTGAGCAAAGCTCGTAACGATTTTCTCAGTGGTGACGACGCTCTCGGCTAAATTTCGCGCACAAGTTTGTCTGGAGCTGCGTATTCGATGGCACTGTCACTGTTCTCATCGGTATAGCTAGTGGGAGGGTGGGGGGGAGAAGCAGACTCGAGTATTGGCCGGGAGTGCTGGCGGCCCTGTGCTGTGTTGTGTCATACATTCGGTTGCAAATTTGTGCGACCCAGGTGCCACTTATCCCCAATACCTGGGGCCTTTGAGACCAGGCACGGCCTTGGATGCAAAGAAGCTGTCCTGGATGAAGGGGGTGTAGTAGACATAGTCTCCAGCTAGCGCTGGGCTTGGCTGGGGAAGGAAATCAAGAAGCCGTGTTCGCTCGCGCCCGCCCTGCAGCAGCTGCACTGGTGAACAGCCGTCTGTAAAGGGACCCTGAAACACTTCCGATAAACGCGTGCACTTTCTCCTTCGCCCCTGGAAGTACTGCGAAAGCTATAGTTATCGCCAGAAGCTAGTGGCACTGCGTGAGTTTCTCGTCGCACCAGATACGCCTTCCCTTTCTACTTCGTTTTCGTGGCTCTATTTTTTAAGTTGTTATCGAATGCGTTCGTCGCTGCGACTGCAGGAAATCTGGCCAATAGCCGCTATATGCACTTAATGACAGAATTCGAGCTGTCGAAGAACGCCAAGATCGGTAAAGGGAGAAAAATCTTTTGAGCGTGTTTCTATGTTATCTGATGGGCATAGAGCACTAATTTTTGGCTGAGGTACTTTGCGACCCCCTAGTCCCCTAGTCTAAGTACTGGGTGTGTTGGGTGGCTACGTTCTGCAAGCATTTAGGATTTCAAAAAAACGTTGAAAAAGGTGTTGCAGGGTCCCTTTAAGGAGATGAGTGGTGCCCCAGTAAACCTATCCCAAAATCTTCGTCTGCGTTTTTGTCTTTTGAAACAAACCTTTATACGCACAGTTGAAATGGAAATATAGTGGTCTCGTTTACCCAGGCGCCCTTCCTCCGGCGCCACCCCATGCGCATGCGCGAAAAACACAGATTGGAGAGGAGTTAGAAGTAAAGGGAGAGCGATTGGTTGTTTTAGCTGACGTAGCTACACTCTCGCATTTACCGACACTGATAAGTGGGAATGGCGCATCGGAGGGAGCGAAACGCACGGGCAAACATCGGCCATACATTACAGCTTTGCTAGTTAACCATCTCTATTGAGTGCATTGGCGCATGTTTTAAGTGCAGAGCACTTTATGGGCTCGCCTTGTAGTCGTAGCTTGCTAACGGTCGATGTCAAGTAACTGCCGGAATCCAGGCCGCGCAGCGAGATAACGGACTTAAGTAGAGCCTGTCATCAGGGAGTCACGCTGAGGCTTCGAAAACCACGAGGTTTAAATAGTCATAGCCGTTCGAACCCCGTCAACCGCTGCCGCTTGTCATACATATCTCCGTTGTTTATCGCAAAGAAAACCGCAGGTACACTTCAGGCGAAGTCTGTGTATATAAGCGGCAGCCCCCGCGTTGATTTAGTTAGAAACGCTCGTTGGGTTGGTTTTTACGAGAGTAGGCAAAAAAAACGGCCGCGCAAGAAAAAAATGGCGTGTTCGAAAGGATGCATTAAGGCTAAAGCCGCGCAAGAAAAAAAAAATGCACGTTCGAAATGACGCAGAAAGGCTCCAGCCGCGCAAGAAACAAAAATGGCGCGTTAGAAATGACGCAGAAAGGCTCCAGCCGCGCAAGAAAAAAATGGCGCGTTCGGAATGACGCAAAACAGCTCCAGCTCATGAAAGTAAAGCAAGCACAAAAAGAATAGAACTCCCGCTGGCGCAGTTTCAGGCAGGGGGCGCGTGAGCACTGCGAAGGTGAGAAATCTGAATCTCATACTCCTCAATAGAGGAGTGAGACAGGGCGGTGAAGAGCGTGATGAGTGGTAGCAGTGAACGGATAACGGCGCCACCACTCATTATGGCTAATCACTCACTGCTCTGCCCTTCCGACAGCTTTCACATTGAGAGGAACGGGTTTTATTTTTTTGGAAGTTTCTCTATAATATGTTCACCCTTTCGCTGTAGTCTATTCGAGCGTAGAAACCCGGGATTCTAAGTTATGTGCTACAAATCATACAGTCTTGCAAAGGTTGCGAAGCAGTGCCTTGAAAATTGGGGGCCATCATCCGTGCGTACTTCGACTGGAATGGTGTACCTGGCGAAGATGATTCCCAGCCTTTCGATGACTGTGGGGGCTGATCAATCTTCAAGTTTTTCTACAATGAAAATTTGAACGATGCTTCAAATACGGCCGAATGCGTGTCGCCCACGTAATGAAACAGATCCTAACCGACTCGGTACCAGGAATAATCATGAGTTGGTCGCAGTAAAGGAAGGCCCACTCGGCTGCTCACAGACGGCAAGGCCGCTTATGCCAATGGCCAGTATGAACTCATGCGGCAGACGGCTGTGTAGCTGTAACCGGCATAATGTGCGCAATACGCGTTGGGGCTTCTATATTTTCATCATCATGATCATCACCACCACCAGCCTATCTACGCCCACTGCAGGGCAAAGACCTCTCCCATTAATCTCCAATTATCCCGGTCTTGCGCTACCTGCGAACAATTTATCACCGTAAACTTCTTGATCTCATCTTCTCATCTAACCTCCTGCCGCCCCCTGCCATGCTTGCCTTCTCTAGGGACCCACTCTGTTACCATTAATGACCAACGATTATCTTGCCTTCGCATTACATGCCCTTCTCACGTCCATTTTTTGTTCTCAATTTCTACTAATATGTCCTTAACACGGGTTTGTTTCCTGACCCACTCCGCTCTCTTCTTGTCCCTTAATGTTACACCTATCATTTTCCGCTGTATTGCCCCCTGAGTCGTTCTCAGTTTAAGTTAAACCCTCTTAGTGAGCCTCTATGTTTCTGCCCCGAAGGTTAGTACCAGTAAGATGCAGCTGTCATACACTTTATTCTTTAGGGACAATGGTAGGCTGCCATTCATTATCTGAGAATGCCGGCCGGATGCTCTCCACCCCATTCTTACCCTCCTAATTATCTCTGCCTAATTTATTTATTTATTTATTTATTTATTTATTTATTTATTTATTTATTTACCCTCGAGGCAAAAATACATTACGGAGGGGAGTGGGTAGAGAGAAACAGTAAAAATAACACAACGCAAGAACAAAAAGAGAACAATAGTTATATAGTCAGCACGTTTCTGGTCATGCAATGTTAGCTATTGCGTTCTTAAAAAGGTTGAAGTCTCGAATGGTTGCTGTCGGGTTTGGAAGACCATTCCATTCCTTCGATGTACGTGGCATAAACGACTGCGAAAAGAAGTTAGTTCTGCAGGAAGGAATGCCGACTTTGAAGGCGTGATCCAAACGTTGTGAAATGTGATGTGGACGGACTGTGAAATGGTGGTAGAGCTTGTGAAAAAGACACAAGCGGGAAACTTTACGGCGTGATGCAAGGGATGGTAGACTAAGGTCTGTTTTCATGAATGATATGCTTGTCGTGCGATTGTAATTACATGTAATGAAACGAGCCGAGTTATTCTGAACCATTTCTAGCGACTGTATTAAATTGACGTGAAAGGGATTGCGTATTCTAGTTTTGTGCGAATTAGTGTTTTGTATAGGAGTAATTTTAGAGTGGAAGGGGCTTTTGAAAAGTTACGGCGTAGGTACCCAAGCATGCGGTCGGCGTTGTTAATTACATAGGTGATATGAACGTTCCAGGTTAGGTTAGTTGTGATGTGCACACCAAGGTATTTATAAGAGGGTATTACCTAGGTAGTACACAGGCGGTGTGCTAGGAGACCTAGTTACACGAGTGAGTTTACACTTGTTTGGGTTTAATTCCATCAAGCAGTTGTTACACCATTCTGAAATCGCATTAAGATCTGACTGATGAATATGTAAGTCGTTATTGCATGTATTTTCTCGGAAGATCACGCAGTCGTCAGCAAAGACATGAATGTTGCTAGTAACATTGGAGGGTAGATCGTTAATGTAGATTAAAAAAAGGAGCGGACCAAAAACTGAGCCTTGTGGCACACCAGAGGGCACTGCACTTAACTCAGATTCTTTGTTGTTAGCGCTGACGAATTTGGAACGGTTAGTTAGAAAACATTCAATCCAGGTTAAAAGTTGTTAATCTATATTAAGAAACCGGAGTTTAAGCAACAGAAGTTTGTGGCATACTTTATCGAAAGCTTTGTGAAATCTAAAAATATGCAATCTGCCAGTGATGAACGATGGAGAATAACGTTTAATTTGTGCTCAAATGACGCCAGTTGTGTTTCAAATGAATATGATTTACGAAAGCCATGTTGGGATGGTGTAAAAAAAAGAATTCGTCTCGAGAAAGCTGGCCAGATGGGAATACAAAATCTGCTCAAGAATCTTACATGGAATACTAGTAAGCGAGATTGGACGATAGTTAAGTGGGGAATGCTTGTTACCAGATTATGAAGTGGAACAACCTTCCCCAACCTTCCAGTGTGAATGGCAGAGAACCTTCGGTGAGGGACTGCTGAAAAAGCATTGAATAGAAAGACTGAATAATTACAAAGTGCGCCCACCAAGGAGTAATTAAATCACAGCCTGGGGCTGAAGATACATTTAACAATGTTAAAGCATTTTTTACACCATAGTAATCCATTATTAGCGGCAACATTGCAGGGTAAATAAAGCATTCTAGTTATGGTGATGGGCAGTGTGCAACGGAAGTGAAGTTTTGTGAAAAGACATCATTAAGCAAGGAAGCACACTCTTCATCGGGAATAGAATCACCGTTGCTATGAACAAGCGATATGACAGTATCAGTGTTGGCGCTTATCACGCGCCAAATCTTTTTGATATTAGTTGTGAGCATGTTTGGCAGGTTGTTGCGGAAAAAGTTATCTTTGGCACTTTTTAGTGCTCCTATACATTCTTCGGAGGCCCTCTTGTAATCTTGCCAATGGGAGGGATTTGTAGATCGTTTAGCAGACCGGTACAGGCGCTTTTTTCTGTTTGATGAACGTTTTAAGTGAGCGTTATAGCACGGAGCTTCGGGGTGACTGTGATAGTATGAACGGGTATGTACTTAGATGTAAGATCGTTGACTTTTGATAAGAACATGTCCCAGTTGGTTTGCACGCTACGGTTGTTAAAGCTGGCGGTGAATATGTCTAGAAAATTACTGAGTTCGACGTTGATTGCTTGGAAGTTGGCTTTGTTGTAATTTCGAATAATTTTAATGTTTCGTGCTTTTTTTGGAGGTATCAGATTCACGTCAAATGTAAGCAATAAATTATCACTCAGTCCTGGAAGATATGTATGTTGGAAACAAGATCAGGGTGAGATGTTATAACCAGGTCAAGAGTGTTAGAAACCGACTGCGTGATTCTTGTAGGTTTGGTTATGAGCCGCGTTAATGAAAATAATGTGCAAACATCCTTGAAGTCACTTGCTAATGAAGAAAAGGGCTGCAGGGTTAGGGGTTGATTTTGCCACCTAATATTTGGAAGATTGAAATCACCGAGTAGGATTAAGGGCAGATTCGAGTAGCTGGATATCACGTGGTTAATTAAATCGTGTAGATTATCTGTGAAGCCTGATGTAAAATTGGGTGGACGGTAGCACACTCCTAAAACAATTTTTTGGCTGAGCTATCTGGACAACAGCCCAAACAGTTTCAATGTTGTTACTAACGTGCACAAACACTTGATGGTATTTCTTTACGCACTGCTAGTAGGACACCGCCACCGTGTCGTGTATCGCGATCAAAGCGATACACAGTGAAATGGTTAGCTTGGTCAAATAACTCGTTATCTTGGATGTTTGGATGCAGCCATGTCTCGGTTAATGCTATTATATCAGGATTGCAGGTGTCGATGTACGATGTTACTATGTAAGCAGTCACGCTTGCTCATAATGCTGCGAATGTTACAGTGCATGAAAGATACTTTTGATGCACGATTCGCACCGCCCCTCTGAACTCCCTAGCTTTCGACACGTGCCTGAGGTAACGGTTGAGAAGTAGCGATGGAGTCTGCGCACGCCTGCCCATCGGTGCTACTAGCAAGGTGGTTAGTTTTTTGCGACGACGAGCATTCGATAACTTTGTCGGCTACAGAGTCGTACATATAAGTTTGCTTGTTTATGACTAGCTTGTTGTATATAAGTTGATATTTGGGGGAATCGGGCAGGCCTTTTGCATAATCCAAAAGCTTTTTTTCTAAGATTACGCGTACCGGCGGAGTAATCCTCACTGATTACAACGTTTTTTTTCTTTCAATGTTGCTCGAGCGGCAAGAATCGTATCCTTAATTTTGAAACTTGTAAATTTTACTATAATGGGACGGCATGTGTTTGGCGAGTATTTTCCGAGTCGATGTGCGCGTTCAATCGCATTATGGGGCAGGTTGTCGATTGTGCCATTGAGGCAGTTTAGTATCTTTTTCTCTGATTCATCCCACGATTCGCGCGAGTCGGGGATTCCTCGAAATATAATATTGCTGCGCCTTGACTGGTCTTCTAACTCGTTCAAACGTAACTCTAATGGGTCAACCCGAGCTTCCAAATTAGCTACGTTGTCTTCAACGCCGGCAACGGTATCTTCTAGCTCGTCTATACCCTTCGTTTTTTATTCAAGCGTGTCCAGGGGTTGATTAATGGAGCCAATTGGGCCTCTAAAATCTTTTGCCCTGCCTTTATAGCTTTGACGTCAGCAACTAACTCGGCCTGTCCCTTGGCTGACTCTAGGAACGTGCCGGGAGGTCCTTTAGGATGTAGGAAATGGTAGACATCTGTTCTTTCGGATCAACCGGTAGGGAATCGCTTTCCGTTAGGGCTTTAGAGCGTGTACTAGGAGGACCTGGATTGACCTCAACATCCCCCGAACACAACAGCAAAAAAATCATTGAGAAGCAGTCTCATACAGTTTCACATAGCACCCCTGGGCACGGGAGCAACAAAAGGTAGCGGTCATCGCTCTTTTTAGCGTACAGAGAGGGTTGTTTACTGACCTGCGTAACATAAAAGCGCAGAGCGTGAGCGGTGCTGGCCGTCATGACGCTCCCGTGCGCACTGAGGTGATGACGGTAGTCGCAGCCTTTTAAGCTACAACCTTGGCGTGGCGTCGCGGTTGATGACGTAGGTGCGCCGTACTCCGTACGCTTGATGCGTAGACGAAAGGTTGGCTCTGGTGGACGTACATGGTAGCTTCGCTGATCGTAGTCGTTGCGCGCGAACTGTGGCCACACGTGTGGTATTGCTGGAAGGTCTTGGGCAGGCAGCGAAAACAGCAGGAACGACGAGGCCATGAAAGCCTGCGTAACATAAAAGCGCAGAGCGTGAGTGGTGCTGGCCGTCATGACGCTCCCGTGCCCTGAGGTTGGGATCCGGGGTGACAACTGGGCTAAGTAGATATATTCAGTTACCACTTCCACCATTTCGCCACTATTTCAAACCGCTGTCCTCTCCCGAGGTTTTTGATCATTACTTTAGTTTTAGTTTTGATCATATTAATTTTTCAGGCCCACGGTTCTACTCTGTTTGTCCAGTGCGGTAAGCATGCTTTGCAATTCGTCCCTCGATTTACTTAGCAAGTCAACGTCATCAGCAAATCTGAGGTTACTGAGGTATTCTTAATTAACCCTTACTCCCACCTGTTCCCAGTCCAATGTTCTGAATACTCCTTGTAAACATGTTATGAATAACATTAGAGAGATTGTGTCTCCTTGTCTGACGCCCTTCCTTATAAGTATTTCACTGCTCTCCTTATGGAGGATGATGGTATCTGTGGACCCATTGTAAATATCCTCTAGTATTCTTACATACTGCTCGCCTACACCATCGTTTCGTAATGCCTGAATGACTGCTGAGGTTTCGACCGAGTCAAATGCTTTCTCATAATCTATGTAGGGTATACATAGGGGTTCAGTATACTCCGCGCACTTCTCTATCACCTCATTGATCGTGTGAATATGGTGAATTGTTGAATAGCCTTTACGAAACCGTGCTGGTTCTTTAGGTTGACTGAAATCTAAGGTGGCAGAAATTCAGAGGACAACGGGGGCGTAGAGGTAGACCATCCGCCTCGCATGCAGAAGGACCATGGTTCGAATGCCAGTGCCGGACAATTCGCACTGGGTTAAAAAAAATCCGCGTGTTCATGGAATCGCAGAATGAGGCTTGGGGTGCGGCCTGACCCCGGCGACCATTGCCGGTAACGCACTCCCTCACCGAAGCAGGATTGGCCACCCTGGTGTAGTAATGGCCACAACCTCCCACTAATACGCCAATTATGTTTACGTAAGCGTAAGTAACGTACATTATTTACCTGACCATTCTTACTACTATAAAATATGCGTTAAATTTAAACACAAATAGGTCATTTTCGAGATTAGGAGCCCTCGCTAACTTGCACTTGCTTTTGCCGGGCTCAGCCAATCGCACCGCTGCCCATAATACGTCATAGGATCCAGTGCGCGAAATAAGCTATGTCGCATGGTCATTCTCTTTTTCTTAATTATATTGCTTACTTTAGTGAAGTCCCCGTTAAGGTGGCATCAGGTGTTATTATAACCAGGCAATATTTCGAATTCGGAACCAAACCTGCACTTTGTTTTTATGGTTCCTCTGAGAGAAAGATGGTTAAAA
The DNA here is from genome assembly GCA_013339765.2 of Haemaphysalis longicornis. Classification (NCBI taxonomy): domain Eukaryota; kingdom Metazoa; phylum Arthropoda; class Arachnida; order Ixodida; family Ixodidae; genus Haemaphysalis; species Haemaphysalis longicornis. The sequence continues at coordinate 114,386,283 of CM023456.1, read as the reverse complement.
CGCGAGGCTTTCTCCCATGCAACGTCAGGCAAAGTCGACGTCCAAATTCTAAACTGCTTCGACCGTGTAGAAATGCTTCAACTGGATAGACGTCGGCTTCATAACCCGAGGGACACAGGTTATGATTTGGACCACGGGAGGCGTTCGTCGTGTAAGTTGGCTTCCCTGCAGTGCGTGTTTGGCGTAACGACGTACGACACTAGTGAGGCACAGAAATGTTCGGTTTAATAAGGATAGATTGTTATCCTTTAGGTCGGTTGAGCCTACGAACACGAATGCTAGTTGTTCAAATTTTCTATTATGACAAAAAAAAAAAGGGCGACCGTGGGGTGCATCGAGGTGGCCAGGTTTGTCAGATACGCGTGCCCGGCCCGACACTCTGCGACACAATGGCTTGTTAAAGGTGAGGCGGCTGTTGTTGTTGGCGACGATACGGGTTTTCATGATGAATCCAGCTACCTCGGAAGGCAGGGAAGTCGGAGTGGCGCTCCCGTAAACGCCAAAACGTGCGCTGAAGGGAACAGTGGGCGGCGCCGACCCCGTACTTCTGAGTTTCAGATATCGGCCATGCGTGGGGCATCAGAACGTAGATACACAAGTGCCGTCAGCAGTGCTGTGGCGATTAAGGCGTAAACTTGCACGGAGAAGATAGACAGATTAGGGAACTTGGAAAAACTTCAGAGTTAGGCAGCCCCGAATAGATGGCAATAATCTAGCTAGAGCCAACTAGCTACAGATCGTCGCTTTCATTGTAGCGCCCTAGGAATATTGGATTTTCTGGCTTGGTAACCAGGTGTAAAATTACCTGTTGGGTTCCTTGTTTTTGTTTGAGCACTCGTCTGTGCACTTACGCCGTTAGTCTTCTTAATAACTCGTTTTGACGCAACCTCTCGATGTGCGAATCTTAAAAGGCGGGGCTCCGGGCTCAAGGGCTGCACCTTCGAAGAAAGGGTGTGCGTCACAGTGTACACTTCCGTTTCCGCGGGCTTGCCGGCGGCTGCTGCAGCCGAACCGGAGAAAATGGCGGCCGCCAAGCTACTTTGCCCGCCTATATCGCTTCCGGTCTTCACTTCCGTTTCCTGTAAACACTGCGCGCTACCTATACTTCGCGGCTCTGGCTTGCATACTAACGCTCGTGCTCACAGCCGCTCTCGACGGGGCGCAGACACGCCGTTCGTTGTTTTTCGAAAGAGTGCTGCCACCAGCGACGATGCTCCTTCACCCACTGTGCTTCGCTGTCGTGGCAAGTCTACTAGGTAAGCGAGGTTTCTCCACCCTAAGCTAGGCTCGTTGACATGGCCATTGAGTCTACAGAAACTATTGAATCATTGCTTACCGAATATTTAAAATAAACTCGTGCAACATGATATCCGGCTTCAATAAATACAAGGCGGAGAATTCAGGCTGAGGAATTCGGTGTAACTTGGCTAGTTAAGATAAGCTGTGGCTTCGCACATCATAGATTTAGTTTTCTGTGTGGCATAACCAGGCGCATTACGAGATGCCGACTGTACTAAGCGTGCATGCGTTGTTAAGCAAATTTAGTAACAAAACGGCAACATAGCTAAAAAAAATTACTCGGCGCTAAAACAGGGACGAAGAAGAAACACGTAGCACACAAAACAGTGGACGAACTTCCAACTAGATTTTATTGAAAAACGACGCTGCTTATATACACTAAAACTAAAATACTAAAAGCATTGTGACGCCAAAGTGCATCACGTTTCTAAAAAATCTGACAGCGATATGGACGGAGTAGTAACACAGTTATCCCCTGCCTGTCTGATAAAATGAGCTTCAAGAATTTCGCGCTTAAGCTTTCCTCTTGCTCTCCTCAAAAACTTTGTGCTATCTAGCAGGGGGCTACACTTGCATGTCTTGCAGTGCTCAGAAAGGTGTGGCCGCCAGCATTATGCCGGCAACATAGGTAGTCGCGGGGGTCCCTTCCTGATGTCCTTTCTTTTTTGCCTTTAGAATGGTCATGTTGCGGTGCCATGTCAACAGTTAACTGGCTGCTTTTACCATCTGTCGGAGAATTAGTAAAAGGGAGCCCTCATGAATAGGAATCGTTCATAGGTGTGCACTTTTCTTCAAGCGAGATGTTTCGTCTCTGTGTTGTTGTACGTTTGTTTTGTACGCATCCATCTTGAGGGTGAACGCCGCGGTACCGAAGGCAGACATGCAGACGGGGCTTACACGAAGCGGCAGATTCACCACAATCACACGAGTGGGTTAGTTTTGTTTACGGTAACGGTTTATTTTATACACAAGTGCCAACCTGGCCTAAGCTGCGCTCTTGCCTGGCTGTGACAGTGCCTGCAGTCGGTCGATATGTGAGTGCGCCGAACTTCCGACCGGCAATAGGATGTTTACAAATTGGACACGTATACGTTTACAGCAACGAGTGCCGTCTACCTTGCAGCATCTTCGCATAAATGTTTTGCTCTTCAAGGTCACCTCTGTTTTTCTGTGCATTTCGCATGACTTCTTGCTCAGAGCAGGGGGTGAGCTTGTATCTACAAAGAGCGTTGTCATGCACCTATGATGTAGTTATGAACACAGTGACTTTCGATGAGTGCTCAGTCAACACTGATCTCTTTGTATTGTTTTTACTGTCCCACAAGTGAAAACATTGGCTACAACTCAGCTGGCTGTAATAGGCTGTTATATACAAGCACTGCACCTCATCCTGCCATAAAACTAATGTGAGGCCTAACGTGAAGATCGCTCATACCGGCGTATGCCTTCCGCCGCTGCACCGATATGGGTTTAGCAACTATGACGCCATTTCTACTGATCGACACGACGCGTCGCGTTAAATAAGAATGCTAGACTGCATACTCGTGTTTGCAGCCAGCCACGGGACGCATCGCACCCAAGGGGGATACCACGGCGGGACATAGCCGCATTCGCAGCCATTGGGTGGCGGCTTTATCACATTACCCGTCGCAGCAAGACCGGCGCGAATACACGTTTACAACCAATAGGGATGACAGACGAGCGAATATCCGCGTTCGCCGCCAACGGAAATTTAGGCGCTATTTCGCGGGTAAACACAAACGCCGAAGCCTACGCCGGCTTTTAAGTGCACTTTAGGGGCTCGCCTTGTCATCGTAGCTTCGCTCGCTGGATCAAAGTAGAGCCACAAGGCGTCCCGTCGTAGCGGCTGCCAAAAGGTTTCGAAAGCCAAGCGGTTTATATAGTCATAAGCGCTCGAAACTCGTGAACCGCTGGCGTTGTCATACATCTCCCTGTTGTCTAGCGCAAAGAAAACTGCAGGTACATTTGAGTCAAAATATACGTAATTAACCGGCCGCGCCCGCGTTCATTTAGTTAGGAACGCTCGTTGGGTTGGTTTTACGATAGTAAGCGAAAAAAAGAGGCACTGCTACGCCGGCACGTGCGAGAGAATAGCAAGCACATAAAAGAACATAACTCCCGCTGGCGCAGGTTCAGACAGGGGGCGCGAGAGCACTGCGGTGGCGGGAAATTTGAAATGCGTTGGGTGGTAGCAGTGAGCGGATAACGGCGCTACAGCCAATTGTGGCGAATCACTGCTCTGCACTTCCGACAGCTTTCACATTGAGTGGAACGGCTTGAATTTTTGTTTTGCTCTAGGGGGCATTCAATTCTCCTTTATTAAAGTGCACTCGTATCATACGCTGGTTTGAGTGCTAGACGTTGGTTTGTGTGCTACAGGCGTCCCGTTTTCGCTGGTTGTTTTTCACATACAGAAACATACAGCCCTAGTGAAGGGAAGGTGGGAGCGAAATCCTGGCGAGACTCTGTGATAACGAGCTTCTGGGTTGGTGAAATCTGAATAATCTGAAAACCTTTCAGTAGAATAAAAGACTACGTAAGGCGCATAAGTTCTGTACACTTTAAATCATCAGGATATTGACGGTTACCAATAACCAATCCGTTTCTGTGTCCTATAATGTTGGGGGTGTTCAATATTTCTAGCCATTAAAAAGGCTTGATATCTGCAGCCATGCTCTACGAATGCAACCAAACAAGCACTGAACCATGAAAAAAGTGGGATCAGGATACTACACCTTGTCCTGCGCATCGCAAACGCCAAAAGCGGTTAATTTCCCGCCCAAAGAAGAGCAGCTCAGGATAACTAGAATGGTTACGCGCCGTGACTTACGTACGGGCGCTTTTTTGCTTGAAGCGAGGTATTCGCCATACAGTAGAATGCACAATGACAATGCAGTTATGACTGCACATGGACACTGACGTCATCCAGCAACCAATCTGATTCAAGGGAGTGAAGCGGGCAGGAGAGGGCAAATTAAGAATAGCCTCCCTCAAAGAATGACATTGGTTACATCTATTTGTTAACAGCGAAAACAAAGGATGGTTCTGAAATTTTTCGGAAATATATTTTTGACGACAAGCCGCTTCGAGTACAGGGGGAGAGCAAGGTGATCGGGTATTTTAGGGCGATGTTGCGCGGGCGGGCACCATGCTGCACCATTGTAGCAAACAGCTGAAAATTTCAATCTTACTCTGCATTTATCAAATACGGTAAAATCTCGTTAATTCAAGTGTAAGGGTAAACAGTTTCAGTTAAATATAGAGACAATTCGAACTAATCGAACTGGAGGATGAGAGCAGTACACTGCGATTCAATGACCACACTGGCACGTAAATCAGCAACTTGCTTGCAAAGAACCGTGATTGTATTCAGCGCATGGTCCTGAAAGGCAACATCTAGCCCGGTTTTGTTCGATTGAATGAGGGAATGCAGCAGAAAGCTCCCCTTCGCCCTCATTCAAAACTGAAGAGACGGGCGGCATCCGATCCGTCCATGACTTTCGAATGGACGGCTGCTCCGGTGCTTCGTCCTCCGGCTCCTTTTCTTTGTTCCTGCGTTCCTGGCAGCAGCACGTTCTACGCATCTGACCGATGACATGTTGTTCTTATCTGTCAGCGCCCCACACAACACTGCACTCACACCCACACCGACGTAGTCAGCAAGAAAAAATGCCAGCATCTGCACTCCGTGGATGATGGCTATGGTGCGTAGTACGGGGACTCGAAATGACATCCAAGTTGCTCCCTGAGCAGAGGTCGGCGAACTCACTCATGAGTCCACTCACTCACACTCATTTGGACTCAAACTCACGCGTGAGTTTGCGCGAGGCTAGTGTGGCATGGTGAGTTTGAGCTTGAGTGAGTTTGAGCCGAGTGAGCCCGACTGAGTTTGAGTCCGATTGAGTTTGAGTACGCCTGAGACCTAGTGAATTCTGAGTCCATTTTGAGTTCTGAGTACATTTTGAGTTTGAGTCCATTTTGAGTTCTGAGTACATTTTGAGTTTGAGTAAATTTGGAGCTCTGAGTACATTTTGAGTTTTGAGTACATTTTGAGTTCTGAGTACATATGAGTTTTGAGTCCATTTTGAGTTTGAGTACATATCAGTAGCCTAGCAGGCAGCTATGGTTGGCTGTTAAGTTTCATGCGTCGCTGTGGGCTCGGAATTCAGGTTACCTGCGGGTACGGCACCATTCGCGATCCGCGTGATCGGTTGGGAGGGGGGGGGGTGTCTGATTTTTTTTACTTTCGTGTTGAATTTTCATGACCCTAAGCACTTGCTGTACACCAAGTTTTCGCGGCTGGCGCGTGAGTGATAATTGACTGGTGAGGTCACAAAAAAGGGTTGTCTAACTTTTCCTCCTGATGAATCCACTAAGAAGGTGGGAAAGGGTGGTGGGAAAGCACACTGCGGCGCTTGCCTGCTTGTTGTTCGCCTGCTACTGTTAACGGCTTGATATACTAGGGGTCACAAAGGAAGAGGTGAGAGCCGGGGGAAAAGGGGGCGGGGGCTGTCCCTTCTGCTGTTTCAAATGAATTAGCTGAATTGACTGGGCAACGCCTCTTTAGACAGAATAATGACCGGATTAGATAGGGTGAAATGTCAAACTGATGGCGCTAAGGCGTGTAAGGTATCAAATAAAAGGTCCGGATTAACGGAATAACGTGGGGTAAATAAAAAAAAATGCTTCCTGATTGTAGTCATCAGGCAGTCATAATGAGGTATAGATTGGGTTAAAATTCGAAATGACGCTGCGAGGGCATCTGGGGAATCAAATTCAAGGTCTCGATGTGGGAAATCATTCGGGACAAAAATGAGTCATGGTTGTATGATGATGTAGTCATGGTTAGTCATAGATTCGTTAAAATTTAAGTTCACTGCGCTAGGGTCTGTGGCGTATCAAATTAAAGGTCTCAATGCGGGTAATCACGTGCTTCCTGATTATTATCATGACATACTCAAGGTGGGTCATAAATTAGGTTAAAATTCACAATGACACCACTGGGTGTGCGGGGCATCAAATTGAAGGTTCCGATGAGGGAAATCACGTGGGCAAAAATGCGGTATGGCTATATCATGAGATAGTCATGGTAAGTCATTGATTGGTTGAACCATTCAAATTGATTCCGCTAGGATGTGATGGGCATCAAATTAATGGTCTTGATGAGCGAATCACGTGGGAGAAATACAAACATGCTTCCTGGTTATAACCATGAGATAGTCATGGCGAGTCTTATATTGGGTTAAAATTCGAAGTGACCCCTAGGGCGTGTAGGGTATCAAATTTACGGTTTTGACGAGGGGAATCGCGTGGTGCAAATAAAAAAGGCTTCGTGGTTCTATCATAAGATAGTCATTATGAGTCATAGATTGGGTTAAATTCAAGGTGAGGCCGCTAAAGCATGTGGGGTGTCAAATTGAAGGTTTCAGTTAGGGGAATCACATCAGACATTTGAATAATGCGTCCTGGTTACAGTCATGAGGGTCATGGTTAGTTTGACTGGTATTAATTCTATATGATCCGGCTAGGGTATGTGGGGTATCAAATTAAAGGTCTCGTCGAGGGGGATCACGTGGGACAAATATAAAAATGCTTTGTGATTATAGTTATGAAGATATAGCAAATGGTATCTTTCTTTAATTGCTGGGCAGGGTTTAACCAAAATTCCCTGCCAACCCGTAAGGCAGTATACATGCGAGGGCTTGTCCAGAGATGTCCATCAATGCGGTATATAGTAATAAAAATATTGGATTCTAAATGCTGAATCATCGAGGCAGAATGGCATGGGTAAGAACAAAAGCCATGCCAAGCTCATCTACTTAAACCACCAGACTCAAAAACTCTCTGCTATAGCTGCCATTCAAATGTTACGTCCTCCATTTCCCAGTGTCCCAACAAACAAGCAAATCCTTCGACACATATGGTGTTGTGGTAAATTGTGGACGACCATAGGTAACAGGGGGCATCAGAGCTCATCAGAAAGGCGAATTTCCACATTTGTTTAGTGAATAAGCCTTGCGGGCCCAGCGTTTCGTGTCCAGTATTTTCCTTCACACAGTGTACCTAACGTGCACACCGAATCAAGAATTGTACCAATTAGATGTGAGACATTAACTCCTTGCTTAGAGTGTAGGAGATAGAGAGGCAACAGAGCCACCAAGACATAAACAGACATTGCGACAGAAGGAAACACTTCAGAAAAATAAGCAAGCGCAGGTTTGTGTGTGCGTTCGAACTGATTTTATTACAATAGAGAAATCAGCGTATAATATCAAAACTAGCACATGATAACATGTAAAGGAAAAGAATTAACTCGTGGCTCTGCAGTTCTGGCTCAACGATACATTCAAATCACAATGAACAGAACTAGATGACTGATGCAACAAACACAAATACACCACATCCACCCCACACGACTACACGTCACCAACACACTGACACACACAATGACGACATACACACACACACACCTGGCGGCGCCTGCACTCGCACTCGCACAGCTGCTGCTGGAATTACAGGGTTTGAGCCATTTACAGTTTAGTCCATTTTGAGTTCCGAGTAAATTTTGAGTTTGGTCCATTGAGTTTGAGTACATTTTGAGTTTAGTCCATTTGAGCTGAGTACAGTTGAGTTCTGAGTACATTGAGAGTTTGAGTACCATTTGAGTTTGAGTACATTTTGAGTTCTGAGTACATTTTGAGTTCTGAGTCCATTTTGAGTTCTGAGTACATTTTGAGTTTGATCCATTTTGAGTTCTGAGTACATTTTGACTTTGAGTCCCATTTTGAGTTCTGAGTACATTTGAATTCTGAGTACGGTACATTTTGTGTTTGAGTCCATTTGGAGTTCTGAGTACATTTTGAGTTTGAGTCCATTTGAGTCTGAGTACATTTTGAGTTTGAGTCCATTTTGAGTTTGAGTACATATTGAGTTTTCAGTATATTTTGAGTTCTGAGTACATATGAGTTTTGAGTCCATTTTGAAGTTTGAGTACATTTTGAGTTCTGAGTACATTTTGAGTTTTGAGTCCGAGTGAGTTCTGAGTTTCGCGCTCAATGTGAGCGCAGATGTGCTGTCAGCATTGAGTCTGAGTTTGAGTGAGTGGTGATTCGAAAAAAAGAAATTGTGAGTGAGTTTGAGTGTGCCGCGCCAACATTGCCGAGGTATTGTCCCTGAGTGACATCCTATTTGCGCCCCGACCATCATTGGATTTGAGCCGTGAGTTGCACCTTGATTATTCCCTAAATGAAACTGCAACTCACGGCTCAACTCGAATTTCACTTGATTTTCGCTTGATGGTGGTGTGCGCACGCGTGGACGCGGACGGACATTTGGAGGTCCTAAGGTACTCCGCACCGTTATAGGTGAGGGAGTAAGCAGTCTGACTCTGTCTGGTCTACCAGACACAGGCTCGAATCTTGCCGGTGCCTGTGTGATTTTTTCGATTGTAAATACTATGCGCACGGACGTGGACGGACTTTGTTCGGTCCTAAGGTACTCCGCACCTAATATGTCTTCGAAAGCGTCCTGCACGGGGTTATTCAATTGATTTTATGCGATTTTACCTTCTCTCTGTTCGAAAGGTTACGAAGCCCCAACAAGGGCGTTCTGTAGCCGTGTGACACCCGCCAAGCCGCCGGCTCTGCGGCGGGTAGTTCGAATTATCCGCGGCGGAACCTACTCGCACTCGAATTAACGATATTTTTTAAAAGGCACAAAATGTTGAATGAAATGTGGTTTTAACTGAAATATCATACGTTTCATAGCTCTCCCGGCTTTTGTTCGACGAGAAACGATGCGTTATTTGCAAAGAAATAAGTAAATAAAGCTGGCAGCTATTTCTCTCTCTCTCTCTCTCGTTTCCATTTCATTGTTTCGTGACGTAGTGATCACGTCCCAAATGGTGCGTTCCAACATAGAGTTGTATACTAATATATAGTAGAGGAAATCTGGCGCTGCAGTTGAGGGCTGTCGTGGGAGCCGCCATTGCAGCTAGCGACGTTCCTCGCCTACTTGGCTTGGTTAGCCGCATGTCTTCTTTTTTGTCTCGAAGGCAAAATCAACAAAACGGGCAACCTTTTCTTCTTGTTGATCTTGAAGCTTCTGAATAATCACTGACAACTAAATCTTTTTGGAGCTTCAATTTTATTACAGCAAACAAATTTGAATAAGCTTTGACAGTAACATTGTTGTCAAGTTTTGTCGCGCACCTTTGCGTTGCAAGGGTTGCTCGAGCCCCCATAGTCACAAGGTTTGTCCATCAAGAAGAGAGCCAAAGTGTGCCAACTGCGGCGCATCACAGCAACGTTCGCAGGATGCCCCCGCACAAAAAAAGCTGCCACGGCAGCAGAAAAAGCATGTAATAATCGGTAATGCCTCCTTTCAAAGGAAGCTCTATACCTCGCGAGGAACATAAGCCGAAGTCACCACTGGCTCATCACAACAGACATTCCGTCTTGCACCTCGTTCAAGAAATTGGGTACCTAACTCGACTACGGTGAGCTCAGGCTCGGCTCTGCGGAGGATCCATCACATCAGCGACCCTTGGATACACTTACCCGGCGATCCGAAGGCGTATCTGCAAGACCGGAGAGGCCAGCAGTTCGACAGTCCGATGACGAGATATCGGACAAGGTCCTTATGCGGATCCTCATTTTAGCGCTCCGTTCCATCATCTGTCTCCATCCATCCACGAGCTAGTGCCCTTCCAGAAGTCCAAGCTATGCTATCACTACCACAGGCCCGCCCTCTCAATACCGATCCGTGCGTCGGGTATGTCTAACACAAACCAACTGAGAGTCTTTTTCCAATGAAATACTAATGGACTCTCTAACAAGACAAGTGCATTTCCTCAATTTGTGCATTATTATAACTCTCCAGTTTTCCCTTTCTGTGAAACGCAAATAAGAGAAGTTTCGCCTGGCTAACGGTGTGCAGTATCGTGCTAAGGGACAGAGTGAACTCAGACGTATTATGCTTTGTGTGCGTAAATACTTACCCTCGTCTCTCGTATTCTCATCGACCTCTCCCTCACCGGAGTACGTTGCAGTGAAGGCGCAGTGTGTATCCTTAATTTTCACTGTCGTTAGTGTCTACCTAGAGCCATAAATCATTGTGAGTTCATCTGAGCTTAATACTTTATTTGGAAACCTGTCAGCTCTATTTGTTTTATGCGATGATTTCAACGCCCATAGTCCATCGTGGGTATCCCAGCGAAATGCATCAGGGCCGATTACTAGAGGAAGTTATTGAGCGTAATAACTTTGTGTGTTTTGAATGACGGCGCACCAACGTATCTTAGAGGAGCAGTAGGTTATAGTAGTGTGCTTGATTTTCGTTATGCTCTTGAGACGTTGCATCGGAGGCATCATGGTGTGTCCATGCTAATACCGCAGCAATCCTCTCCCTGTCTTAATTCAACATCAATAAATTTACCTGATGGAACAGCCAAGGATGGGATGCAGTAGAAATCGAGGTGCTTTTCCGCTTCCATATCGATCATTCCGAAGATACGCGTTGGAAATACTGTCCCTTTCGTACAAATGGTCAAATCCACTATGACAAAGGTTGCAAGTGGATTCCTGTTGCACGCGCCAGAGCTGGTGTAAACGGAAAGTATGCGCGACTACGCGCAATTCAACATTGATTGTGAGCGGCATTTTCGCCCTCCGGAAAGCCAGAAGATTACCGCACCGCACAGAGCATGTTAATGGAAATGCGTAAGGAACTGCAGACTTGAGGGAAACGTAGGCGGAGATCATTCTGTGCCCTTTATGTCCGATGACATCCCAAAGTTTGGGACACGATTCGCGCTCTTCGAACACCTGTGGCAGCAAGAATGCCTTTTCAAGGGTTAGCGTTATGCAGAGGATTGTCCGAAACACCTGTTGCGGACGAGTCCTCTGCATCGGATTACAAGGCCTTCAGAAGCAATGACCTGTGATGAGCATATCGCCTCTCGCAATACCGCTAGGTCATCCGTCTAGGAATATGATACATCGTACCACGCAGAGGTTTTCCCGTCGAAAAAGCTCGAAGAAGCCGTGCGATAGATTGGCCGCAGTGCTGCCGCTGTAGCAGACAAGGTCACCTACGCTCTCCTTTGCAATCTTTATGCCGACATGACCATACATCTGCTACATTTATTCAATGAATTATGGAATGCTGAGGAGATCCCCGAGTCTTGGAAGTTATCGAAGATTGTACCTCTCCTCAAGCCAGGAACATCACCACGTTCGATCGACTCGTTTCCAGCCTCTCAGCTTGACCGGTTGCACAGCCAAGCTATATGAAAGGCTAATCTTTTATAGATTAAGTTGGTCTTTAGCACATCTGACACTTTCCTATCATGTATGTCAGGATTCAGGCCACGTCGGTGAGTATGGACCTGGTGACTATAGACCTGGTATGGACCTAGACCTGGTTACTTCTATTGAACATTAGAGCTCTTAGGAAAACATAACAATAGCTGTTTTTTTAATATTAGTCGAGCATTCGACACCGGAAGCAATTTCCACATTCTTGAAGGCCTTGACGAAATGCGAATTCGTGGCAAAATACTTCGATGGAACGGTAGCTCCTTGAAGAATAAAAGACTATATATGTGCACTAGCCAAGGAGACAGCCAACATCATGCAGCGGAACAAGGGGTTCCTCATGAAAGCGTGCCAAGTCCACTATTGTTAATGGCGAAGTTGCCAGCCTTGCTTTCCCCTCAGCTACATGTAACCATATACGCTGATGACAGGTCACATTTGGTGCAGAGGCGTTTGTTACTTGTCGATTCGAGCTGACCTCCAAGCCGGCATTGACAACATTGATAAGTATATACGTGCGAGAGGAATGGATATCCCTGCAGCAAAATCAGCCGTTCTGGCCTTCACGCGCAAGAAGCTGCGTGGATTACGGCGCACAATGGGCGGTCAGGAGGTCCCTCGAGAAAAATGTCACAAGTTCCTTAGTATATACATCGACACATCGCTCACATGGTGCCGGCATATTGATTGTGTGCAGAAAAGGGCGCCACGTCTAGTCCACGTTTCACGTTACCTAGCAGGCACCCGATGGGGTTGTTCGTCCGATTCTATGCTTCGAAGGCATGATGTACTTCTCAGTCAGATCGTACCACAGTCTATACCTGTTATTCATGGTCTGTCAAATCTTCAAAAGCAGTGACTATAAGCATTGGTAACCAGAGGCCTCCGTCTCTGTCTCGGAGTGTCCAGGCCGACGTCGGAAATATAGTTCTCGCGGAAGCAAGCGAACCGCCATTAAATGCTCTGCGAGTGCATGAGGCGCACCGCCATTACTTGCGCCTGAACACGTAGCACGAGTCGCACCCCTTGCTTCTCTGCCTTCAACAAAGTTCGGCGTCAAAGGTTCATCAGGCCATCTTTGGTGATATCGTGGCCCTGCCTGTTGTGTCTCAATGGCACCACAGCACTGGGTTTCCTCTATTGACTGTTCCCTACAATGACACCAATGCTGATATCTCCGGGATGCCCAAACATCCTACATATCTGCAGCGGCGGCAATGCAGATGGCGCTAAGTACATGCATGAACATCATGCTGATTATGTGCATATATACGCTGATGGATCGTCGACAACCACCTCGTCTTCGTCAGCTTCCATAATACCGAGCCTCCACATTTATCATAGAGTAAAGCTCTCGCACCTTGCAGTCAAATTTATTGCTACCATATCTTCCCCGTCTAATGGGCACTGTTCACAGATTCAAAAGCGGCTCTTATAGCCCTAAATCCAATTGGGGCTTTCACTCACAACAATCTCTTGGCAAGACGCATATCTGATGCGATGCGAAAGGAGATAGGAAAAACTAAGAGAATAATATTTCAGTGGGTTCCGGGCATATTGGAATACGTAGAAATTCACGAGCTCAGCAACTAGCAGCAACCACTCATTGAAATTCCACGTGTAGCACCTTGCCTTTTACCAGCGGTGATTGGAAAAATTATTGGAAACAACTTAGCGGCAGATTACTTTGGAAACCAGGTTGACCGATAAATGCCGCTTATCGATGTTATACCAATTCTACACGTTCCTTGCATATCCGTGTGCGTCTCATCTCGGTCGTTCGGTTGACACATTATTATATCGCCTTCGTCTTGAGTGATTGTAGGGTTTAACGTGCAGACGCAATGCAGGCGATGAGGGGCGCTGTAGTGAAAGCCTCCAGATTAATTTTTACCACCTGGATAGTTTTAAACGTGAGCCTAAATCTCGTACACACTGGGAGTTTTTGCTTTTGCCTCCATCAGAAAAGCGGCCGCCGCGGCCTGAATTGAACCCGCGTCTTCGTGCTCAGCAGCAGAACGCCTTAGCCACTGAACCACCGCGGCGGGTATCGCCTTCGTCTTGACGTGGCCTACACCAAGAAATGCCTTTGCCGTATTCGATTTCGTGATCATGCATGCTGGTCTTGTGGACACCAAACTGAAGACGTGCGTCATGTCCTGCTTGAGTGCCCTGTGTGTGCGACCGAGGGGAAAAAATTGTGACAAGCTTAGTTCTGCGTCTCGGACACCCTTATCTTTGCAAAACTGTTGGGTCCGTGGGACAACGCACGTAACAATACCACGGCCTTCCTTGCCTTAAGAGAGTTTTTTCAAATGACTGAGATGTGCGAACACAACTAAAGGCATGCACATACCTCTGGATGAGTGTGGAAACACACAATGGTGTTAGGTATATCGGTGAGACTATCTGTGTCGCGTCATGACCATTTTGTATTGTTTGTATACATATAGATGTATATAAGTTTTGTGGGTGATCTTTCAGCCGTTGCTCTTTCAATGTACTTATTCTAATGTTGTGCTTCATTATTACGACCATTGTATCGTTTAATTACTCCAAGGTTTGGAGTAGGCAGATTCTTTTTCAATTGGATCAAAACTCTTCAATAAATCCTTATTCATGTCTCCCGGGGGACTTCGTGTTTTTCCTCCGTGCTGTTTTGGAAACGACGAGGTATGGCTACGCGAACACTTCCGAGGTGAGGGGAGCTTAGAGCGGGTGAGCACCACACCCGGGTTCACGCTGTCCTGGTAATCAAGTGATGAACGCATGCGCGCGAAGCCATGCAGCGTGATTGGAGCTTGCCTCCCGCCCGCTTCGGCGAGTCCGCGCCACACGCTCAATAATCTCTTCTACAGCGACAAATACAGGTATTGTGGCGTCGAGAGCCTTGCTTCGATACGAATAATGGCTCTCGCCATTAGCAGTCCACTTTTGAACAAACCGACAACCCCCCCCCGCCCATGGCGTTTCATCGCAGTGTGGGAACTGTTCTTAGTGGTAGGAAGCTAGGAGCGTGATTGCGATGTGGGATGCACTGGGGGCACGCAAATAAGTTATTCTTCCAGTATTGCGCTTACAGCTGAATAAGTGGAGGGTACAGGGCTCAGAGGGTACAAATAAGCACCAAGAACATTTCCGACCTCTTTCTAACTAGAAGTGCGGATAGCTGGGATAAATTAGCACAAAGAACATCTCCAAATTCTTTCAAAGTAGGAGTGTGGATAACTAGGTTCTAGTGCATCCTAAAAACAAGCGCCCAACTAGAGCCAAAGAAACAAGTGCGAATAATCAGCAAGTGTAGGTCTACATACCCGTCGCCGTTATGTATGCTTGTAAATGTCTTTATATCCTCCTGCGCACAAACGCCTCCCCAAGGAACGAGAGCGTCACCTCCGAGGCATCCAAAGGCCTTTCCCCACCCCACTACAGCCCACATTCTGGCCCCCACGTTAGACTCCTCGCAATGCCGCTTCTGCTATACTACGGGCACCCTATACCATGTCATGTGGGGCTGTAATCAGAACCCTCACCTACACCCCCTGCCCTTCCCCTCCCCCGAGCACTGGGAGACAGCACTGTACAGCTCGGACCCTGACGACCAGCTTTGGCCAGCGAAGGCAGCACAAAAAGCCGGATGGTCTCAGGGGGTCTTGGAATCAGGACTCTTCCCTCGTGCTGACTCCTTTACAAAGAAGCGTGTTCCTGCTCCTCCTCTACACTTCCATACATATCGTCTTCTGCGTGATTCCTTTAAAAGAAGGTAAACAAGCGTCATTCAATGTTGCTGTACTTATTCGTAGTTTTCTTTTATGTGACATTAACAGCGGAGAGCAGAGGCCAGGTGGTTCCGGACAACTGCCCGGGCCAGGATGAATGCTACCAGGCGGCCGTTGAGGAGGCCTTCAACCAAATCAGCACACATGAGGAGCTCGGCCCGCTGTGCGAGTGAGTGAACGGCTTTTTCTTCCTTGTATAGACGCCCCTGAAAGCAGTTAAAATGTGTTGACACTTTGCACAGTTTGCCTGAGTCTAGCCAAATTCAAGTGTTAGTGAATTTACTGGTTTCTTGATGGGGAACATTTGGAAGAGCGCAATAACTTTTTGCGGTGGCTACGTAGCCCTGGGCAAGTCCCTTCGTTTCGTTCTGAAACCTAGTAAACTTGGTTGTCCAGATATTCCGGTCTTTCTAGGCTGACAGAAAAGAGCCCGCCGCTTATGTCGGCGGCCTCGCGCACATTTGCAAACGCGAGAAGGTCGGTGCGGCTTTCTTATTGACAACAAAAGCGTTACGTTGAATGTATTGAAATATTTTTGGAAGAAGACAAGAAAATATAGCCTGGCCGCAAGCAGTTCAAACAAACAGAAGTAACTGTGATAGACTCGTGTAAGTCGATAACTTGATCGCCTGTTTCTTCTTGGAACACATACGGTTCGTTTTGACCTGTATTTGTGCAGTTCCGGTCATATGTAAACCTAAGAGGTTCATTGTCTTAAACACCGTGGTTCTTTTGGGCGCGCCGTTACAGAGATGACATGCCTGCTAGGCTTTATTAGACTGAAGGTTCACATTTTTCCTCATATCCTGCTGGGTTGGCGGCTCTCGACTCGTAGTATACTAACCATCTATATTTGTCTTACTCCCGACGTACGTTACAGAGACACTTTTGGCACCTTATAGAGATTATGAAGGGATGTAACTAAAACCTGCCTCTTTAAGCGCAAATTCCTCCACACTAAATGACAGTGATTCCCCCGGCACAACATTGTTGATTGATCATGACGTTTAACGCACCGACGCTACGCAGACGATGAATTAGGCGTGCCGTAGTGGAAGGCTACGGATTAATTTTGACCACCAGGGGATCTTTAACGTGCGCCGGAATCTCAAACATAAGGGCGTTCTGGCTTTTCGCCTACATCAGAAAAACGGGCTCCGCGGCCGTGAACAACATTCTAGTTGACAGAGAACTGCCAAATCTTTCGAATAAAGCAAAGATGCGTGCTTTCTGCATGGCCGCTTTAAGAGCCGCAAAGTTGTTCGTGTGATCTTCTGCAGCCGCTGCTCCCGCCCGTTCTTGTACGGCAGGAAATCCCACTTTCAGTTCTGCGCGGGAAACAGCTAAACAGCACAAATACCTCTCCCTGATGATCACTCATGACTCTAGGTGGGACACCCATGTCAAGTATGTCACATCTTCCGCATCCGGACGACTCTTCTCCCTCAAAAGGGCGCCTTTGTTCCGCCACATCGCCCATAAAGCATTAATAAGGTCGGTCCTTCAATACGCGAACATCTATCTGGTCTTTGTATACTAACCAACATTAAACTATTATCGTGTAAGCATTAGTGCGTGTGGGACTGGCGTATAGTGCACAGGCGGAGAAAAGGATTTTGTGCCGTATTGCGAAAGGAAAAGGAAAATAAACGAAAAAGTCGGAAGGAAAAAGAAGCAGACGTTCCGACGGGAAGTCCTGCCTTGACATGCGTTTCCGGTTGACCTCGTGCGCGTCTTCACTCTCGCCGATGTCGACGTGCCTGCTTCGGGATTTCCGCTGCTTTTCTAGCAAAAACTATGAGCACTTCATTATTACTCAGCGGATGTGCGCTGCTCCAAACTACGAGTTCCTTGTAGTTCGTTAACCCGGGGCTTCTTTTTAAGGCATCCCGTTTCCACAAACTACTCCGCGGGTTTACTTCGAGCCATGGAGGATGCCTTCTTTCTGGTGGTTAATTAATTTTATTTATGCATTTGTTTGGTACCCCATCACGCCAATATGGGTATTGCAATGGGGAGGGGGAGACACGAAGACAACACAAATTCAAATTTGCACACGCGCAGTACAGCCTGAAGCAGGAAGTAGCAAGTGTGGAACTCAAGGAACACACCAGCGAGTAGGACATTTCAACGCATGGAAAGCTTCCTGCATGGTCAATTATTCAGGGCCCATCCACAACGCTGTAGCTGTACGCGCCGGTGTATATATAGCTTTGGGGGATTTTTTTTAAAAGCAGTGAAATTAATTCTTGCGCGTGATGAGGCTCAATCCGAGAGCGCGCCTTACTGATTCGCGCGCTAAAACAGGCAATGGTCCCGATAGTGACTCAGGGGTCTCGATGTACTTCTTGCACGTAGTGGGCTAATTTTATTCTCCCCACTGCATCACTTCAGGTGTGGTCCCTGGCAGACGGGTCGTAGGCTTCTGGCAGGTAAAGTATCGCGTGGAGCTACATTTGGCGGGGTAAATGTATTTCCAACTAGCACAGTTCGCTGTTGATGTGTAGCATCACGACTGTACGGGTACAGATTTGTGTTTCGGGGGCCTTGAAATAGTAGGTCTCATGTTTGGTCGACATACCTAGACGCAGTTCTATACAAGGCCTGGTACTTGAGAATATATGCAATGATGGTCACCATCCCGGAATCCCTTGTGCAAGACATGCGCCATGACTTGTTCCCACAGGGCCCTGAGGAATGAGACGGGATTCCAGAACTGCGCGTCCGCTTACGGCAAGGGAACCTGCGAATCAGACCCATGGGCTGGCCTCGCCGATGCCTTCGTGGGAAGCCTTTGCACCGAAGAGAACCTCCGTGAGTCCGTCGCGTTCACTTTTCCCTTAACGTCAAATTTATAACGATCCCTTGCCCACTTCACATCGGCAAGGAGGTTGTATAAAAGTTGTGGAGTGGCGGTTTGCTACTGCTGGCACCGCAGTGAGGTGAAGCCGCGAAAACCGGTTGGCGGCCATTACGCCGTGGCCAGAAAGGGCGCTGAGCAGGCAAGGACGCTGAAGTGCTTTTCTGTGTGTTTTTTTTTTTTTGCTTTACAAGGAGAAAACGATAGCGAAGTTAACTTTGATGATGGCAGTATTTGAGGCAGCCTGAATTCGGCCTGGCGTATAAGCTATTAACGTAAGATATGATTCGAGCTGCAAATTAGCGTTTGCGGCTCTTGGTGCGAAGAGAGCCGTCACCGCGAGAAATGCCTATAGTGTTGGGCTAAAGACAGCACTCCTGCTTTTATTTTCATGAACGTTTATCCGGCATCTCTAACGCTACCACTTTGGCATTAAAATAACGTCTGCTTGCACGCCATGGCAATAGATTATGCCTGAAACAACTTACTAAGTGCCCTCTATTTCGCGCTGAAATGAGCGGGATATTCCTGTTCCAGCATGAGTAATGGACGCTGGGTTCTTGAGGCAACAGTTTTGAAGTTAATGAATGTTAGTTCTGCAGCCCTCACACCCAAGCACTCTCCGTGAAAATAGTACTGTAGCGAGGCGACTTGTTTTAATGCGTAGCATTCTTTGCTAAGTACCCCCCGCAGACAAGACCGTGTAACGCCCTGCATTTACACAAAAATGCAGATATCGCGGAAGTTTTACCTGTAATCGCTATAATGGCGTAAATGGAGATAATTGGGCGGAGGAAATTTTGAAAAACTAAAAAATAAAAATATTTATAAAATATTTACGGAAAATGGTGAGCCGTGTAACGCCCTGCATTTCCACAATAATGGAAATTGCGCGGAAGTTCCAAACGTAATCGTTATAATACCGTAAATGGAAATAATTGGTCCGGCGAAATCATGAAAAAAAAAATACGAGAAATATTAAAAAATTACGGAAGAGGGCTAAGCGTATACCGCATGGCATTTCCACAATAATGCAAATTTCGTGAATGTTCCACCTGTAAACGGTATAATAGCGAAAATGGAGATAATTTAATTTTGATAAACTAGAAAAATAAGAAAAATATAAAAAAATACAGAAAATGGCAAACCGTATAACGCCCTGCATTTCCACAATAATGCAATTTTCCGAAAGTTCCGCTTCTAATAGTATAATAGCGTAAATGCAGGTAATTGGTCGGCCAGGATTTAGAAAAACAAAAAAATTGGCTAGAAAAAACTCATACTCAGGACAAGCGGCATAAGTATGCTACGCATTATTAGATAATTCTCTGAGTTTCTGCGGAATTTTTCATACACTCATGCAAGTAATGAGGACATTGCAGTGTTTATATGTGTTGCACAGGCAAGTTTTCTTGTTTACACGAGACCCCACTGATCGCACGTGCACAATAACAAGGTAGGTAGCATGCTGAGTTACTATGGGGCCCAGACTTTAAAATTTACTGTTTCAGTGTATCATGCCATTCCTAGCTTTTCCTTGTATTTTACAAAATGGACAAGGCACTAACTGAAGCTGGTTGAAGCAGTTTGTTTAACCATGATACACAGTTAACTTCGGTTGATGCACTTCACAGGAAGCATGACACAAATTTCACGAATTTGGATTCGAAGTGAACTGAATACTAGTGTTCAGTTCCCGTGAAAGCCAAATTCCTGAAATTGCCGATTAACTACCGTCGGTCGCCGTATCTTGGCTTCCAGTTATCTCGCCTAACAGCACGTTGATTCCCACGCAAAACCAAGCCTTTTATCTTAAGAAAACCTGCGACAAGGGTAAATGTGCATTTGTTACGCATGGATACCGAAGCGCGATAGTACTTCCTGCGTTTGACATGTTCACCTCCCATACGCCTCAAATGCGCTGTTACTTCATTTTAAAGCAAAGCGTCTAGCCTCTATCAGCCAATGGTTCTTTCGTTGGCGTGCGGGACAACAAACTCCCAACGCGTCGGAGGCAGTGGCGGGGGTAGGGGGCACCGGAGGCTTTCACTCACGGAGCACACGCTAGATGGCACGGCAAATTTACCCGTCGTTCCACTCGTGGAGGTGCCTGCTCGCCGGCGGCGGCGTCGGCAGTACGGCTTTGTCGTCTGTTTTAGCGACGGTTGTTTCGGGCCTGTTTTGGTGCAGCTTCGCGTCCATTGCGCACTTCCTTCGCACCGGCTTCATTAACTTGTTCGACAGCACCTCCAGGGTAACCCGCACCCGACGGAATTAAGTGGTCTTACGGCAAATACACGTTAAGGATCGGTTTTCAGGGCGGGAAAACAAAATGTACAAACCACATACAGACGTCTGGCCGCTAGAAAACGCTACCTTCTACGCACTGCTTACCACGAATGGGACTCCGTTTTCTAAATTGGTGAATGTCAATTCTGTTGTTTTAACAAGTTTTACAGAAGACGAATGGAGCAACTGGTTCTGAAAAAAAGCGACTATAAAAGTTCCGTCAGCTTTATCGCAATTCTCAAACTTACTAAACTAACTAGTTTAGTTCGGTATAAATTGGAATCACTAAGCTCACATGCCGAATTGTTTCGCTGTCTGCGCTTGTGTCGCGCGGTTCTGTAGCCCCAAGCTAGCACATCAGGATGGCTAGGTTCCGCTGTCTCACCCTTCGAAAGATGATCCTCTCCGTTTTCTTTCTCCCGACTCACGTCGCGTCCGCCGCTTTAGCCCTGCCGTGGCCGACGCTGCTGCCACGTTCGCCCCCGTGAATTGCAGGTAACGGCTGGCAGAATCTCTGGTTTCACTCTTTGTGGAGCCACGCGTGTAAATTCAAGTGACGTCACACGGGCAATTGTTGTGGGTGTCGTTTAAAGCTTTGCTTTGTCGCTTTGCTTTCCAACCACCATCACAGCATCGATTGGAGCCATTTTTTTTGTTTTTCACTTTTACAGGAGGTTACTATATTGCGTTCACAACCTGATAACCATGCCCGTCCGCACGTGAGTTGCCGCCATTGAAGAGAAAACCACGCGGGAGGGCATTGCATTAGGTATTTTATAAAACAGCACGTTGCATGCTTCGAGAAATGGCACGGGTAACTTTAGCATTAAACGCTTATTAAAACCGTGCGAGTGCTAGAGTAGGGCCACGGGCGCAAATGAATTGTTAGATGGGACTCCGGTTACTGTCTGAGAACCCACTCTGCATTTAAATTAAAGCGGATGGACAAATTACGGCACATAATGTGGAAACGTGATTTCGCACAGTGAAACGACTACTGGGAACCCCGCAACTACAAGCGAAAAACATTTGCGCATCTGCGTACACAAGTAGGCGGACGACCAGTGCGATGACGAGAGAGAGAGAGAGAGAGAGAGAGAGAGAGAGAGAAGCGCCTTAGGAGAGAGAGAGCTAGAGAGAGAGATGAGATCTGAAGCGAGGTGAGAGAGAGAGAGAGAGAGGAGAGGCCCTTCTTATTCTGGCGCTATAGGCTTGGAGGGTTGAACCGGGTCTTGTCCCGAGCCTGTGGGGGGGGGGGGGGCGGGGGGGGGAGTCGGGGTTGGCTAGGGGAAGAGGAAGCAGGGCGGGGCAGTGGCAGATGGCGTGGGGGGTGTCTTCGTAGTCCCCGCAGTGTGGACAAGCGGGGGTAGGATAGAGGGATGGCGATATGTGGGTGAGGATTGATCGAGTGGGGAGAGAGTTCGTTTGAATGTGTCGCCAGAGTGCTGATTCTACAGGGGATAACGAGGGGCGAGGGGGTGCAAGGGTGGTGATGTGAAAGCTTATTTTCCCTTGAAGTGTATTACCCGTACCAGCCTGCACAAAGAGTGGGAAAGTCTATATATAACGCAGTATTACCCTCGAGACACAAAACGAACCGAGCCCTAAGGTACTGTTGCATACGGAAAGGCGTCCCCGAGGTGACCTCCGTCGCCTCCGAAATGCGTGTGGTCGCGTGGGGAAGCGAGCGGCCAGCCAATGCTGCTGCCTCGAAGAAGACCAGAAGCTGAAGGTAAACTTAACTTGTTTACTTCATGGGGAGAGATGGGCCGAAGCCAGTCAAGAGCAATGCCCCGACGGGCGAGGTTACAGTACAGGACTCGCGCAGAGTGACAGCCTTGATTCACTGCTCAAACAGGAATGAACTACAGCGCTTGGTGGGTCTTATTTATACACAAAGCGCTAACGGTCAAAACAAGCGTTTCCTCTAGATTGTGCACACGACACGAACGGCACAGACGCACACAACACTCCAGCGTTCGTGAGCGGTCGGTAGGAGCGACACACGCTGAGTCCGAGAGAGGGGAGAGAGGAGGTCTCCGCAGCGGCTTCCGCGTCCTTCGGACAAGTTGACGCATGTGGCATCGGCCGCCACCGAAGTTTGATCACGCCGATAGCGAGGCGCCACCGATCCAGAAGTGTAGCAGCTTGTTTGAATCCGTCGGCTGCAAGTGCGCGTCACCGACAGGGGGGGCCGGCTTAAAAGCGCACGTAGTGGAGGCTTCGCCACACAGCCTAGGAGTGTTGCAAAAAGCACTGCGGAGGGCTGATATTCGTAACAGTACTTACAGATGAAAGGTGATCCACGGTCATCTGCGCGATTAGCCCAGATGAATGCAAAGCACCAGCGGGCCATTTCTGAGTTGTACGCCTTTTTAATGTCCAGGCAATATTCACAGCGAACTAATTCATAATGTAAGCACACGTACAAGTGTGCAACGTCGCCAGACGTGCAGCCGTGGAGAGCCGGCAGAATGCGACGGATGCGATGCGGCCACTACGACAATGGGTTTTCGGCCCACGGCAAGATGGTGGCGGTCGGCGTCAGTTTTCGAGTGCCACCTCCACTCCAGAAGTTTTAAGTGCAGAGCACTTTAGGGGCTCGCTTTGTCGTCGTAGCTCGCTGACACAATGTCACGCGACTGCCGGAATCAGGTGGCGCAGCGAGATAACTGACCCAAGTAGAGCCCCACAGCGTACCGTAACGGCGTAACATAGAGGCTTCGAAAATGAAGCCGTCTAATAGTCATAACCGTTCGATATTCCTAAACCGCTGGCGCTTGTCATAAATCTCCCCGTTATTTAGCGCAACGAAAACTGCAGGTACATTTGAGGCAAAATCTGCTTATATAACCAGCATCCCTACGTTCATTTAGTTAGGAATGCTCGTTGGGTTGGCTTTAACTAGAGTTAGTGAAAAAAGTGGCCGTCGGGAGGAACGCGTTCCAAACTGAGCAGTAAGACGGCGGCACGCGCGAGATCCCGCTTGCGCTGTTCCACCCAGGGAGTGCGCGAGTACTGCGAAGGCGGGAAATTTGAATTGCAGTGGACAAACCTCCCTTCAATTCATCAAAAGAGGAGTGAGACAGGGAGTCGAAGAGCGTTATGCGTGGTAGAAGTGAGCAGATAACGGCGCCACAGCCCATTATGGCGCATCACTGCTCTGCACTTGCGACAGCTTTCACGTTGAGTCGAATGGCTGTAAATATTTAATACACGGGCTTTTATTTTTCTCGTGATGTTTTTATAATGCCCGCACTATTGTTCTCCAACACATGCCAATAGGAATTGAGCGTTCGCCGAGGGTGAGGTGTTTTGAGGACGCTTTTTGCGGACGCTTTTTGCTTTTTGCGCGCTTTCGCCAACTTAGCTGCAGCATATAGTTTCTTAGTAAGTATACTAGGCAGGAAACTGCGCCTGATAAACCATGTAGTCGTAGGGAATTATGGGAACCCCCCCCCCCCCCTTTTTGGCTTGGACTTGGTATGACAATTGGATTCTTAAACGGTTTTGGGGATTTGCTTTCTTCACTATGCATTAACACGTATAAGAGCTACGAGGAAGCCGAAATCCTTCCTGTTCTGTGGTAGCCGTGTTCGGTGCAATAGCAGGAAGGGCGTGATCGCACTTGACTTTGGTCATGCCGCAGTCGAAGGACGTATGACTGAGCGGGTAATATGCCGCCGCGAAATTTGTAGCCGACGAAAAAAAGAAACAAACGTCCTTCAACGAAGAGAAGATACGGGCGCCTGAATCGGTCCTATCTTGTCATCCTCTTTAACGCCACGTTTTCTTTTTTCTTCAAGTAAGAACCAACTAGCTCAGCAACAAGCTTTGTTAAACTGCAGCTGACGGTGGGTGCACCGGCTCACCACGAAGACGACGTTTTCATAGGCACGCCGAAAATACTTTCCGAACTCTTCAGACGACTTATTATTTGAAATAATGGTAAAATTAATAAAATGAAAGCCTGTAATGAGTTTCCCTTCATATGTTAACGGTGTTCGTAACTAGAACCTTGGCCAGAAAAAAAAAGCAGGCATGAACGTTCCGGCAAAATGCGCTTACTTCCTTTTCCCTTATTTTTAAAACAGCCTGTTTGATTTTCCACTTACATAATTGCACACATTCTTCGCGTTTTTGCGACACTTTTTTTTTTAATTTGCGGTCCCTAAAACGTTTCGATCCAAGCGCCAATGATGAAACTAAGGCGAGCACATGATGTAATGGCGGTCCATGACGCAGACGGCCTTGACGTGAGCCGCATAGTCGGTAGCGCCAGATTTCTCTTTAGTTTATATTGTAAGAAACTCTATGAGCTACAGTTCCTCTATACCACGTAGCGCAAGAGCACGGCCTCTCGATGGGAACTCGAGTTCCTGTATACCGCGTAGCGCAAAAGCACGGCCGCTCGATGGGAATATAGCGCAAGAGACACGGCCGCTCGATGGGAACTCGATGGGAACTTCCCATCGAGCGGCCGTGGCAAGAGTTACGCGTCCGATTGCCACATGCCGCGGGTTCCGTCTCCCCACAGCGAAGCCCGTTCTGCTCAAGTGAACGGCAGCGGTTGTGGTTGCTCAGCTGATAATTGCAGTCGCGCTGTCCCATATCTGCTGGCATACGCATCCGCCGACTCCCTCTCGCCGCTGCCGCTGGCGCGGCTGCTGCTCCTACACGCAGGACGGGTGGCTCTCCCGCACGACTTTAGAGCTGAAGATGGCGGATGGACGCGCATCCCTGCTCCCCTAAGGGAGTTATATAAAGGAATTTTAAACTTAGCACAGTAACGCTTTCGCGTTCCAACCGCGTGCGCATACTCCAGCGATGATAATGATGATGATTACTATTGGGCGGGGTGATGCCACGTCGTCTTACCAAAAGGACTAATATACCTATGTTTTATACTCTTGGCCTAATAGTAGCGCTGCTTAGGGCAGGCACAAATAGCTTATTAGGCACAAAATACTTTTTTTTTCTGCTACAAGTGGTAGTTGTCCTAGGCACTATTCCCGTCTCTGCTCTTCGTCCACCAGCATTCTAATCTTCTTTTCGTCGCCTCAACAGCCTTGAAGTTAACTTCCTCTGTGCATACCCTTAAATCCTAGGGTTCTTCTGGTATGCTGAATATTTCCCTCATGTAGAATTGGATGGATACCCTCACATTCTAACGCTATGTGCTGCATAGTTTCTGTTTCTTGTCCGCAGACCAAGCATACCCCATCAGTTTGTGAATACTTCCACAGAAAACTCTTAGTTCGCAAGCAACCTGCTCTAGCCTCAAAAAGCAAAGCACTGCCCTGGGAATTATGGGAGAAATTTTCCTTTCTGATGTTCAATTTCTCAGCCCTGTACATCTCTAACGACGTTTTAGCTTCCAATTTTTCTCGCCATTTATTGGTTACAATCTGCCTTTCCTGTTTTTTGGTTACCTCGGCTATCTTGGATTCTCCACTGCTCTTTCTGTATTTCGTCATGAGCCTTCTAGTCTTCCTTAACCACCTGCGTGTCCATGCTTTTGAAGTATAGGTACCTAAAAACCTTAGCTGCCCACCTTCGTTGATCCATTGCTCTCAACCTCATCTCAAAGCATATTTTGCTTTGCGCTTCTCGAAAGTGTTGAGTTCGCCCTCCCTTTCCACAACGCAGGTACCTTCCGGACGCCGCCGCTTGGTACGGGCCAGTGCTTCCACTTCAACTACTCGCTGGAGTGCGCCACCCAGTCGCCACAGCTGGCGCAGTACGGGGGCCTCGCCAGGTTCCTCCGTTCGCCCAGAAACCACACTGTGTGCAAGTGAGTGGACACCCCCTTACATACACAAGCCCGCGTTCACAACTAGTCAGCCTACCAAGTCAGCCGGCGTGGCACAGTAGGAAAAGCATCGGCATCGCAACTCGAAAGAACAGGACGACTGACGAGGCTTCAGTTAAAAGCGCTCGCCTAAGGACGGCTAACCACACGTCGCGATTGTAAAAAATCTTTATCTCGCCTAATTATCGACCAAATTCTCACGCTGTGAGCTCAATGTTGCCGGAACCTTTTCCAGGCGACAGCCTTAAAGGAGACATGAAGACAAAACGCAAGTTTGTGTTATTCGAAAGATTTCGTGTTTCATAGGGCCCCCAGTGCTTGTCCGAATGCAAACGATGCTTTATTCACTGAGAAATTAATTAATCTAAGTTAAAATTTTGACTTTCCCGCTAAATCATGCGTTTTCGTTGTCTCCAATGACATTACAGGGCCGTGTTTACCGTTAGTGAACCTAGATGGCGCCACCACACCGTCGCAAGCCGTTTTCTGCCTTTGGTTTGTTTCTGAACATATTTGTACCTGGCTTATTTTGCTTACGGAGACAATCGTTTCGTAAAACATGGTGCTCGCTCGACAAATACGGTCACGTAAGACATCGTAGCTTGCGTCAATCGCCCAGGGTCGTCTGAAACAACCCCAAAACCCCGCAGTCCTGTGCAGCTAAACCAAGCATAGTGCGCGCAGTACCAACAGCACTACGCATCGATACTTCTTTGTTTACATGTGCTTTCGTAACTTCCACTGTTTGTCCCACCATTCTTATGGGTTTAAAAAGAATGTGCCCTAAATTTTGATCGCAAATAGCTCGTTCGGCAAGCTTACAACCTCTGCCTAATTTGTGTTTGCTTTTGCCGCCCTCCGCCAATCGCAAAGCTGTTTGGTATGACATCATAGGTTCTGTTGCGGGAAATGAGCTAGTGGGTCGCATGGCCATCCCCTTTTTTCCTAATTATATCGCTTATTCGAGCGAAATTTTCGTTAAATGTGGTGTCAGTATGATTCTAACGAGCCAATCTTTTGAATGAAGCAAACTTGTGTTTTGTCTTCATGGCTCCTTTAAAGGGGTACTGACACAGAATTGCGAAGACGAGATAACTTCGGATATAGATTGGGGTGAATACGCATACGTAATCTGCAAAATATCAGCGACAAATACAGCCAAGAACATATTTAAAATCAATTTTAGAGTGTGCGAAACACAACCGAGCAGCTAGCGGACGACCTCGCGCATTCGACATTGCCTGGATATTTTGTATATAAACATCCAAACACGTCACCAGTTTGTGTTGGCCGCTTCCGCACTGGCAGCGTTTTTCGCCGGCTCGCCGCTCCAATCGGAGGTCGAAGCTTTGC
This sequence comes from Haemaphysalis longicornis, assembly GCA_013339765.2. Taxonomy (NCBI): domain Eukaryota; kingdom Metazoa; phylum Arthropoda; class Arachnida; order Ixodida; family Ixodidae; genus Haemaphysalis; species Haemaphysalis longicornis. Next base: position 114,358,554 of record CM023456.1, on the reverse strand, counting down.
CCTCGAGCAACGGCCAACGAACGATCCGATCGTTGGCGGCGGAGGCGACGGAGGCGCCGTGTTTTCGTTGGCTCATCGGGGCAGGTGGCCGCTGGCCGCGACCTAAGTTCTGCAGCGATACCAGGCACGCTAGTTTTATTGCTTTTTCTTATACTGGATGCGAAAACGCGCCGGGGACACGAAAAGCGCACTGAGCGAGCAGCACGGTCGCTGCGCAGGCTACGGCCGCGAAGTGGCGGAGGGCGGCGCAGGTAGCTCGAGCGACAGCTTGGCACCGCGCTGCACGAAATGGGACCCAAGTCCCGAACATGGCAGCACATGTGAGAAGCGAAGTTATTTATGCAATGGCGGGTTGCATTAAAATCGTCATCTGCACTGCCTGCGAGAGCGGCAATCGAATATCCGCCGCAGTATCAAGCCGAACACATCTGTAGGCGGGCCTGTAGGCAGACCGGCCGGCTGCTCTCAGCGCGCGTCTCCCCACCAACCATCTCGAGCGTCTCCCGTCCTTCTCTAGCCGCGGCAGCAATTTGCACTCGCAGCGACTGCATCACGTCCACGATCGCTTTTTAATTAAGCACGCCTGATGCTCACCAATGACCTCGAGTACCCAACAAGACACGGGTTACACGCCGGACAGCACGACACAGTACTCTACCTAACCTGGGCAGACCAGGGAAGTGTGCGGGAGTGGCGATGTGGCGTGAATCCCATGGCCTCCGACCATTACCCAATCTGAATCTGCGTGGACACTGGAGCTAAAAACAAGCGGAGACGCATAGCGCGTGCCGTCGACTGCGATGTCTTTCGAGAGGCCGTAGGCAAGTGCGAGCGAAACCTACCCATCACGGAGAAGCTGCGCCGAGCAGTGGAGACCGCCATTAGAAAACCGAAGTGAACGAAGACTGGCCCACGCCGGACAAGCATCTTGCCAACCTCTGGGAGACCCTCGAGCAGCTGCACATGCGCTACATCACAAACGGGAAGATATATGAAGATCTTGTTCGTGTGCGCAACAAGGCGGCCGAGGCGAGACACTACGCTAAACACCTGGCGAGATCTCTCTGGATGGAAACTGCGCGTCTTTCGACGAGAAAACCAGCAGCCATCGGATGTGGCGCACGTACCGTGCCATGGTCGGCAAAACGAAGGTTCCAAACACCACCAAGAACATAAAGCTGGCCACGTGCTTGAGGGTCGAGGAGTTTGAGAAAGAGGCGGCTGAAACCTTCCCACAACCACAGACACCGCCGAATCGCAGCGTATACGAACCAGAGCCAGTGACGAACGAACTAGACCGGAACGCTCTTTTCACTCTACAGGAGATGTATGTATGTATGTATGTATGTATGTATGTATGTATGTATGTATGTATGTATGTATGTATGTATGTATGTATGTATGTATGTATGTATGTATGATTGTATGCATGCATGCATGCATGTATGCACGTATGTGTATTACACACATACATACACACATACATACATACATACATACATACATACATACATACATACATACATACATACATACATACATACATACATACATACATACATACATACATATATACATACATATATACATGTATGTATGTATGTATGTGTGTATGTATGTGTGTATGTATGCATGGTCCTGCATCCACGGGGGCCACCACCTCCTTGTAGAGCGCCAGCATGCGCCGCACGCGCGAGTGGTGGTGGCTCCGCAGCTGCTGCAGCAGCGGGCTGCCTTCCTCGGCGCGCCGCTGCCGGTCAATCTGGCCAAGCGGCCGCTGGTCAGCCGTCATCTCGAGGATCCACGCCCCCGCCCCAGTCGGCGTCTTCTCGCAAGGTGAGCTCTGGCGCAGGCCGAGCAAGCGCAGACCCCCTTGCGGTGGTCTCTTTCCATCTGCCGCCAGGTGGGTTTCCGCAGGCTCACCAGTGCCAGCGCGTACATAAGGAGACCCCCAGCCGATGCGCTGTACAGCCGGAGGGCCGTCCACTGTGAGCAGCCACTGTCCCGGGCCACCATCGTGTGCACTGCCATGGTGGCCAGCTGCGCCCTGGCTCGGAGCTCCTTGGCTGCCTGTCGGAAGGTCCGACTCTGGCCCAGAGTGAGCCCCAGGTAGCGCACCCTGGTCCCGGACTGCATCCACGGCCGCCTGCAGTTGTCGCACTATGGCTCTGCCCTGACCCTTGGGCCCCAGCACCCACATGGCGATGTCATCAGCGCACACCAAAATGTACACTCGGGGTCCCCCTCCACTGGGCGGGAAGCCTGGCAGGGCTGCCATGACCAGGTTAAATAGGAAGAGGCTGAGGACGGAGCCCTGCAGGGTGCCCACGTCTACCGGCCGGGGGGCCGAGAGATCATCCTCCACCTGCACCTGCGCCGTGCGGCCCGTCAGGAACGCCACGACGAAGCCCCGCAGTTTGCCCGCAATGCCAGCCTCCTCCATTGCCAAAGAGGTGGTGACACGCTGCAGGTTGTCAAAGGCGCCCTCAGTTGGCAGCCGGCCCGTGACCCATGTGACGTTGTAGGCGGTCAGGAGCCGGCCGAACATCACTTCATCCAGATTGAAGTCATCTAGGGAGGAAGTATGATTACGGAAAACGGCTATGGTGGTTGTGTTACCGGAACTATTTGGGAGCAAATTATATGACTATTAGTCGCTATGACGACTCTAACATTGCGCACGAGAAAGCCGAAGGTAAGCAGTATCTTCGGAAAGACAAACCTCAGCTCCGCTGTTTCAGCGAGTTTCAGACTGGGTGGGACTGGGTTTACCTTTTATCAGTTAAAATGCGTCTGTTGGGGCCGTACATGGTGTTCAATTAATTCAATACAATTTATTTTAATGTCAATAACGTTTGGGGGCGCAGACAAAAATCAAAACGGGGCTTGACTGGGTTCACGCCCCTACATGGCAGGCAGTGAAAGTTACAAAGGGCACGTTCATCTCCTGAAATCTACACCTTATGGTTCGAGCGCAGAATAGATCAGTGACCGCCATTTTTCCCTACAAAACCAAAAAGAAATCATTTATTAATATAGGCTAACAAAAACGTCACTGTACACAGTTATTACTTGTTAAATTCTGAACACTTACTAATCAACACATCATTACGTCAGTATCCCTTTTAGATACAACGCAAAAAGGTACACCTTGGCTGGAAAACGATAATACCTAGAAAAAAAAATGCAGTGAAATATGTATAGCACAATGCTAAAAATCAACCAATCACAAGAACATGTTGTGGAAATCCTTAAACAAAATGGTAGTAAGAATATCGACGCTCCCTACAAGAGAAAATTCGTTGAGCGTAGATGGTCAACAAATTTAGGCATTTGTTTCTCGTAGTTAGTGCGGCACGTATCCACTCCATTGCCGCCGGGGCGACGGATTTTGTATGTATTAGCGATTTGTCGAAGTTGTGCAAGTCTTACAAATAGATCTAAATTTTTGTGTTTCCTAGCAACGTAATAATTTGTATCTGTAAGGAAATGTTACATTCATATTTCTGTGTGTTTAGAACAGATGGTACATATGCGTCAAGTAGGGCACTTTGCTGATTATACGTAGCATCCCCTATTGGTGCTGCTATCCAGTTGAGTAAGTTGTTAAAAGCTAGTGATTTCAAGTTACATCAGGTTGTATTGTGCCTTCCCGGCTTCTTAGTTTACTTACATGACAGAGAAAATGTTTTTCCGGGCCACTGTGCACTGCAGTATCATGAGCTATCATTTCTGCCCATCGGAGCGGCTAGCCGCGGATGGTGTAGGCCAAAAGGCGAAGGCTGTCCCGTATTTCGGTTGGTATCGGCGCGGACGGAACCGCTTATGCATATACCCTGCAAAAGCCACTGCAGCGCGAAAAGCGGGGATAAAAACTCACCCCCACCCCAATAAAAATCTTTCAATACTAACCAAAGAATCGTACGCATTAGCAAAACTTAGCTAATGCGTGTTCTAATAGCTATATACATTTCCTTGCAATGGGGCACCAATACAGTGAAACTTTGACGTTAAGCAAAGGTTCTTGCGTCTTGCAGGACTGTATCCGAGGAGCTTCGGCGCTGCGCTATCGGCGTTTCCGAAGGCTGCATCCTAAAGGACGCCATCCAGGCGGCCCTTGCTCGCGTGGCCGGATCCCTTCTCCACGCCGTTGGTTGCCAACAGGACGAAGGCGGCCAAGGGACGCCCCATGGTCAGTATGAGTACATCGCTGTCACGAGCCAAAGCAACGACCATCGACACAAGTTTTGTGAAGGTTTTTTTTTTTTTCCTCAAGTTTTCGCGGCCTGCAATCTCGCTATATCTACTGGATGATTAGATTCATCTTTCCGCTTGCTCTGAAGGGCACGGACAGACAGCCCATTGGGCGTGCCATGGATAGCTAGACAGAGAGACCAAGCGCCGGCAAAGCAGCCGTTTCCTTTTTGCCTTGTCACATGGTACCGCGACATCGACGCTTTGAGCAAGCGAAGCGATAAGGGAAGGCGTAGCTTGCGCGCCGGCGACTCAAGGTAACCTGCGAAACAATAAGTGAACTGGAAGGATGTAGCGCAGTAGAGCCCTTGCTCTAAAACAGCGGATGACCTGTAATTGCACTTCCTATGTATTTTAACGCTATCAGTCCTCAGCGTGCGGGAACTGCAGAGGCTCAGGATGACTGCGCAGGCAACCACACCACGGCCGGACCCGCTGTGCCGGGCAGCGCCGACTGCGAGACTCGCATGACCCGGGTGACGACCTGCCTTCACGACATCCTCAGCCCAAACACGGTGGCCAAGGAACTGCTAGGACACGTGCGGACGCAACACATGGTCTATGACGAGACCTTCTGCAGGTACGCGGGGTGCACAGAGACCTTCACTTGTGTCTACAAGTTGCCGTAAGGCCGCTCCGATCACCCCTAGTTGGTTATGGTTACGTGCAGTCATATATCTTACCGGGGTAAAAGACAGCCGAACCAGGTCAATCTGTAGTGTCCGTAGCGATACCATTGGTTGTGCTACTCCGTAGCGGCACGCACGCACGCACTCATGCACGCAAGCGCGCAAGCCCACACATACACACACACGCCAGCACTCGACACGCAAGCATGCACGCACAATACAGAAAGGAAAACCAGCAGTCTAGAAGGCCAAGGGGAGCATGGGTTTTACGATAGCCTGTTTTTTTAGTGAAGCTAACCTTGCTTATTCTACGACAGGAAAGTGATGAAAAAGACATGCCCAGAGAGAGAATAAAACTCGCTCCTTCAGATACACCAAATACAACAAATAAATTAAAAGATAAAAATTTGCGGATATTAACCTACAATATTAAGAAAACATGCTTTTTGTACACCTACGCAAAAAACTAATAAAATAAGAAATTCCGGAAAGAGCGACGCAAACACGAGTAAAAATATCGCGAATACATACAAAGCTGCTGTCGTGGAAAAATGAAACGCTAACACTAAAATTTGGAGCTGAACACACTAAGCAAAGGATTGGGTGTGCGGAGATCACATAATTGTATGTTTCGAAAGTCACGTTTACAAACTTCACTGCTGTTATGAAGTGATGTTACGATTTGGCTTGCATAGGAAAAATTGCGAGATTTATGCGTTCTTGTTTCTATTTGCGCGTTGGCATTTGATTTGTCCATGACTGCACCTAGTGGGCAATAAAAAACAATGGAATATTTAGAAATCATAAAGCAGCCCGACCTATTCGGCGGCTCATTATGAAATGTCACAACCGTATGTATTCGTATATAGGGGAGCTTTTCCAAAAATCCCTAGTCTCAAAGGCATACCCCGTCTTATATTCGAAGCTAAGAATTATGCTTTTTTTTTTCTTTTTTGTCTGTCTAAACTAGTTCTGCATCCTGGCCTTATAATCGTGACCAACTTTTAATACAATAAATACGGTATTAAAATTCACGAAGAAGACAAGCGGCGTAAGAAGGCTGGGCATTGTTAGACAATTCTCGGAATTTCTTAACCATTTTTTGCAGGTCGCTTGGCAGCATCACGAATGAAATAAAAATTTAAAAAGCATTCTTTATGCTGAATGTTGAGGGCAATTGTGATAGCATAGGTTAGGTTGCGGTTTGGCTAGGTTACATCGAAGCAAACCTTCTTGGTTTTCTTGAACATTGAAAACATATCGACCATTGAAAGAACACTGAAAAATAAGTGGACGACGCCAGTTGTGTTAGGCTGGAGTTAATGCTTGGTTTTGTTATAGTTAGGGTCGGTACGGATCAAATCCGGTTGGTTAGGTTTTAAGTTAGCTTAGGTTAGGCTAAGCTGGGTTACATTGGAACACCTTTCCTGGGTGCGTAATCGTATTCGAGGACTTTCAACGCGCTCTCACCCGCTGTAGTGCTGGGGTCGGTTTTTTTGTGGGTGTTTCGGTTTCTTGTAGGGTACGCTATTTTACGTAATGCGAAAGAGGAAAGAAAACTAGAGCGTTATAGAGAGAGGGGGAGAGAGAGCGAGAGAGTGATAGATGGGGCCAGCTTTAACGATTAATTTCTAAGCAAACACAGAATCGTTTGTTCACGAACAAAAACACAAGGAACTACGGGAACCGTAGGCTGCCACTTAAAACGAAGTGTCCCGTTAATTCCGGTTAGCTTTAGGGTGCCAAATTGATAAAGCAATGATGATTATTGGTATTTTATTTGATTGGGAGATTTCGAGCGTGACTGGAGTGAATCACTGCAGTTGGTATTACGTGTGGACGGTTTCATTGAAATGTTGCACGACTGCTATTGGCACTTTATAGGAATATCAGCGCCTGGTGTCTGAAAGCGAGAGAGAGAGAGAGAGACAGCTTTATCACGTAATAATGCGAGAGTGGGTCCTTAGTCCAGGAGCCCATGTGTTGTCCAGGCTGCCGTAGCCCTGGTCACAAGCAGGAGCTAGTTCTCAGGTCGACAGCTGGACAGCAATATCTCCCACTGTTCAAGGGAAGGGGATGAGTTCTGGGGCGGAAGGTCTGAGTTTTTTGTGCAGTCGAATAATATGTGCGTCAGAGTTCCTGGTTCCTGGCAGAATTTACACTTATCAGAATACTGTGTAGGAAAGAGTAAATGCATACGGACGGGGTGGAGAAAAGTACCAAAATACGTTCAAGAATGTGTAGCTAATAAGCGAAGTGGAGGCTGAAGGAAGGTACGGGCAGAAGAATGGTAACGGTAACGCAGAGTAAAACCTTTGACATGAGTATTCCCGTGCGTTGAATTTGTTCAGTGTTCCTCGTAGTCTGCCCGCAGCAGCGTTAAGAGTAACCCTAAGCAAAGCTTGCTAGAATACAAAATGTCGAGTAAGCTGTCCGAAATTTTATTTCCAAGTAGCGAGCGGTCTATTCCTACGACCGCGATTACAAGCATCCGTGCATTCTTTGGTGTCCACGACCCCTGGTGCGAAACGCAGGACGTACGAAAACGTGCTCGAGTGCAAGAGAAAGTTCCTGACCAGCGACTGTTTCACGCGGAAGTCCCGAGAAATGTTGTCGCGCAACCTGGAGGCGTTCGCCAAGGCGGGGACCTGGCTCTGCTCCAACGAACGACAGAAGCTGCGTGGTAGGTGCCATGTGGCTTCGGCTTTCTTGCACCACTGCCTTGATAGTGTAGCAGCCAGTCTTTGGGGACGGTACTTAACGGGAGTTGGGGTTACACATCACCTGTATATATCGCCAAAAATTGCCGTGAAGTTAGTATACAAATAATTTTTGCTTTTTGGGTTCCCCCAGAGCTACGCAGCGTTGCGGGGAAGATATGGCTAGTTGTCGTCAGGTACAACTAGCGTCTTCATTGTGTGTGAAGTCGCTGAACTGATTCAGGCAGTGCAGCGCTCGCCTCTTCAATCGTCGAGTGCAGCGTGCACTTTTCGAGTGCAACGTGCGCTTGCCGAGTGCAGCGAGCGCAGCTGAGTGCAGCGAGTGCAGCTTGTCGAGTGCCCGTTTCGAGTGCAGCGAGCGCACCGAGTGCAGCGAGTGCAGCTTGTCGAGTGCCCGTTTCGAGTGCAGCGTGCGCTTGAACTTTTCTCTTCGGACTTGGAAACAGTGCAGATAGTGCAGGATGAGTTCACAGCTTCTCCTGCACCCCCTGATAAGGAGGCGCAAAAGCAGACGAAAGAAGTTTGAAACCGGTTGTGCACTGGCGGAACTTGCGCTAAAACTAATCGTGAACTCACGTAGAAAGTGCAGACGAAGTCCAAAGAGTGAGAACTTTTTCGTCATAGAGTGAGAACTCGTCTTTCAGAATGGCGAGGTTAGTTGATTTGAAGTAATGCATATTTAAAGCAAGTAGATGAAGAAGTTGGGCTTAGTCAGTTGGCTATGTAAATCACGTTTTGTGGTTAATTGCCAACTAACCCTTTGAAGCAGGTCAACGTCGCGTAGTAGACGGCGCATGGTTGGTTACGTTAGCAACAACAGCGGAAAGTAACTGCAGCTGATGGGTGGGTACGAGAACATTTATGTACAAAAAAGGAGACCCGTAGCACCCTTAACAGTGAGCTCACAAGAAGCAGGCCAGTATCAGTCACTAACTCCGACCGTTGTGTGCTATTCGCATTGGTGGAATTCTCAAAATGAACAATAAAAATTAACTGACATTTATGTCTGTAGCGGTTTTCTTGGGTGTTTGAAGGACAAAAATATGGTGCTACATAAACACTAGTTACCTAGACTGATGAAAAGCTATTACAATAGCAAACGCATGTTGCAAATGTTTATTGCCTTTCTCATATTTCCCTCGGTCTTATTTCAGTGTTTGCTGATTTCCTACGTGTAAATTTCCATTACCTGTGGTAAATGGCTGGTAATAAGTAGGTATCAGCTCTGGTTTACGCCACTGGATTTGTTTTTGGCAAATTTACTGCCATCGGCAATCCCATCATTGTAGCCGGGAATATAAAAAGCCGACAGTGTAGACAAAATGGGGGCGGGGCGATGGGTGACTGCCTCTATTGTATTTACTAAACACTAGAACCAAAAAAATCGAATATAGAGAATGACGCTAACTGCAAGTGCTGTCCCGTCTTATGCGGAAACAACTCACCCTTCCCGCTGAATTAAAAACATCACCAGTGTACCTCTGAGCTTGACGTGCCAAATCTTTGAAAATAAACATGCAAAATGTACCCCGAAATCTCGACGCTAAAGTCAAGCTCCAGCTGGAGTAATGCTCATAGGTCTACCTACGACTATGAGTATAATCACTCGTAAGTCGAGCTCAAAACATATTCCTCTATTTCTAGCGCGACAGTTCTTCATATTTACCACCATCTCAATTTTCACTTTCACGTCTGCCAGAAAATTCACCAAAAGATCGGGTTCGAAGCAAAAAGAAGACCCAAAGTTACTTCGAGAAGAGCCCCTGTCCCCAAATCCCTATTATCAACATGTGTAAACATAACCGGCTGCTGCGTCACCACCGCTAGTTTTCGTCGGTGACTTCATCTCACGGTTTCGGAGCCTGCTTTACGTGGTTATAAAATGAAGTCAGCTACGATCTGCAAGCCTCTACTTGGTTACGCCTACAGGAAAGGAAGGGCTTACCCAGTTATAAATAGAAAATAACAATCGCTTCCCTTCGATGGTTTCATTTGGGCCACCCACGCACACGTTCAGATCCTCACACGCATCGCTTGGTTTCCGCCTTGCCCCAGAGTTCACCGCTTCGTTTAACGGGGACGGCTGCGACCCGGACGACGACGTGATCAGCCAGTGTTCGGAGATCTTCGTGCACAACGTGTCACAGTCGGGCTTTGCAGCCTCGCCCGCTATCACCAACAGGTAAGTGTCTCGCGTAAGGCTGCACATACCGTAATTACTCGCGTAATGATCGCACTTTAAAAAAATTGATGCAAATTTAGGGATGCGTTCATTACGCGGGGTAATTTTTTTTTTTTTTTGCGAAACATTTTTGAGCATAGAAAACGCAAGCAAGTTGTGGGCCATAATTTTTCGGATAGGTCTCATGAACATTATGAAAATAATAAATAACGACATAATGAAAACTCTGCGCACCGCCGGCAGCCGCTTTGCAAAGTGACGCAAAATGCACTGTTTTCATGAATTATGGAACGCGCCGGAAGGAGTTTGCTGCGAGGTGACAACAGTTCGGCCAATAAGTGGCTGCCACTGCCACAGTGTGGCACATCAAAACAGACATGGCTGCCGACGCAGCAAGCTGAGCGCCTTTTTAAATGCACAGCATTTCTTTAACTCACGATGTCACCCGGCGTTGTCGGCGTGCCTCGGCGTCCGCAACAGCCGTTCCAGGTGCGCCCTCTCCCCCACTCCTCATCTCCCGCATCACGCTACCCTCCTCGCTCTCAACAACAGGTCCGCACCCCTCCCCCTACACTATATAAAAAAATAATACTTACCGGCGCCTGGTTTCGATCCCACGACCCTGCGGGCGGAACGCAAGGTACATGGTGCTCTACCCACTGCGCCACAAAGCCGACACTGAATGGAAGGCTACGAACGCGCCTTATATCCTTGACTCATTCAAACTACGTCAAGAAGCTGCTGATACAACGCATTCACTACCTGTGGGCGGAACGCGAGGTACATGGTGCTCTACCCACTGCGCCACAAAGCCGACACAGAATGGGAAGCTACGAACGCTCCTTATATCTTTGACTCATTCAAACTACGTCAAGAAGCTGCTGATACAACGCATTCACTACCACCAACTCCCCAAACACTAAACGTTAACGCAATACACCCACCCCCTATGCGACGCATTTACTCGAGTCCCCCTCGCGGGGAGATGGGCCCTTTTTTTATTTGTCTTGTGGGTACATTGTGTGCATTTAGGGAGAGTTTCTTCTTCGTCAATATTGAACGCATGCTTGCCGATATCGTTAATATCAGCAAGTCTGCCGCAATAACGTAGCCATGCCCTCTTTGAGAGTGAAGGTAGCTTGGCACACATACGACATATTGCTGTGGCTAGTTCAGGGTGCGTTCATTGCGCGGGAAATAAAAAAAATCGATCTTTGACGACAAACTTTATGGGTACGATCACTACGCGAGTGCGATCATTATGTGAGTAAATACGGTTTATGAGTCGAAGCGTCGGTTCGAGCTCCGGGAAACTTGTTAGATAACCCATTCCGGGTGTGCACAACACGGACGCTTGAATTGCGAATGTACTGTACGAACAGAAGTGCGCCAATAATTGCACGAACAAACAGTCCCGCCCAATTGTACACATACTAACTGCAAGAAGTATTCCTTCTTTCCCACAGCCATTTACGATTCGAATGCACTTCAGAATAAAGAAGTTTTACAGCCATCTTTAAGTTTGTTCAAGTCCCACAATAATTAGCATGTATAACAAATCTTCTCTTGTTGTTTAGGGTTTGTGTGTGATATTGTTTCTCGCTACGTTATTGAACCCGAGCAGAACCAGAACCGACTCGCCTGTGTTGCATTGCACAATTGTTGTCAACGTGATACATTCTTTTTATGCCATGTAACCCACCCACTAAAACCCCCATCAAGGATTGCAGTGTTCTTTAAAAATAAATAAATAAATAAATAAATAAATAAATAAATAAAAATAAAATAAATACGTAAATAAATAAATAAATCGTCATATGGAAAAAACGAAACCTATCCTAGTCTTTCTAAAGAAAGAACAAAGCCTATTCTATTCTTTTCTTGGGTCTTGTGTCGCGCTGTTTTTTCGTCATATGATGCAGAGCAACTAACCGAAGTTAATACCTTAGTTAGATTCAGAAATTATCATCATGATCATGATTATCATCAAGAGAAGCGGAACGGTTAACTTCATATTCTCACCCTTTCATCGAGTTATCCTCCTGGGCTTCCTGCATCCTCGACTCACAGTATCCATTACGTTAGTCGGTAGCCGTAACACTACACCTTTTGTCTGCCCTTCGCATTACATGGTGCACCACACCGCGCGTACTTCCTGTAACAAGCCGGTAACAATCCAAGACGTTCAATCTCTTCTCAAATATTTACAGCCTGTTTAGAGGGTACGCTCAGGAAGCTAATAATGGAAGGAAAACGGGGAATACCTGAGCCAGAAGAGGTTCGTAGACGAAATTGTGTTCTCCAGTAAAACCACTCAGAAATTACAGAGCATGCTTCGGCAATGGTACTCGGCACGCTTGAATTCAGGGTTAAAAATAAGCACCTGAAAAATCAGAAGGTATCTTTAATAAGCATGCGAAGGAACGTGTCTTCTAAGTAAAGAAGGAAATGTTGGAAAAAATGAGTGATTACCTCCGTCTTGTGCAAGTTGTAAGTGCTGCTCTCAATCACGAAACGAAAATTAAACGCAGAATAAGTATGGGGTGAGCTGCATCGGGTAAGGAATTTGGATATCCTAAGTAGTAAGCTTCTCTGTCACTTAAAAAGCTGGTACGCCTAATGCATCCGTCCGGTAACGACGATGAAGCAGAAACTTCGGGTCTCGCTAAGCTCCTTGAAAGATAACTTTGATCACCCCAACAGGCCCTATGGAAGAAGAATGTTTGAGGTGGCAATCACACTTGAAAAAAGAAGCATGGATCCGGCAACAAGCTCGAGTGATGACGACATTCTAATTAAGTGAAAGAAGTAAGCTTGGGCAGCAGAGGGAACGGAGATACACTATTTGAAACCTGGAAGTAGGAGAGAGGGGTGGTCGAGGATATAATATTCTTCGCGACCCGGGCGGCCCGGTTGGTTAGTGCCAATTGCACTTCCGGGTTCGAGCTCTCCCAGGGCCTGCTCCCAATGTGAAGGTTGGGGGGGGGGGAAATTGGTTGTGGGGCACTCACAGAGAGAATGATAGCGGGGGCCCGGTGCGAAACATTGAGGGCAGAGAGGCAGGACACGTCGTGAGTATGTGGGACGACGGGTGGACCATCCGTTTAATGGAATGGCTGCAGTGGTCCGTTTAACAAAACAAAGGCAGACCTACGGCTCGATGGAAGGACTAAGTACGAAAACTGTGCGTTACGGTATGGTATGGTTGGGAATCAAGTCGGCTAGGTAATGACACAGCGCGGTTCGAAATCATTGAGAGATGCCTTTGTTCCGCACTGGACACAATCAGGCTGATTAGGATTAGCCAGTAGTGGATTACTTTGATTCTACGAATTTGCTGACACAAGTGACGAATCGGTTATATTTATTCGGCTAACGTTGCGATACTTGATAGCGCCTAGTGGATGGTTGCATTGGGCAGAAGGCGTGCAAATGTGATGTTCATTCGGCGGCTGCGGTTCCATTCGCAGGATGTTCATGACTCAGCTCAAGTGCATCGAGACCGAGTTCCAAGGTTGCAAGGCGGGAGGCTCAGCGCGCAACGTCGTCGACGGGTACCTGAACGTAGCTCGCGCGGCGTTCCTTACCCAGACCGCGGGTGGCCTTAGCGTTTCGGCGAACCTGATTCTCTTGCTCCTCGTGCCGCTCCTCGGCTTCAGCTCGGAGCGTCTGGTGTGTCAAGGAGCGTAGCCTTGCTTACTCGCACGACGGTGTTGAGCACATTAACAGCCTAAAACACCACATATTGGCCCCTTGAATTCGAAGGAACAGACGAAACAATGACAACAGCAGAAATAGTCTCGCCCGTCGTCTTCCTTACTTATAAACTGCTGAACAATGTATACCAACTCGCCTAGTTAACATATACCAACTGATATGGCATATACGGCTCAGACTTGAAGAAAAAAACTGGTAATACTACTGCAACAGTAGTCCGCAGACAGACTCAACTGCAGGGGGACGGGCTTACGAAAACCGTCTGAGGACAACCTTTGCGACGCATAAAAGTGCAAGGAATTAATAAAGAAAACAGCGTAAAGTAAGGCCAAGCCATAGAGTTAATGCATTTATAAATGCACTAATTTTATGGTATGATGTGGCCCTGTATGGCGTGAAATATAGTACATTATGTTATGGTATGGTATGGTATGGTATGGTATGGTATGGTATGATTATTTCAGTTTCAAGGTTAACCAACTGCGCACAGGCCATCGGCCCCCGCTTTGGATCCCACAAGATCTGAGGTAGAAGGTAAGAGGGTAAGGAAAAAAGGGAGGAACAGGAGTTCCTGAATGTCGTAGCGATTAAGCAAACTGTGTTAAGTGTTTTCAAGATGACTGGTTATTCCATGTGAAAACATGCTTGCTTTATAGAGTTCTTTCTGACCCTCCTCCCTGCTACCCATTTATTTCTACGCCACCGCATTGATTGTTCGTCCCGTAGACCTTGGTTTATTGGCAGTGAGGTCGAAAACGTGGTCTATTCTGTGCAATTCGTGTAACACAATTTAGATGCAAGACTTTGATTGGCACCTGAATATTTTTACATGGAGCATGTTGTGATAGCAAATCATTGTACAGTTTGCCTGAATACGTGTCGGTGGATCCTGAGAAATGCTGTGTTCAGCAAAATTATACGCCGCTATGTGTGTTTTGCACGGTATATTAAAATATGTGGTGTGTTGTGATGCAAGCTCCTGGTAGGTGGCCTCCGCTTTGTGAACCACATACCTGAAAGTTGGTAAAATGTCACGAGTGCATCTCGCGCTGCGTTCCTCAATTTCTGAAGTAAAGCTTTCTAGCTCTACCAGCCAACGGTTGTTTCGTGGCGTGCGGGACAACAAACTCCCATCTCGGCAGAGGTGGCAGCGGGGGGAATGGGGATGGAGAGTTTCACTCACGGAGCACACTGTAGATGGTGCGGCGAATTTACCCAGCGTTCCTGGCGCGGAAGTGCCTGCTCGCCGGCGGCAGCGTCGGCAGAACGGCTTTGTCGTCTGCTTTAGCGACGGTTGTTTTGGGCCTGTTATGGCACAGCTTCGCGTCCATTGCGCGCTGTCTTCAGATGGTTTGATTAACTTGTTCGGTAGCACCTCCAGGGTAACCGGCACCCGACGAAATTAAGTGGTCGTACGGCAAACATACGTCAAGGAGTGGTTTTCAGGGTGCGAAACAAAGATATAGAGACCACATACATACATCTGGCCACTAGAGAAACGTCACCTTTTGCGCACTGCTTGCCACGAACAGAACTCTGTTTTCTAAATTGGTGAATACCAATTTGGTTGTTTTAAGAGGTATTACAAAAGGCAAAAGTAGCAAATGGTTCTAAAAAATAGCGATTATAAAAGTTCCCTGAGCTTTCTCGCAATTTTCAAACTTAAGAAACTAACTAGTTTTAATCGGCATAAATGGGAATCACTAAGCTGCACATGCCGAATTGTTTCGGTGTCTGCGCTTCTGTCGCGCGGTGTTGTAGCCCCAAGCTAGAACATCAGGATGGCTAGGTTTCGCTGTCTCACCCTTGGAAAGACGCTCCTCTCCGTTTTCTTCCTCCCGACTCACGGCCGGGCTACAGCGGCGGCGTCCGCAGCTCTAGCCCGGCTGTGGCCGACGCTGCTGCTGCGTTCGGGACGCCGCCCCCGCGAATTGCAGGTAACGGCTGGCAGAATCTCTGGTTTGGCTCTTCGTAGAGCCACGTGTGAATTAAAGTGACGTCGCATGGGCAATTGTTGTGGGTGTCGTTTAAAGCTTTGCATTCCCTTCACAGCGTGGATTGGAGCCCCTTTTTTGGCTGCCGCTATTTGTAAAAGAATGGCCAATTCAGTCACTTGTTAGTCGTTTCTGAACATCTTCAAGTAGCGCAAACTCGACAGGAGCACAAGAATTAAGTGGTCTGCCTACTTCTTCCTTCTTTTGCCTGTATCATGCAGTACCTCAGGATGTCGAGTTACCACAACTTATCGGAGAGCCCTGCGGAGAAACTATGCCTATTGTGTTAGCGTTACTCACGTTAGCTCTGTATGGTAGAATCAGTAGTGTAATATTGTGTTTATTGATGTTTGCTGTTGCTGCCGTCATGTCCAGCGTTTTTGCTGTTCCTAATACTATGCGCTGTATACAAGCGACTCGAATGACGTATCTAGGTTGCTTCTTTGTCCATCTTCTTATAGGAGGGTAATAAAAAACTGTTTGCCTGATGCTCACTATCATGCTATGTTTTGTCTAATAAGTGCCGTTTCTCGCTGGTTCCCACAGTCACCATGAGTGTGCGCACAAAAATTGTAGGCGAACGTTGTGGAGACGCATAAGTACAGCCAGATGTGCTCCCGACAGCAATTATGTTCAGCTTTTTACACTTCCACCGAGTTGCGCTCGTCGATGCTGCTCACTCTTTAACAGTCATGGCGTGACTTTCTGACACGGCCAACGGAACAGGTATTGACTGAGCGCACCGAATTCTGTTCTTGGGTAGCGATCAACAGTGAAATCATGGTGCGCTGGTATGATACCCGCTTCAAAAACAGTAAGCATTTGGTTCATTTTCGGGTAGGGGATAAAGTGATGTATTTTACGCTTGACGTCGCCTTTACGCTGCTTACACTTACATACAGAATACGCAGGTTTACTCTAAGTTCAGTGAAGCCTTTAAAAAAATCCTTCTTAAAATTCCCGCGATTACCTTGCGTGGGGACCACTATGAGCTGGTGGCTTTCGACACAGCGTAACTATGTCCAAGGTCACGACCTTTTGGTCAGAGTTTGTCCTTACCACCAAGCGGGTTCTCAAAGAGGTCCTTAGACACTTCGACAGTCAAGGTGCATATAGCGAATTCCTACGCATGTACTCTCGCGAACAGCGACACGTTCGTCTCGTAATCGTATACCGACCCGTCGTCGCTTGCATGGCGTCGTCACCAGCAAGCTACAGCTCATAATTGGGATTTGATGTTGGTTTGCTTACATTGGTTTAGTTAGCTACATGTAAGCGGCCAAGATCGTTTATTAACTAATCTCTCTCAGTGTTTTCTGCGTAATGGTTAGCTGGCTCATTCAAGTAGCGGTAAGATTAGCTCCATTAAATTGTCCCGAATTAGAAGCTGACGCAAGCGCTTTCACTGATAAACGAAGTTTAGCAGAGCGGATTTGTATTCTACGTCATGTTAACTGTGTTGTAAAATTCTGTTGTATAAGAAACATGCAATTCTGCGCCGTAAAGCACAACAAAGCAGCCACCGAAAAACCTACTGAACAGGGGCGCGAAGTCGACAGCAAATTTAGGGACGTGAGATTTAGTCTGTCGGCATTTGTCCCAACAGACGATCCCTTGAAAAACGATCAATCAGAATCGGGAGAACAACTGACGAAACCTATATTTGTCCTGGAGTAGGGATATAAACCTTGGCCTCGGCATGCCGGAAATCAAACAATGTAACAAAATAACTCAGCATAGTTTCACCCCGTGGGAGAGCGGGCGCTCTACCGAGAACGCCAGCGTCGTCGCCGCGCAAATTCTAAGGTTTGCACAAAGGAATCAGCAGCTAAACGTCCGCGGCGGGAAGCTGTCTCCCCTCTCCCTCCACTAGCGGAACGGAGAGGGACCCGCCCCTGCTAGAGCCCCCTGCGAAACCACTCAGCCCACTATCGGTGGGTCTGGGAAACAGTTTCTGCGAGGCCGCCTGCGTGGCGCACGAACTGCAGCAGGCGTACGAAAGTCATTCACTGAAACAGCGGCGCCGACGACACTCTAAGACGACCAGTGGTGGGCACGTGTAACTTTTAGGTGCTTAGCTTTTAAAAGAAACAGAACAAGTGTTCCAATGAATCATCCCCCAAACTGCCCTCACCATACCCTGTCAACCCCACGTGGCCTAGTGATCCGCGTAGGCGAGGGAGGGTGGTTACAGATTAGCTTGGAACCATCGTTAACGCCCACGAACCTATTCATATGCTTGCAAATTTGGCGTTGGAAATAGCAGCCTGTGACAACCCCCCTTCAGAATTTTGAAAAACCCCATTGGAAACCGAAAATCCGGTTAATTTCAATTACTGGTGGCATGAATATGTATGGTCTATCGTGAAAACAGCTTATAAATCTTTCGGCAGCACCCAAAAGGTAGCTTATTCAAATCTATTAAACTAATGCAGTGGTGCTCAATTGAGGGTCCGCGGACCCCAGGGGGTCCGCGAGAGCAACTTAGGAATCCGCGAAGGCTGACTGAAAACTTTTTCCCAGCCATGTTTTTCTCGATTTTGTCAGATTTTCCGATGATGATGATTACTACTACTGGTTTCCTCTTTGTAGCGAAGTGATGACGTGTCATCTTACCATAAAGGTGGTAAGGTTTCTGGCAATGCAAAAAGGTGCTTCGCCGCAATACATGTCCGTTTCGTTTCTCCGCGTGGCAGATATTTGAACACCTTATTTTTGCGCAACACACCACCTATGAGAAGAAAAAAATGAAGCAAGTTCACACTAACCCGTAAGACGTGAGGGTAGCGAAGTTGCTCGCAGCCTTCACAACCATCACGATGGTTTAGGCTCACGATTGCAGCCGATTATCTTCTTCTTCGCTGCCGCAACGACCTTTACTCCATCATTGTTGCTAAAAGTGTGAGCTTCCTTGATGTTTTTTTTTCAAGTGATAATCATCGACATCGTCTTGGAGGGGCGTACGCCATGACGTTTATTTCTCGTTCCGAGCAAGTGTTGCCACAATTATGGCGAATCCTGGGGTTTTTTATTTTGACCACTCTTGGCCAATCCCCCGAAGCGCGTATGCTTGGCTTGACAAACGTGCGGCGGGGACGCTGGGCGGTCACCGCGAGGCACGCACACACAGGTGCTCGCTATTTTCTTTGGGTTTTTTAACTGCCGGGTGGTCGCCGCGAGGCGCGCGCTCACGTGCGCTTCCGGCATTTTCTTGGTATTTTTAACTGCAGATACGAAAAATAACGATTGGCTAAACAGCTTCGCAGTTAAAAAAACAGACCCACAAAAGACAGCATAATGGGATTTAGAATACAATAGATTCAAGTTAAAATTATTTGAAGTTACGGCATTGATAAACATATGCTCCATCGTGGGCTCCCCATCACTTTCACAAGCGCAAGAGGGGTCCCTGAGGAGGTAATGGCTGAGAGCAACTGAACTAATGCATGTGGCGTTTTTCGTCCCGGTGTTTTTACAGGGTATAAATGTAAAGCTACAAAGATACAATTTTTTTTTCGCCCAAGGTGCACTAAGGGGAGGAGGCATGGGCGTTCTTTTGGCTGAGGTGAGAGGGGATAAGAGGGTTGTATTAGAGATATTTCAACATAAAGAAATTATGTGCCACTTCATTGGAAGAACAATCTTTATTATATCAAAATGCTCTTATTGAGGTTGGGACATGGGAAACCAAGTATTCTTTTGCAAAGACGTTTTAGTGTCACGAACAGTAAACTATATTGTTCGAATTTTCGTAGAAGCCTGCAGGCAAGCGGCGGAAATTCTGATAGCACTCCTCTCCGCGGCGACGACTATTGTGGTCGCGTTTCGCGTTTTATGAGACACCTAAAACTGTCGCTTTATTAATTACATCATCATTTACTCTCGGTGCACAGACATCTGATGCACAGCGATTTAGTGTTCAGCCACGAGAAGCCTGTATAATGGGTGGCTGAAAGTTTGTTAGTAATAAACACACAAGGTGATGACAAGATTCAGGGAATGCAGGTACTGGCCCTCTGCTCGACGTGCACACGCAGACAAGGATTTTCACAGCAGAGCTGTTTCAGATCTTGGTTGCGCAGTCCATTAACAGTAAAAAATATCAAGAAATTTTCGAGTGAAGGTGAGCGTGCATCTCTTTAGGAGCGCCCGGCGCCGTCCAGGCGCCATCGAGGGGCTCAGAAAAAGATAAGAAAAAATACCGGGCGTATGGGCCAGGCAGTGTTTGAGCAAACAGCCTCGCTGACAAACCGACTGTCGTCTCCTCCTGACGTCACTCGCTCCGCGTTGGTGGAAGAAACCACCGGCACTTAGTCAAACTCGGAGCCACCGCGGTGGCGGTGGCCGACCCTTTCTGACTCTGTGACGCGCACGTGGGGGATGTGGCGACCAAATAAAAATTCCCCGCATTTCCCCGAGGGGAAGAATGTGAAAGTGCGAATGCACGAGTTGAATTTGCGCGGTTCGGTAATGTTCGCGAAAGAGAGATCACACACACACACACAACTACAAAGAAAGAAAGATGCATTTATTCACAGACACCTATTTGTGTTGTCGTTGTACTTGATTGCTAGAGCGGATCTCAGCTTTGAAATTTCGTGTCAGTACCCTTTAGCGGTCATTAGCCCTTCTCACGCCCGATTCCTGGCCAATCCCCCACGTGGGTATGTGCCATGTCAGCGCAGGCCCAGCAGCGCGCGCCCATCTCCCCCCGTTGCTAGGGAAGACGAGGAGCGCGCGCACCCGCAGCTGTTGCTATGCGGACTACGGCGGCGGACGATTCAGGCTCGCTTAAGAAGTGCATTCGCACTTAAAAAGATCCGGATGCGGAAGAAGAGGCGGCTTATCAGGAGCGCGACGCACCGCGCTATTAGGCGAGATATTAATTGCCCAGAAAAACAAGTAGTAGTTTAGTTCTTCAACGGTGAGGTAACGCTCGACGAGGACTTTGCGGTGGCGGAAGATGAAGTATGCGAAGACTGAAGAGGACACTGTACAAATAAAGCATTTATACTTAACTTTGCGCTTGGTTTCATCTCCCGCTGACGGGCGCCATATATATACGAGGGACTTATGTGGGGTCTGAGGGACTTATGCGGCTTCGTAGAATTTAGCTTAGTGAGACGAACGCAGCTCTGCTCTTAAATCAGGCTCACATCTTTGTGCAAGATGGCTCTGATTTTTTTAGTGTGTTGGGCGGTTTTTTCGACCTCCGCCTCCTGCCACTTATTTGAGTGAGAACAGTGACGTTTTCAGCGGAACATTGCTGTCGTCTAGAATTTTTGCAGATCTTGTCAGCCACTGCAACGTCCGCCTCTTCAAAAGGACATATCAATAAATCATCATGGCGCGCAGAATCTTTGCAAGCAATGGAGGTGCAAAAAATATTTTGACAGAAAACTCACACTGACACAGCTTTTAACAACCCAATCCTGAAGCATATTTGTAGTAGTAGTGGGAACATGTTACCAATTGCAGTGATAGTAAGGTAGTCGACGGGTGCTTTATTTCTTTCATCCAGTCAGCCTATGTAGAGGGGTATTTAGGCGACAATGACTGAGGCATTTCTTCTAGAACTTTTAGTTTACAAAGGAGCAAGGATAAACATTTGTTGAGCAAAACGAAGGGAGTGAGCCATTGTGTTCAGCTTCGTATGTCCAGGAGGATGCGAGCCTTTACTGATTCCAGAAATCTTTTCACCATGGCTATTTGACACTCCGGTACCCAGCTGGCGAGCGCATACTTCCACAGCTCACGGGAAGGGGAGTGGACACGGTCAGAGTTGCGTGGGCAGGAGTAGACAAAGTGATAGGTTGTGAGAAGAGTGTCGCAGTGCGGGCAGTTGTAGAGGTATGCGAATGGAGATACTTCTGCGAGGATATTCTGGTTGTGAAACGTTTCAGTTTGTAGTTTGCGGTTGATATACGCTTCGTACTTGTGTGGTGGGGGTATATGTTGTTCTCGTGGGGGTGTAATGTGACAAGAGGGAGCTGTAGACCTTTCCATAGTGGGCCGAGTGCCCTCGGCGCTCTCTGGTATGTTTCGTTCTGTTTTTTGACCAAGGCGGAGCGTACAGTCTTGCTGGGAGTCTGGAGAAGACAGAGAAATGTTTTTTTTTACAGTTACCCTTTTCTTGCAATATTCTGTTCACAGATTACGGATTAACTAGTAAGAAAGCCCTTCGTTAATATTTCAATAAACACAAAAATACGGCAAAAGGTTGTTTCCGCCCGGGATCGAACCGGGGACCTTGCGCGTGTAAAGCGCACGTGATAACCACTACACCACGGAAACGAGGTTGAACGGATACACGACCTGTCCGTAGTGGGCCGAGTGTCCTCGGCGCTCCCTGCAATGTTTCGTTCAGTTTTTTAACCAACGTGGAGCGTAAAGTCCTGCGGGGACTCTGGAGAAGAAAGAGAAATATTTTTTTACCGTTAGCATTTAGCGGCAAACTTCTGTTCATAGATTACGGATTAACTAGTAAGAAAGCCCTTCGTTAATATTTCAATAAACACAAAAATACGGCAAAAGGCTGTTTCCGCCCGGGATCGAACCGGGGACCTTGCGCGTGTAAAGCGCACGTGATAACCACTACACTACGGAAACGAGGTTGAACGGATACACGACCTGTCCGTAGTGGGCCGAGTGTCCTCGGGCGCTCCCTGCAATGTTTCGTTCAGTTTTTTAAACCAACGTGGAGCGTAAAGTCCTGCGGGGACTCTGGAGAAGAAAGAGAAATATTTTAAAGTGCGATATGCAGCTTCTTAAGCGACCCTGAATCACGCGTCCACCACCCTCGTCCGTCCGCAGCCTAGCAACGGAAAAAGCTAGCGTGCCTAAGCAACGGCGCCGGATTTCCGACGCGTGAGGGCGCTCGCGTAGCGCCTCCTCTCCCCCTCGCCTATCTCCAGCTCGCAACACCCCTCTTCTCGGCGCGCCAGCCTGCCACTACAACTAGAAAAATAACAGGCAAAAGGTGTTTCCGCGCCCGGGATCCGAACCGGGGCGCGACGCTTGCGCGTGTAAAGCGCACGTGATAGCCTTTTTTTTTTTTTTTTTCTCTTTATTGCTGTTTTGACAACACACGGAAACGAGGTTGAACGGATCATCACAATACACTCAACTAGGAAAATGGGCTGCCAGCGATAACGGCTGGCGTTGTCCCTCATCTTTGTCAGCTGCTCCATTTCTGGCAAGCCAACCGGGAATAAGTCCCGACTTAATAATTTCGACAAAGCGAAACACTTTCTTTGAAATACTGTAGTGCAAAACGTGCATCGACATCATTAAGTCTTGCTGGGCGATGCGCATGCTATGGAGGCCCAGTACCATTACTAATCATAAGGCACTCCAGCCTCATTGTTTCCACTGCAGAAATCGTAGACCGTGAGGGTTTAACGGAAAGTCTTTTCGTAATATTTGTAGAACATCCCATAAACACCCCTCACAACAATGCAAAAACACGTGCGATTGTCTCTGGTAATTTACATCTAAAAGTCTGTCCCCCGGTATCAAATAGCCGGGACCCTTGCGCGTGTTCCATAAATGACTAATAATGTACCTGTACTGCACCTAAAGGAAAAAGACTTGACCCCTGGTTGAATTTGCGGATCTTTTTCACACGACCTCTTAAGTCCGTTGCCTGGGCCGAGTACATAGCTCTGTACATTGCACAGGGAACACGGTTTATCGTTATACAGTTTTTTAACCTTTTTAACGTGGAGCGTACTTAAGTCCTGCGGGGACGTTCTGGAGAAGAAAGAGAAATATTACACTTCCAACGACTTTACCGTTAAAAAACCAAAAATGCCTCATGCATATGCCAGTGGTTTACAACAAAGTCAGGCAGATCTTCTGTTCCCAGACCTTACCTGACATTAACTAGTCCTCAGAAAGGGGTCCCTTACATCCCTTACAACCAGAAATCTATTTACAAGCTACGCACAAATAAGTGCCAATCCCAGACCCCCATCTTTGATTTCCGCCTGAACAGGTTGGTGCGGCTGCACCTCTCCCAATTCGAGGCCCACCGGCAAGGACCTTGCAGCTTTTGCACATTTGTACGCGAACAGCAGCACTTGCATCAACCACTTTACTAACCACGGAAACGAGGTTGCACACGTTTGCCCTATACAAACACGCCCCCCTCCACTTGTCTGTCCGTAGTGGGCCGAGTGTCCTCGGCGCTCACTATGTTTCGTTCAGTTTTTTAACCAACGTGGAGCGTAAAGTCCTGCGGGGACTCTGGAGAAGAAAGAGACTTTCCCCAATTTTACCGGCTTGTCATTGTACTAAACTGTTTTGTTATCAACTACTTTTACTGATACTCTTTGTTCTCACAGATTACCGCAATTAACTAGTAAGAAAGGCCTTCGTTAATATTTCAATAAACAGAAAAATACGGCAAAAGCGTTGCCGTTAATGGAATGCGTTGTTCAACCGGGGACCTTGCGCGTGTAAAGCGCACGTGATAACCACTACACCACGGAAACGAGGTTGAACGGATACACGACCTGTCCGTAGTGGGCCGAGTGTCCTCGGCGCTCCCTGCTATGTTTCGTTCAGTTTTTTAACCAACGTGGAGCGTAAAGTCCTGCGGGGACTCTGGAGAAGAAAGAGAAATATTTTTTTACCGTTAGCATTTAGCGGCAATCTTCTGTTCACAGATTACGAATTAACTAGTAAGAAAGTGATTTCCTTCGTTAATATTTCAATAAATTCTTTGTAAAACGCCGCAGTCAAACCATCAGTCCTGGCGATTTGCCTGGGTTTAAATTGTCAATGGCGTCTTCAACTTCGGGGTTGTTGTAGCCACTCCTTCGCGTCGTCAAAGGCATGTTGCTGAGGAATTCTTTCTTGAAGCTTTCAACAATCGGCAGAGCGAAAAGCAAAAAGCGACTGATAGTGCTCAAAAAAGGCACGCTCGACTTGCTATCCCCTGAAGTTTCGCCGTTCCATTCACGGTTATATGATTACGACGAGCATGTCCGTAGTGGGCCGAGTGTCCTCGGCGCTCCCTGATAGCGCTCTTCGTCGATTATTTCTAGTTTTGTTTTGTTTGCCTGGATATCGTCTTTGTACACGCCCGGCTGTTTGACTCTTCAGTGTTTTTAGCAATTCTCGAGCGAAAGTTTCCTTCATTTGTTTCGAACCTTATGCAGCTGGCCCGTTCATCGCTGAATTTTTTGACGCTTCTTTTGTTAGTTCACATTTAAGATATTATTTTGGCGGCAATTTGGTCCTTCTATGTTGCTGAAATTTCGTCTTTTAATCTTTTCATTTAACTTCCATAATTCCCATATAAATTGTTTCCGCCGTTTTTTGTGCCCTATTCTGCAAAAGACAATGATCGCTGAAAGACAATGGCAAAACACTGGCTGTTTCCGCCCGGGATCGAACCGGGGACCTTGCGCGTGTAAAGCGCACGTGATAACCCTCCACTGAATCCACAATATGCTCAGACAACAAATCAGAGGTTGAACGGATACACGACCTGTCCGTAGTGGGCCGAGTGTCCTCGGCGCTCCCTGCAATGTTTCGTTCAGTGGTAAGGTGCTGCCTAATACTACAAAAAAAGTCGGCACGTTTCGTCCCCAGAATTGGGGGCATAAATGCTCGACACTGGAGAAGAAAGAGAAATATTTTTTTACCGTTAGCATTTAGCGGCAATCTTCTGTTCACAGATTACGAATTAACTAGTAAGAAACGCCGCACCATTCGTTACCTATTTCAATAAACTGAAACCGCCAAACATACGGCAAAAGGCTGTTTCCGCCCTGGATCGAACCGGGGACCTTGCGCGTGTAAAGCGCACGTGATAACCACTACACTCGTTCCTGAGAGGCGGAGCACGACCTTTCGCGTCTGAGCTGGCTACGCGCTCCCGCCCGCTGCTGCGCTGTCCCTTGCGTTGAGCTGTTGGGGGGGGCGTTTCCGGGGGTTTCCTTTCGGGCGGTATGGTGGGCTTGGGTCTGAACTCTGCGGTTTTCGCCGACTCTGCTGAGAAGAAAGAGAAATTCTTCTTACCGTTGTCGTTCTCGTCAGCACGTCAACGTGGGGGCGTTTTGGCTGAGCGGCCGCTAAAGTCCATCTTCTCTGGGTGTTGCACCCAGTGCAGGACTCTGTCGAGCTACTTTTGGTCACGAAAGTCCTTCGGTTACCGTTGTTTAGCTGGGGTGGCCTCGGGGGTTTTTCACAGATAAACAGAAAAATCGAATTAACTAGTTGGGCAGGCCTTCGGGGTCACGGTGGTATTTTCCTACGCCAACCAGCGCCTTCGGCGCTTCCTCTGCCTCATGGCGTCCATAACCGGGGACCTTGCGCGTGTAAAGCGCACGTGATAACCACTACACCACGGAAACGAGGTTGAACGGATACACGACCTGTCCGTAGTGGGCCGAGTGTCCTGTTGGGACGGCGCTCCCTGCAACCTTTATCTGTGCGGCAGTTCGTCAACCTTGAGGCCTCTTTTCAACCAGCAGCATCACGTGGAGCGTAAAGTCCTGCGGGGGTTCACTCTGGAGAAGAAAGAGATATTTTTCGTCGTCGGCGACGCCATAAGCAGCCAGTGCAAGTCTGACCGTTGATCTTGCGGTCGACGACGCAGCGCCGGCCCTTTACTTGAAGTTCCGTGACCACGAGAAAAGGCATCTTCTTCGTTAATATTTCAATAAACAGAACGTTACGCCCACACATGGTTTTCTGGTCGCCCCCCAAGGGATCGAAACCTCGGGGAGCAGACTCCGTGCGAGCGCATCCCGAAAATCTTCGACCTTAAAACGGTTGGCCTTCACGTCGCCGTGCATAACACCGTGTTTTTCGTTCAAAACGATGCGCGGGGACTCCGGAGAAGAAAGAGAAATATTTTTTTACCGTTAGCATTGCGGCAAAACTGGTAGCTAGTAAGAAAGGCCTCGTTATCGCTTCCCAAAAAATTGGCCTGTTTCCGCGGGATCGGCTGCGCGTGTAAAGCCGTGATAACTACACCACGGAAACGAGGTCGGATACCGCTCCGTAGTGGGCCGAGTGGGAGCTCAATGATTCTGCGTGTAAAGCGCACGCTAAAGTCGGTGGCCTGGAAGTAGAAACTATTTTTTTACCGCATTTAGCCACGGAAGCCACGCTGATTACGAATTAGGAACGTAAGAAAGGCCTTATATCTTTAACGCACTTCAAACTACGTCATCAGCGGTTGCGTTGGCGACTCAGGGCGATAACGGGGACTTGCTACTGCGTGGTGTACAGTGATTAAACTACACCCGTGGAAGAGATGAACGGCGAAAGGCGTCTTCCGGGGCTGGGAAGAAAGAGAAATATTTTTTACCGAGTGGGCGCGCAATCTTCTGTGTCACATTACGAATTAACTAGCGAAAGGCCTTCCAAAAAATACGACTGTTTCCGCCCGGGAGCCGGGGACCTGTTTTCGTGATAACACTACACCACGGAAACGAGGTTTTTAACACATCTAGTGGGCCGAGTGTCCCTCGCTATGGGTTTTTTAAAACGTGCGGGGGACTCTCGAGAAGAAAGAGAAATATTTTTTTACCGTTAGCATTTAGCGGCAATCTTCTGTTCACAGATTACGAATTAACTAGTAAGAAAGGCCTTCGTTAATATTTCAATAAACAGAAAAATACGGCAAAAGGTTGTTTCCTCCCCCGGGATCGAACCGGGGAACCTTGCGCGTGTAAAGCGCACGTGATAACCACTACACCACGGAAACGAGGTTGAACGGATACACGACCTGTCCGTAGTGGGCCGAGTGTCCTCGGCGCTCCCTGCAATGTTTCGTTCAGTTTTTTAACCAACGTGGAGCGTAAAGTCCTGCGGGGACTCTGGAGAAGAAAGAGAAATATTTTTTTCCCGTTAGCATTTAGCGGCAAACTTCTGTTCATAGATTACGGAATTAACTAGTAAGAAAGGCCTTCGTTAATATTTCAATAAACAGAAAAATACGGCAAAAGGCTGTTTCCGCCCGGGATCGAACCGGGGACCTTGCGCGTGTAAAGCGCACGTGATAACCACTACACTACGGAAACGAGGTTGAACGGATACACGACCTGTCCGTAGTGGGCCGAGTGTCCTCGGCGCTCCCTGCAATGTTTCGTTCAGTTTTTTAACCAACGTGGAGCGTAAAGTCCTGCGGGGACTCTGGAGAAGAAAGAGAAATATTTTTTTACCGTTAGCATTTAGCGGCAATCTTCTGTTCACAGATTACGAATTAACTAGTAAGAAAGGCCTTCGTTAATATTTCAATAAACAGAAAATACGGCAAAGGCTGTTTCCGCCCGGGATCGAACCGGGGACCTTGCGCGTGTAAAGCGCACGTGATAACCACTACACTACGGAAACGAGGTTGAACGGATACACGACCTGTCCGTAGTGGGCCGAGTGTCCTCGGCGCTCCCTGCAATGTTTCGTTCAGTTTTTTAACCAACGTGGAGCGTAAAGTCCTGCGGGGACTCTGGAGAAGAAAGAGAAATATTTTTTACCGTTAGCATTTAGCGGCAAACTTCTGTTCATAGATTACGGATTAACTAGTAAGAAAGGCCTTCGTTAATATTTCAATAAACAGAAAAATACGGCAAAAGGCTGTTTCCGCCCGGGATCGAACCGGGGACCTTGCGCGGGTAAAGCGCACGTGATAACCACTACACCACGGAAACGAGGTTGAACGGATACACGACCTGTCCGTAGTGGGCCGAGTGTCCTCGGCGCTCTCTGCTATGTTTCGTTCAGTTTTTTAACCAACGTGGAGCGTAAAGTCCTGCGGGGACTCTGGAGAAGAAAGAGAAATATTTTTTACCGTTAGCATTTAGCGGCAATCTTCTGTTCACAGATTACGAATTAACTAGTAAGAAAGGCCTTCGTTAATATTTCCATCAACAGAAAATCTGGCAAAAGGCTGTTTCCGCCCGGGATCGAACCGGGGACCTTGCGCGGGTAAAGCGCACGTGATAACCACTACACCACGGAAACGAGGTTGAACGGATACACGACCTGTCCGTAGTGGGCCGAGTGTCCTCGGCGCTCCCTGCAATGTTTCGTTCAGTTTTTTAACCAACGTGGAGCGTAAAGTCCTGCGGGGACTCTGGAGAAGAAAGAGAAATATTTTTTACCGTTAGCATTTAGCGGCAATCTTCTGTTCACAGATTACGAATTAACTTGTAAGAAAGGCCTTCGTTAATATTTCAATAAACAGAAAAATACGGCAAAAGGCTGTTTCCGCCCGGGA
>CM023456.1:114260897-114329721 GCA_013339765.2 Haemaphysalis longicornis | reverse complement strand
GCGAAAAACTAGGGCACTACTACTTACGGACACTCTATAGGCATTGACGAAGCGTATAGATGATCCAAGTTTAGGCTCAAGTGTTAGCGCCTGTTCCAACCACCGATAGCACGCGATTTTACCGGAAATCATTTTTGTGTCCGCTGATTTTCAACTCCCCTACGTGCATAACCGCAGATCAGCATCTTCGTTTTACAAGGCTGCACGCCTAATTAGATGCGCCTTGTGTATCCATTTCACCCGGCTGTTTGCAAAGTGATCTTTTAAATGTGTTGATTGGCATGCGTAGCAGAAGCTTTTTGAATTGCATGAATTACGAACGCAAGCCGTAAATCAGGAATCGTTGGGTACACTTGCCGGGGTTAGGACCACGGCCTTAACTAAAAGCAGTGAGTGGTTATGACGAAAAGCCGTCGCCACTTCAGGCACTGTGTGCATACCTGCCCACGGTCCGCCTGCGCCGACAAAGCCAGTTGCGCCAGCGCCACCAAGGTTTGCGCCGACACTTGCGCCCAGGTTAAAGGACGCGCCCGGGCCTCCACCAGGTGCAGCTGCCGATGCGCTTCCGTGCAGGTTCCCGTAGAGTTTGCCTGATGCGCCGGCGTCGGTCCGCAGCCGCCGCGCATTGACGACGCTGGCTGCGCAGAGAACATCAAAGAAGTGAGTGGGTGGGCTACCCGCAGGTTTAAATACAAGAGGATAAACGCGCCGGGCAATTTAAGAAAGGCTGCGTCTAATCTCGCGGCGTACGTGAAGGTTACTTCCGGGAAGTTCTCACCGCAGTTTCCGTAAAATCTGGCTGTCCTACAATTCACTCATTATCATCCCTGAACGCAGCCTAACATTCCCTAACATCATCCAACCTAACCTAACGTAACCTAACCGGAGGTATCATAACCTACCAAAATCCAGCCCAACTGCAACCAACCTAACCTCACCCGGGCCGACGACTCAGAACACAACCTATATTAAGACTAATCCAACCCATTCTACAATATCTGTGCGTCGATCTCTTGATGTAGTAATAACCAGAACTTAAAAAAAATCACGATGCTCGAAAATATTAAAAATTCCGAAAGCTAAAAAAAAAACTTCCCCAAGCCGGACTTGGATGTGGGCCTTGTCGATTTAAAGCAAGTGCTATACCACAGCGCCACATGAGCAGCTGTAGGAACAAGTTTTTAGGAAATATATGCCCCAGAGAACCCCGTGTGGCGTGCTTAGACAATCGGAGGCGAGTGCCGTGAGAAATTTCTGACGGTAATTCTCGCGGTTTCCACAATAATAAACACTACCTTTAAAAAATGTCGACGTTGTGGCGCACCAGACAGCCGTCCCGAAAACTTTAAAAATGTGGCTATCATGTATATCGGCGCTGTTAGCCACGTCATGACAAACGTATAAAGGAGTAGTCTTGATGTACGCGCATAACATATGACGTGGTGAGGCGAGACCGAGAGAATTAATGAATGCTGAAGGTGTCAGCCCCACTTATGGGGGTGCTGCTACTTCAGAGGCGAGTGAACGTAGTGAGGCGAAAAAAGAGAAGGGGAAAAAGGAGGTAAAAACTATAAACCAGAGAAAGAATAAAATAAACAAAGTTTTAGAAAAGTTTTAGAAAATTCAATAACAGGCGAAAAACACGTGAGGACCGTCAGGTAGAAAATTTCCCCGCATTTCCCCGAGGGGGAGAATGTGAAAGTGCGAATGCAGGAGTTGAATTTGCGCGGTTCGGTAATGTTCGCGAAAGAGAGATCACACACACACACACAACTACAAAGAAAGAAAGATGCATTTATTCACGGACACCTATTTGTGTTGTCGTCGTACTTGATTGCTAGAGCGGATCTCAGCTTCGAAATTTCGTGTCAGTACTCCTTTAAGCGGGTGCATTAGCCCTTCTCACGCCCGATTCTTGGCCAATCGCCCTAAGTGGTATGTGTTGGAAGAAATTAGTAACTCTTCTTGGCCAATCGCCCTAAGTGGGTATGTGGTGCGGACGGACGGACGGCGGTGGCGCGTGATTCAGATTACTTGGCCAATCGCCCTAAGTGGGTATGTGGTGCGGACGGACGGACGGCGGTGGACGCGTGATTCAGGGTCGCTTAAGAAGTGCATTCGCACTTAAAAGTCAAGAGAGCCCTTGTCCCAACGCCGTGCCAGCATGTTTACGCCGGCCATGGTCCAAGAAAGTGACCCAGTACTAAGATGTTTCCTCGTCGCAGTCGCACAACGGGTTTTTTCGTTCCGTTGTGTAGTATACTGAGGGCAGCAGCCCACCAGATGCCTCATGTCCCCCTTCATGAAGAACACCAAGCACAATGGCGAATGCACCAAATAACCCATTTTGAACACAAAGCTGCGACTGAATGCCACATTTAGGCGTAACCGGTGGAGGACACGCTCAGCAATCAACAATATTAAAGAAAATTTTTCAGTTCTGAAAGTTACACACGGTTAGGCAGTTTGTCTAATTTTGTGCGCATACGAAAAATTTGCTTTTCTTGAAATATGGCGTTACCCTCGATCCCTAGCGCATTATTTATGTGCTGAGTGTCTTGCGGAATTCCAGGAAATGAAATTGTCGCTGTTTTTGTACATTTTCTCATATACCCCCTGTCGCCTCTTTTTTGCGAAGATAATTTATGCGCGTCTTCACAATTGTCATTGAAAGTAGCAACAAATAAACTTAATCCCGTTGATTGATTTGATTGATTCTATGGTTTAACGCGCCGACGCAATGCAGGCGATGAGGTGCGCTGTAGTGGAGGGCTCCGGATTAATTTTGTCCACCTGGGGATCTTTAACGTACGCCGAAATCTCGAACACACGGGCATTTTTGCTTTTCGTCTCCATCAGAAAAGCGGCCGCCGCGGCCGGGAATCGAACCCGCGACCTCGTGCTCAGCAGCGCGACACCTTAGCCACTGGGCCCCCGCGGCGGGTAAATTTAAATCCTGAAACCATGTTGTGAATAAATAAAGACATGCGGGTTTTTATTCGCTGTTGCATAAAGGACAAGACGAAGTCATTTTCTCCACTCATCGATAAAGGGCAGCAAAAAAAGCGCTTTTGACATCTCGATGGGTGCGAGAGGAAAATTGTGTGCATGTAATTAAATATAATTGCATCTATTTAGTTTATGGCACGCAGAGCCACTAATACTTTTTCAAAGGCTTCCCAAAGAATTTCTGTAATATATATCTACAAAAAGTCAGCCCCAACCCCAGATCACAACTGGGCAAAAAAATAATGAAACATACTAAACAACAAAATCGAACCTAAAACTGGGTTACTATTACGGTTCCTGCAGTTACCAGTGTGTTCTTATTTTCTTATTAAGTTAGGGACATCCTGGATAAAGGGCACACAAAAGACTGCGTCGCTTTTTATACTAATGTTTGAAAACAGGTGGTAACCAGAAAAAAAAAGAGCCCGAAGGGGAAGAAATAATAGGCATCCCAGTGTTAACCATGTCACTGTTGGAATCACAATCCTATGGGTGTCGTGTTCATCTTTTTTATCAAAAATATTTCCGGGATAATAATGCTGATAAGCTCACACTGATAATATATGCGATGTGGCGAGTTCAGCATCTTCTGTTTAATATATTGTCACGAAGCCAAAGATGACGCAGTTGGCTTGAAGGAAAAACAAGCTTAGAGTTTCATAGAGTTTAATACAATAACAACTAGAGAGGAATCTGGCGCTGCGACCGTCCGCCGCAATGGGCGTAATGGGTAGTTCTGAATTCGGATTGGCGCTCGATGGCTTGTCGAAGTTGCGATGGATTGAATCGTCCAAGCAGTTTCGTTTTCGTTTTGACTTACATGAACGCATATGCTTGCCTACGCGGGGTGTTGCAAGAAGCGTTCAAAAATACGTTTCTCCTTGAACTGCATGCCGCGCGTGCACTGACGCCGCCCTGAGTGGAATGTTTTACAACCAAAGTTGCAAACTGGGTGGGTTATCAATTCGTTGCCGGCGCAGCGAGCCCGAAAACGCAAATGACGGCGCTGTGTGCAGCGAAGTTGTCTGCGAATTAGGAATTGCGGCGCTGCTCATTCGGCAGAGAAACGTATTTTCGAAGCTGATGACGGTTGCGAATTGCTTGGAACAGCCACACCTGTCGTGCGAACGCTGGCTTCTACGGCGTGGACCAGCAGTACCGGCGGCTGATAGGAACGCTGTTTGATGAATGCCACTAATTCAGGCTAGAACACCTTCCTTAAAAAGTAGTCAGTTTCTTTTTTTAGGAGCACAAAACTTTTCTTAATATTAAAAACTACAAGCGTCGAAACTTTTACGAACAGTTGCTGGAGAAGTTCGTGTCCCGCTGTGATCGGCGGCAAATGGCAAACGTGTTCCGCAAACCATCCCGACTCCACGTTTGCTTTCTATTTAAACGCGCCATTTTCTTTCTCATATAAAACCTGTTTTTGGTTACTAACTCTTGTGTTTGCCATGTCAGTTGTAAACATCGAACGGCGCAATAAGAGTTTCATCGAAAACGCAATATGTGCAGCCTTAGGCCTGTTTTGATCTTACGCAATCCGGTTCCAGAACTGCCCATCATTCCCATCCAGGCGTAAGCGCCGTCTAGGGGTTCGCATTGACATTAGCGCCAGTTTTCCCTCTATTAATTATTGCATGAAACTCTATGCCCCTCACAACTAAAAAAATACACAGGCGGCGAAGCAGAAGTCAACAAAATAACGTGCGCAGGCGAGTGTCGATGAATCGAATGCCGAGGCGTATGCTGTGCGGGTATTTTCGGCGCGGGTGTTTCTGGGACCGTCGAATTACATCGATAGCACTGTCGGTCAAAGAAGATTATTCTAGGGTAGTGACGTTAGGGCGAAACACTCTCCCTATCAAATGCGATAACCCGTGTGGCATAAAAAATAAAGAATGGAAGAAGTGCTTTACTTGGCACACAGATAAAAAAAAACCCGACGTGGCCGGGCGGCAAAAACAAAACATAAACAAATAAACTCAATACATGGTTCATGCCAGTATGGAGGCTGTGAGAGAAATTAATTGCAACACACCGAGGCACACATAGATTTTCCCAAGTGAGCCAGAGAAAAAGAACATCAAAATACTATCTCGAAAATTCTTCTACTTAAGTACCGTTGGTCCATTAATCAAATTTTACCGCATAACGTACAGCGCAAAGAAGTTACTAATGTTATGGTTTTGTTTCAAGCAATAAAATAGATCAGTTTATTGATCTCCTAAAGATTTACGCGCGGAACTGAATACACGCGTAATCAAGATTTTTCTTGGAGCTAGTCGTAATTCCCATTGACTTGACTGGCAAAACACGTTTGATAGGTAATACCATATCTCTCTTCTAAAAATAACCTTTCTTCCCACTACAAAACACTTACTTCTGCCTTAAGCTAGTCTACAAAGAGACAGTCTTCATATTATCACCATAAATTTAGCAGTTTCATAAAAAAACGTGAGCTGCCTACCTAAAAAAAAAACATTACCGTAGTGTACAGCCTATATACGGAATCTTACCTGCGGAGAGAACGCATACGACAAGAAGAGCCTTCATTGTGCTAAGCCTTGCACACCTTCCTGCGACACCACTGGTGGTCGGATTTTGTACGGCCACTTTTATTTATAGGCCCTGAGTGTGCCCCTAAGAATTCCAGCCGCTCTTTTACATTTTTACCGTTTGTCATTTGTTTATACTTATCGTATGACTTTGAACAAAAAGACGGCCAGTTGGACGCGTAAAAAATATGGTCGTTGCTTCCGAAGTCATGCATGATGTCAAACGTTAACCCGTTGTTTCAACACTTGCTTTTGTATTGTTTTGGAAAGAGAACACAATTTCTTAGAAAACGCCAGCAACGCGCCCTGTAGTTGTTCCCTGTGAAAATTCTGACGGTGCGAAATAAGCTATACAACATTTATTGCTAGCCACACAGCCTCACGGGTTCTTATATACCCCTTTGTCTTCTTTTTGGCGCGGTATATATACATATACATTTTTTCGGAAGCAACTCGCGCGCAGGTCGAACACGAAGCGAGGCAAAGCTGCGTTCGGCCCGTACACGAGAACGTCACCTTTGTTCTCCATGCTGTTTGGGCCTTTGACAAAAAAATATGGGGTTCAAGGTCGTTGCATAACTTTTTCGAATTTTCACCAGCTGCGAATTACCATTGTGTACCGAGCAGAGCTGCGGTCAGGCGAAAATGCAGCTCAGTTTCAAGCCAATCTGTTCTATTTTTGATCACGTATACTGCGTTGCTTTCGTCATGCGATCTGCTTTTCTTTTTCGCTGTCATTCCACGATGAAATGTGCTGCGATTGTGCAGTTTATATACTGTTTGCTATATAAAAGGTTAATATACTGTTACATAAAGGTTGTTAGATATACTATCGTGCTTCACAAAACAAGTAATGCGGATAAACATGTCTATTACCTTTTGCTGGCAACATAACTTCTTTTGTTGCTAGCCGCACAATTTCACTTGTCTGACAAAGCGCACATTTAGTGTGTGACCTTGCCTTCACTTATGATAAGAAAACTACATTATTCATAAGGACATTTTTCACCTAACGTATATTGTTACGCACAATACGCATACTTTCTACAAGTGGAATAAAAACATCCTGCAGCTGTATTTCCGGGTGGATTGTTGCGGAAACATGGGTTGTCGTTTGTAACGTTCTGTGGCATTTTAACGAAAGGCGCGTAGGTATATCCAATTTTTGAATGTTTTTCTGCCCTTTAAAGGGGGAAAAGGTACCAAGATTTAAAAAATCATCAGTCATTCTGCAGTGCGATGGTGGATGAGTAGCGAAGCTTTTAAAAACGCGCGACATAGAAGTGACAAACAATTTCGGTATAAAATTGCCGCGGTTGAACGCGGTTAAACAAATTTTGTGTATGCGATGAGCGATAGCTCGGTTTTTCTGCCGAGTTCGTGCAGTTAAGGCGCGCGCAATTGCACCGCAAGGCAAACCACAGACGCTTATCGGCGCAGTCGCCAGTCTATAAGTACGAAAGCTCATGCAGAGAACTTGAACGCGGAAAGCGCAGCCGTGTATATTTCATAATGGCATTCGCTTGTACTCTTTCCCTTTATCCCCCTATCCAATTCCCTCCCCTTGGAACGAACGAGATATTATACGCTTTCACTGTGCAACCACACGAGGCGCTGGCTTGACTTAGCTGAGCTTGAAGGTCAATTTGACAGTACGAGGAACGAGCCATTTTCTAGATTTGGCATGGATTATTAGGCTTCGTTTATAATTTGAGCTATGTTTGGTACTGGATTATCGTGAGGTAGATTACCAATTGTCCCACGATAACTGGGGCGATGCGGTAATTCAGCCAGGGCACACAGCGCTAAAAAAACAAGCAAACTTGTTCGTCTTGGATCGGGTGTGCTTGTAGCTTTTCCTGCTCTTTTTATGAGAGTCCTCGTCCACATTCCCGTTAAAGGAGCCATGAAGACAAAATACCAGTCGGGTTTATTAGAAAGCCGCTTAGTCCCGATAACAATGATACCAATATCATCGCCATCTTCGAACTAATAACGGAGATATGAAAGAAAACGTGTGAAGCAGTAGCGACCCCCTAGGCAATTTCCCGCAACTTTTCTATGACGTCACGGAACCTTGTTTGTGCAATTGGCGGCCGCCTAACTGACCTGTCGCGACGACACAAGACTGGACGTCTGTAAAGGGGCCTCTAGTTCCATTTCACCCCATCACTTGAATGCTAACGTGCAGTTACTTACTGAAAATTGTGATTTATTGTTGGCCCGTGTGACGTCATTCTTGCTCAAACACGTCACTGTGGCGCAAATTTGAAAGTTTTTAAATACTTCTTGCTTTTTTTTCGTTAAAAAGCATCTTTTGTGGCTCTAATGGAGCTGAGTGAGATACTGAATCCTAGTTCTTTCAAATTAAACGAAGTTGGATTTTCTCTTCATGGCTCCTTTAAGAAAACTACCTGACTGTCAGTACTCGTATAATTATCAATCTTATTGCATTACTTTATACATTTAAGGAACACCGCTTGCCCCTACGACGAGGCTGGAGCAGGGGGGACATGATAGACAAAAATAAATGTGTTTGCGGACAGCCCATGTACAAATATTACTTGTAGAGGTGATACCGTGTAAACAGCGCAAATTAAATCATGTATGTTATATTTACGATGAAAGGTGTGCAAAACTTACGAATTTACACAATAAAGCCTCGAGAAATGGCAGTATAAGTTTGCGAATCATTATTCCGGAAATCCTGCTGAAGAAAATTGTTAGAATTTTTTTTACAGATTTATACAGGCATGCATATGACGATGCCATCAAGCAGAGATTTCAATTTTCTTAGTAGTCGAGGAAACAAAAGGCTTAAAGAGTCAGACAACCTATTTTTGTGGAGTCCATGTCCTCTAGCTCTCATGAAAACCAGCGGTTAATACAGTGAGGTAACCACAAGACATTTCCAAAAAAAAAATGGCGGAAATGATTTTACTTTGCACTGATCTTTCTTACTTCTGAAAGGTGGCCAACGTGACACTACAGTTCATGTACAGACAACTCCGTTGGTTTTATTTCGCGATTCAAAAACCGCATAAAGGAATAGGAATAGATTTCCCGCAATAGCGGGGTTAACCTCTCAAGCGTTGTCGTTCCTTACAAGGGCCAAGTGCCAGTTTTTGTTAATTATAGTGATTTGTTATGTTTAAGGTCACTGTAGGTTTGGCGCGCTGCCATGAACAAGATTTGATTACCGGACGTTCTGCATGGAGCGAACAGACATGTCACGTGGGTGCTCTGTGCAGCGAGTCGTTTGGAAATACGCTGCCCGGCTCCACCAAAGCACACGAATGCAAATGGTGCCTTCCACAGACGCGGTGGATGTTCAACTTGGTGACCACCTGTGGCAGGAGAGCCGGCAGACTCCTTTCCTTCATCCCCCGAAATTTCAATGTTGTATGGACGCCTCGCAAATTTAAAGGGAGCTTCCCAGGCGTCAACGACGTACATGGATCCGCACTCGAGCATGGACGCCTGTACCCATTTAAAAGGGTAAAGTGGGTGGGTTCAACGCACTGGACCACGGTTGGTGTTGGACAAGTATTCTTAGATCTCAATTGTGCGCTGGCCGAGTAGGGGGAGGGGTGCGTCTACGGAGAATCATCGCAAACCGAGCTTCTTGTAAGGGCAGCGACGGTAGATGTGGTCGGCCTCTCCGCAATGGTAGCACAACGGGCGATTATCGGGCGTTCGCCCCACGTCGGTCTTCCTCGGCGTCTGGTATTGGACTACAGGGGGTCGGGCGGGCGACAGTGGACGGCGGTATGGCGGGGCCTCTTGACGACGGATTGGAGTAGGGCGGGGTTGACGAAGAGCTGCGGAATAGGTCATCGCTTATGGCTGGCGGGGTGCTTCGAATGGCGTAGTAGTCCCCAGTACCTGTTGAACCTCTTCTCGGATGACGTCAGTCAGGGAAACCACTTGAGGTTGCGGCGTCGTTGGAAAAAGTTTCCGAAGCTCCTCCCTGACCACTGCTCGCAAGGTCTTGCGCAGTGTATCGGAGCTTACAGTTGCGGTACCGATGGTCTCCGAGAACAGCGCGTTGACAAGGCGGTCTTACTGCCTCGTTCGAATTTTGAGCGTCTTCTGCGTCGCAGCGGCTTCAGCGGACAAGGCAAGTAAAGAGTTCTTGCTTTACTCCTCGCATAAGAAATCTCAGTTTCTTTTCTTCCGTCATTTCTGGGTGTGCGCGGCGAAACAGCCGCTTCATTTCTTCAACAACGATCACGACTCCTTCGTTGGGGTGCTGCGTTCGAGTTTCAAGCAAAAGCGCAGCTCGCTCTTTTCTCGCCACGGTAGTGAAGGCCTTAAGGAACTCGCTTTTCAATTGAGTCCAGTCGGTCAAAGAGCTCTCATGGTTCTCGAACCAAGTTCGAGCTGCATCTTCTAAGTAAAAGAAGACATGCCGGAAAGTTTCTTCATCGTCCCACCTGTTGAAGATTTGGACGCGCTCCAGCTTCTGCAACCATTCTTCGGGGTCTTCGGCGGGGGCTCCCCGGAACGGTGGCGGTTCCCTGAGTTGGTGCAGGAAAATGGGAGGAGTGGCTTGTTGCTCCATAGCGTTAGTTGCAGCGTTCGTTCTCTTGGGCCCTTCTGGCAGAAGACCGAACTCAGGCATTAAACATTGCAGTCGGCGGCTGGCTCTAGTTGGACTGGCTTGGCGGCTTCCAGAGGTCGCAGGGAGCATTAAGGGTGCGTCCCCAGCACCTCCCCCAGATGTCACGAAGCCAAAGACGGCGCAGTCGTCTTGAAGGAAAACACGTTTATTGGAGCGAACTTGTGCTCCCCTAACAACTCAAAGAATACACAGGCCGCGAAGCAGCAGTCAACAAAGTGACGTGTGCAGGTGAGCGTCGGGAGTCGAATGCCGCGGCGTCTGCTCTGCGGGCATTTATCTGTCGGCGTGAGGGTTTCTCGAAAAGTCGAATTGCATCCAGAGCACTGTATATCAAAGAAGATTATTCTAGGCTGGTAACGTTAGTTCGAAACACTCTCCCAATCAAAGGAGGTGATACGTGCGGCCTAAAGACTGGAACATGCTCTTCATTTGGCCCACGCTTAACACAGATAACATAGCCCGGCGCAGCCGGTCGGCAAAAACAAAACATAAAGAAAGAAACCCAAAATATGGTTCATGGCAATATTGACACCTTTGTACAAATGCTGAAATCCACTATGACAAAGGTTACCAGGTTGGATTCGTGTTCCACGTGCCAGTGCTGGTGCAAACACAGGGAGTACGCACGGTTGCGCAATTCGACGTCGTGATGAGCGGCATTTTTGCCGCTCAGGAAAGCTAAAATATTACCGCAACGCCCACAGAACGTTAATTCAAATACGCAAGGAACTGCAGACTTTAGACAAACGTAGGTGGAGGTCCTTCTGTGCCGCTTTATCTCAGATGACATCAACGAGCAAGTTTGGGATACGATTCGTGCTCTTCGATCGCCTGTGCAGCAAGAATGCATTTTCAAGGCTAGCGTTATATAGAGGATCGTTCGAAAAAGCTGTTGCGGACGAGTTCTGTACATGGATTACAAGCCTTCAGGGGCAATGGCCTATGATGAGTTTATCGCATCTCGCAATACCGCTAGGTCATCCTTCCAGAAATACAGTACGTCGTGCCACCCAGAGCTTGATGTCGGGTTCTCGCTGAGTAAGCTGTAAGAAGCCCTGCGAAGGAGTCGACGCAATGCTGCCACTGGACCAGGCAACGTCACCTACACTGTCCTTCGCAATCTTTGTGCCCACATGACCATCCATCTGCAGCATTTGTTCAATAAATTATGGAAAGCTGAGGAGATCGTAAAGTTCTGGAAGTTATCGAAGATTGCGCCTCTCCTCAAGCCAGGAAAATCACCACGTGCGATTGACTCGTTTCGGCCTGTCAACTAGTTGCATAGCCAAGCTAATGAGAGGATAATATTTTATCATTAAGTTGTTTTTAAAAAAACGTCTGGTGCTTTTTAGTCATGTATGTCAGGATTCAGGCCACGTCGATGCACTATGGACAGTGTCCTAAACCTGGTGACATCTATTGAACAAGAAGTCGCTCAAGGAAACATAACAATAGCTGCTTTTTTAAACATTAGTCGAGCATGTGACAACGCAAATCCTTTCCACATTCGTCAAGCCCTTGTCGAAATGGGAATTTGTTGCAAGATACTTCGATGTATCGAAAACGTCTTGAATAACAGAAAAGTATATATGTGCACCAGCCAAGGAGAGAGCCACCGTCGTGCAGCAGAACGAGGGGTTACTCAGGGAAACGTGGTAAGTCCACTACTGTTTGATGTTGTAATAGCGAAGTTGCGAGCCTTGCTTTCCCCGCAGCTGCACGTAACCATCTATACGCTGATGACATTTGCATTTGGTGCAGCGGCGCTTGTTACTTATCGATTCAAGCTGAACTCCAAGCCGGAATACGTTTGCGAGGGATGCATGTCTCTGCAGCAAAATCAGCCATTCTTGCTTTCACGCGAAAGGAGCTGCGTGGATTACCGCTCACCATGGGCGGTCAGCAGATACCTCGAGGAAATGTCACAAGTTTCTTGGTACGTGCATTGACAGATCGCTCACATGATGCCGGCATATTGATTATTTGCATGAAAGGGCATCACGCGTAGTCCACGTATTGCATTACCTCGCAAGCACGGGATGGGGTTGTTCATCCGATTCTATGCTTCAACTGCATGCTGCACTTGTCCATCAGATCGTACCATAGTCTATACCTGTTCTTCTTGGTCTGTCAAATCGTCAAGAGCAGCGACTGATTGTCAACCAGAGGCCTCCGTCTCTGTCTCGGAGTGCCCAGGCTGACGTCGGGAAATATGGTTCGCGTGGAAGTAAGAGAGCCACCTACAAATTCCTTGCGAGTGCAAGAGGTGCACCGTCATGACCTGCGCCTGACTACGAAGCAGGAGTCGCACCATTTGGCTCCTCGTCTTCAACAGCTTTCAGCGTCAAAAGTCCATGAGGTCATCTTTGGTGATATGATGGCCCTGCCCCTTGTGTCTGAATGGCAACACATCTCTGGTTTGTCTCCATGTACTGTTCCCTGAATTGACATCAATGTTGATACCCCATGACGCCCAAAAATCATATCTATCTACAATGGCAGCAATGCAGATGACGCTCAATTATATACATGAACATTATGCTGATTGCGTGCACATATACGCCGGTGGATCGTCGACAACCACCTCGTCGTCGTCAGCTTTCAGAATACCGAGTGGTCAAGCTCTCGCACCACACATCGTCGACAGCTGCAGAGCTTTACGCTGTATACCTTGCAGTCACATTTATCGTTACCATCACTTCACCTACTCAATGGGAACTATTCATAGATTCAAAAGCGGCTATTTAAGCGCTAAGCGCAAGTGCAGCTTACACCCACAACAATGTGTTGGCAAGGCGCATCTGGATGGATGGATGGATGGATGGAAATGACTTTATTGAGTAAATCCTGCAGTAGGTATAGCCCGGTTGACGGGCCGACCTCAACGTGGCCGTGCGTTTTGCCTCTCTTGGCAGCCCTACTCGACAGGGAAACCTTTGCGGAGTCCGTGCCTTTCGAGCGCCTTGAGAACCTGCTGGAGTAAGGCGCATCTGTGATGTGATGGCAACTGAAATAAGAACTAAGACAATAACATTTCAGTGGATTCCCGGGCGCATTGGAATACGTGGAATGTCACGAGCTGACCCAATAACAGCAACCGCTCATTCAAATTCCACATCTGGCACCGTGCCTTTCACCAGAGGTGCTGTGAAAAATTATTTGAAACAACTCAGCACACACATTACTTTGGAAACCAGGTTGGCCGATAAATACCGATTACATCACCTTCATCTTGACGTGGCCTACACCAAGAAATTCCTTTACCGTATTCGATTTGCTGATGACACATGCTATGCTTGCGTACACAAATCTCGAGACGAGCGTCATGTCCTGCTCGAGGGCCCTCTATATGCGACCGAGCGGGAAAGAATAAATGACAAGCTTAGCCTGCTATCTCGGACACCCCTATCTTTTCAGAAACTGTTGGAACCGTGGGATAATAATGCACGTAACCAAATCAAAGCCTTTCTTGCCTTAAGAGAGTTTTTTTTTCTTTCTCAAGTGAGGAATACGTGCGCACACTACTAAATCGGGGCACATTCCTCTGGATGAGTCTGGAAACACACAATGGTGTTAAATGTATAAGTGAGAGTATCCCTGTCGCATCATGGCCATTTTGTATTGTTTGTATATGGATGTATATAGGTTTTTCGGGTGACCATTGCCTTTTCAATGTACAGTCATCAAAAGTATTAACAACAACAAAAAATGAGGTGTCAGCGTATGCCTAGAATGGCAGCTTGCTACAGCGCCCAGGATAATCAGCGAATCAGCGATGTTGTGCCGCATGCGCAGGAAATGCCAAGAACAGAAAGCCAGCATCGGAAGCACCCATTATCAGGCGCCGAAGATGCGCCGGTGGCTACCGTAATCTGCCACTCCGTACATAGGCTGGCACCCGCTTCTTCGTTATTGTTAACACTTTTGAGGACTGTACTTATTCTAACCTTGTGGTTCATTAAGATAACTATCGTACCTTTCAGTTTCTCCAATGTTTAAGTAGCCAGATCCTTTTTAGGTAGGAACTAGCCTCTCCAATGAATCATTATTTCTCTCTGTCTCTCGAGCGTCTGCAACACCTGGTGTGCGCAGCATCTTCCTTGGCTGCCGTTAAATGGCGCTACTCGTACGCGCTTGGCGAGGCGAGGGGGGGGGGGGGGGGGGAGGGAGGGCTCCCCACAAGCGGATGGTTTGACGCAACCTTCACGCGGCCTAAACAGGACAATACGCTTTTCTTCAACAAAGCGTCAATGCTGATCACGGGTCCCATTACGAAACATTTTTCGTAGTGGTTTGGAGCCGCGAATGACGCGGGAATTGGGATAAAGCCCGACTGAGTTGACCGATACTGACGAAAGCATTTGCTACGTCGTAGCGTTGCATTCGGTTACTTCTATACCGCTATACATTACCGCTGCCTCGCTTTCTTCCGGTTTACCGTGTCGCAAAGACCGGCTGCAGCAGCCGCTGT
Source organism: Haemaphysalis longicornis (assembly GCA_013339765.2). Classification (NCBI taxonomy): domain Eukaryota; kingdom Metazoa; phylum Arthropoda; class Arachnida; order Ixodida; family Ixodidae; genus Haemaphysalis; species Haemaphysalis longicornis. Next base: position 114,315,059 of record CM023456.1, on the reverse strand, counting down.
TTGCGCCATGGAGTGCTGCGAGGGAAATGAGCAATGGAAATTCTCATTTCCATTAACTGCTAATTTCCATGGAAATTAGCAGTTTCTCGGCAAGTAAATTATTTTTAGGCATCGAATCAATGCTAATGTGGCTACGGGAAGGACAGAGTTCGTATTAGTTTACTTTCTGGATGCCTTCAATGTTCTTTTAAAGGGGACAGCATGCAGCCCGCAGCCGATCAAGAGAAGGGCAACGACTCACGACTCCAACGTAGCAACCAAGACTCTTGGGAAGCGGTTCCGGGGCGATCACATTGGATATTGTTATGTTTGTGATCTCTTGTGGCGTATCTTGCGTTTATGCCCCTGATATAGCAGTCTGAGAAGCCTTTTCTGCTTAGATCACATGCGCGGTGCCACATGGTGTCCTGGTGTTGCTGAGCTGCCGACGTTGGGCCGTGTGGGTTAACCCGGGTCTCGGTTCTGCGACTTGGAGCGGCACTGTCGTTGGGACTTGATCGATGGACCCCCCGAAAGTAGGCGAGTGATATACATTTTTGTTTGACGACAGACGATGCCTTGTTTCGCGCGAAATTAAAAACGAAACTTTCATAGTAAGCTGCAAAGGTTTAAAATGATGCATTTACATCTTCCTTTCTGTTTGACCTTATCTCAATGCATAGAGTATGCATTCGATACAACCATATTTAACTCCCTCCATAATACGTGTGCTTAATTCAAATGCTCCAGCCTGACCTGTTTTCTCTCGAACAATGGTGTTTCCTTAACAAGTTATCTATTAACGTACTGAAAACTTGCTTTGTTACAGTTTCATTCTAGGGAGAATCTCAGCCATTCCTTCCCTTTATATTTCACGTGGAAAAATAAAACTCCGTCATAATATTGACTTTTTGGAAGGTAATTGTTGAATCTCAACTTAAATTTTATGAGAGCGTAATCTCCATTATAAAAAAAAACTTTAATTTGACATAGGAGTTTTGATTAGGGCTATACGGTACTTCAACTTGCAGACTCTTCGAACCTTATACAGTAGCCGACCGTTTTTTCGGACTCCAAACATTCTGACCTGCTGGATATTTCGGACATTCCCGAGGAACCGCCGCTTGTCCCATAAGTGTACAAACAGACTATTTTGGACGAAATGAAGCCGAAGTTTAATTTTCCCTACAAAAGTTTGCGCGACAGAGCCAAAGTACGACACCAAGACAACGGCATTTTGAATCCTACCCACCAGTCAAGCTTCGGATCGCATGGGGATTGACTTGACTCTCGCGGGGGTAACAAAACTTGTTCTTGGAGGACATCATTTGGCATATGTAGTCTGCGGAGGAAGCAATCTCGAAACCGAAAACGGGTCATGCGGGGCCCATTTTTTTTAAAGACCACTTTTTTTATGCACCAGGTGACGCTGAATTATGAGTAGCCGCGTCAGTAGGTTTGTCTTGAATCATTCAGCTCTATTTAATAAACAAAAGTTCATTATTGCGCCTCGCAAATTTTTCGGGCTGCTTTTTTATTCGGACTATTTTTCGTTCCCCTCCAGGTCCGAAAAATCGGTCGGCTACTGTATTACGTTTTTGTTCACAGCCCTTAAATTACTGCATTTCTTTCCCACATCACACCGTTAATAACACGGCAAGAACAAATGCGCACTATTGCATTGTTCGACCGACAAGCAGTGTCTTCTCCTCTGTTCTATCAGCTTCGTGTTTTGCCTCGACATCAACTTTATCGCTACAGCATCGGTATCGTCTTTTTTAACGTTTTTTTGCGATCACCTCGTTTTACCGAGAGAGAGAGAGAGAGAGAGAGAGAGAGAGAGAGAGAGAGAGAGAGAATATACTTTACTGAGCCAAAAATGCTGGCGCCGTTAGGCGCCAGATGGGGCGGGGCCCTCTTCACGGGCTCCAAATGCTTTTCGGGCCTCAAGGCCCCTGGCGATCAGGAGGGTCTGGTCCTCCAGGGTGGGGCTGGTCCTCCAGGTTGGGGCTGAGCAGCACAGTCTGTCGATGCTGATCGGGGGGACAGGAGGTGAGACGGTGTGGGAAAAGTCGTACTCTCCAATTACGTGGTGGAGTGTGCCAACTCGTTTGCAGAAAGGGCATTCCTTGTCGTGTTGCGAGGGGGTGATTATGTTTTGAAGGAGAGGGTGGGGAAAGGATCCGGTTTGAATTTGCCGATAGATGCATTGTTCTTGTCGAGTGAGGGAGTGGTGAGGCGGGTTAAACGTGCCTGAGTATTTCGCGTTAGCTAGTGATTGGTTGTTGTGTGGTCTCCTCGGCCCGGAGGGTAGCTTCGCGGGACTGTTGATGGGCAAACTCACTGCCCTCGACTTTGGAGTGTGCTGGGAACCTATTGAACTCGGTCTTAGGATTTGGAGGGTCTGTCTTTTCGAGAATGCGGATCGCCGTGAGAGAGTGAGAAACTTTATTCTCTAAGCAGCCCTAGTCCGGGCCTTTGTGCCACACTCTCTTCATTAGGAGATCGCTGCTCCGCAGAACTCCCAGAGGTCCTCACTAACGCGAAGGCAGTGAGCTAGCAGGAGTTCTTGCGACGACTTGACATCCGGTGTCTCTCACGGGTTGAATGCGTGGGAGATGAGAAGGGAGGTGTCTGTGTAAAGGATTCCGTTGTTTTAAAGGTGATAGTCTTTATTGGGCTACTTAAACGCAGAAATTTTGGTCTGTCAGTCCGTCTGTTTGTCTTTCTGTCTGTGACTCGACTCAACCACCCGGCCAAAGTGAAACAGAGCTGCGCAGTAGCCTTATATACCCACCGCCAAATCTGAACGTCTAAGTCCGGTGTTAATGTTGATAATTGTCAGCATTGTTGAACAAGAACCAGACATTACGATGATATAAGGAAGAAAATTACAGAAGTTATATTTGCAATGTTCCTGTATTTAAAAATTCATGGATGCTTGGTTTTTGCGATAGAAAATGAAATACTACATCAACTTCAGAAAACCGTCGCCTGCTGTTGCCAGCGCTACTGTAGCTGCTGGCAGCATTTAAAGGGGCCCTGAAAGGCGTTTTGAGCACACTAAATTGACTAGCGCAATCGTTAGATTGGGTCTTCAACATCATCTGTGCCAAGTATTACTCTTTTACGCGCAGCGGAAAGCTCACACTTTTGTTGCAAAGTTTGTCGCTTTTTTCCTCACCCTTTCCTTCGTGTTTTGGGACGCCGCCATCTTCACATGTCTACATCATCGATTCCCAGATGTTCGTCCATGAGCTAGACATCCTGCTATTGGGCGGCTTTTTCACGCACTTCCGGCAAAGAGATGAGTCGTCTGCTCAGCGTCGGCTCGCCGCTTATCTGCCAGCGGAGTGCCGGAGTGCTTGGACATTTTACGACAAACGAAACAAGTGAAAACAAACGCTTAACCGTTTGTATTGAATGCAACAGGGCCATAACACGACATGAATATTCTCTTACTTGAGTACGTTCCATAAAGAAAGCGTTGAAGCCCCGTGGCACTTCTTTCTTGCAATCGCAGAGAACGCCCTGAGCCGAATGCCCGGGTTTGACGCATACATTTTATTCAACTTCCAAACAATCAGAGATGCGTTTCGAACGAACACAACGTCACAACATGCGCTGCAAGTCCGAACCGCGATTGACAGACGATGGGTTGCCTCCTCCTGCCCCTCGTAAATTCGGCACTCACCTCGCGCGCGGTTTGCGGGGACGAACAGCAGGTCACTTAACTCTGGCACAAGCCGAGATGGCTTTTAGCCACGCACACTGCACATACGCCATGCGAGGTTGAGTCGTACGCCGCTTGAGAAAGATAATCCAGACCATGGGAAGCACTATCCACCCGCAGAAGCACAACGTCGCATTTCATCGCGAAACAAAGGCGTCCACAACACACACACCATCGCCTCCTGTAATGCCAAACGCATCTCACACTTCCAAATGGGAGTGAGTAGTATGCCTGCAGTGCCCATATGCCGCGAGGTGGGGCCCCAAGCTGAACCCAGATCACGCAACCGTAACTGACTTCTAGAGCGGTTTGTGTCTTGTTTCCAGGGCAACCGATGTTTGATATTGTCAAAGAGTGCTCGCTCCAGCGCTAGAAAGCTCAGAGCCGCGGAGGAGCATGTTTTGCCAACGTTGCCGCTCTCCACCACGCGTCGCCCCAAGCTGAACTGGCGTTTTGTGCACGGGTTCTGTATCGCTTTAAAATGTCTTTTTCACATGCCGCCGCCAGGAATTACCACCGCCACAAAATAAGACCCGGCACCAGCGGGGCCACATCTGATACGGCGATTTTTGGATAAACAGTGCGCTGTGCATCCAAGGGAGCGAGCGCAGGATCCTCCCCGTGCGGCTGTGAGTTCGCCGCCGATAAAGAGTCGCGTGCCGCCGATAGCAAAGTTCTGCAGCAACGTACACCGCGAAAGGGCAAGGCCAGGCCACCGCACACATGCGGCCAGATTTTCGTTCGCTTTTCCAGCCTTGAGCGGAGAGCGGGATTCATGGTGTCAACAAAGCTTGCCCGTAGCAGACAGCTGTGTGAGCAGCGCAATAGCGGAAGTACGTCACCGCCGAGGAGCGCAGCATCATGGGAGGGAAGGCTCGCTCGCCGTCAACAGCGGAGAGTAAGTTGAAAGGAGGAGGAAACGCGGCGCGACGATAATACGCGGTTTTTGATTTACGATTTCTCAGCTAATACTCATCGCTTCAACAAAATTCTTGCGGGAGGAGATTGCTAATACATTGCTTTATTTTGTTACATGTACATCCACGCATCGGCGGAAGGTATTTCAGGACCCCTTTAAGAAATCAAACGGCAACAGTAACGAAAGGTTCCACTAGATATGTTTCGCTTTCCCCTTAGAACGCTCGTGGAGTAAGGCAATGTTGTTCTACAAACGTTGTAGTATGGTGCCTCGATTCGGGGCCGCCTCCGCCGTACGTCAGTGCTGGCATCGAGGCACCCGACTTGGAGCAGTGGAACGCGGTAAATTTAAATTAACTTGAGCAAACCTCTAGCGTGTTATCTTGGGAGGAGCGAGACAGGAGAGGAACAGCATGAGAGGTGAGCGGAAACTGAAAGGAGGCATTTACTTACCAGGGGCGCCAGTCGACCATCGTCGGTCGTCGACATTTGCAACGAAACGAGCAGCTACGCGGCCATTTTTTGTCCAGGAGTTTGGCCAGGGATTTCACTCTAGCCTTTCGGCGACCTGTGTTGCGATCGGAGTTCATGTTTTTGGGAATTGCTTTACTTTCGATTACGGTGACCCAGATAGTGGACATTGGTACGTTGTCTTGGATACCTGCCATCCGATTTTGGCTAGGATGGTTCATCCCGCATGGGGTCTGGGTGGTTCGGATTCGTTGGATGGAGATGTGGGCCTCTGTTAGTTCGCGGATGGTATAGTGCTTGCCCATGCCCAGGAGGTTTTCGTTGGAGGAATAGACGGGGATGCCCAAAGCCAGTTTTGTAGCTTTTCTCATTATAGCATCGAGCTGGTCGATATCTTTTTTGAGGAGTTGGAGGTATGGGGCTGAGCATACTATACGGGATATTACAAAGGCTTGAACCAGCCGAAGCACGTCTTCCTCCTTGAGTACCCTTCGATGATTGGTTACTCGCCGGATCAGGTGGACGATCTGATCCGATGTCGTTTTGAGTTCGATGATTGCCGCCCCGGCCTTGCCGTTTTAGATCGTTTAGATCGAAGGCCAGGATGGCTGTTAGCGTTTGGTTTTTCGCTCTCTTGATGACAAGCTAGTGAAGTTGTAGGAGGACGTCGTGGGTGCGGAGATGTTCGCGGAAACCGTACATGGTTACCGGCATCTGTCCAGTGGCGTCCAGGTGCAGTTGGATGCGTTTGATAACCATTCGTTCTAGGACCTTTCCCACGCAGGAGGTGAGTGAGATAAGTGCATGTTGTCGATATGTGGTGCTCTTCCCGGTTTGGGTAGGAACCGGACCTCGGCTTCTTTACACTCCTTGGGTAGTACCTCTTGTGCAGATACGTCGTTGGTGTGGTCTAGGAGCTCTAGGCGACTCTTGTTGCTGAGGTTGAGTAACCGGTAGGTGATGGTGTCTCTGCCGGGTGCGATGCCGTGGTTGGATTCGTAAATCGCCGCAATGAGCTCTTCGTCTGAGAGCAGGACGTTCCCTCGCAGTCGGGGAGAGGCGCGGGGCTCTTTTCTGATACTTGTTTTTGAGGTCATGGATGAGTTGGTCACTACCCCCCGTGGAGTGGTTGAGCGTGCGTATGAGGTTGCGGTTGCTGGCACGTTTCCCATTTAGTGGATCGATCATATGCCGGAGTAGGTTCCATGCTTTCTCTTGTTGATAGGGTTGCTTGTAAGCCGTAGCAGAACTTCATCTAGTTCTCCCTGCAGAGTTAGGAGGTGTATTCCATTGCCTGTCTGTTAAGGTCGTGGATGGACCTGCGAAGCTTCTTATTGTGCCTTGTCCCTTCTATTATTTGGTCAGGGCGTGTCGAGTCTCCCATATGTGTCACAGTGTGCGAGTTTAGTGTCAACGTACGGGGTTAGGACTGTGGGGACTATGGGTGTATTTGTCGACCAACTCGAGGTGCTTCTTGGCCCAGGCTTGATATGTCCGGGGCGCCGTTTGGAATGTTGGCTCGCGCTTCTTGTTGTCCGTAGATGTTTTTACAGAGTCGCTCCCAGTCTGTTCAAGGTGCCTGACCCACCTGCGCTGTGAAATTTGGCCCCTTCATAATATCGTGATACTATCGGGATCAGATCCGAGGTTTGTGCCTATGTTGTGCCATGGCACAAATCCCGGATCTGATCGCGATATTCGCCCAACACATTACTTAATATCCCCGATTTTTTTCACGCCGTTCATTTGGTGCTCCCATTTATACACAACTACGACGGCAAAGAAGATTCAGTTTTCCGCCCTCTCGCTTTGGAATTCGCTAAGTCCTGATAATTACACTCCGTGCTTTTATATCTAAACGAAAATATTTGCTGTTAGATATGACACGTTTGAATTATTTGTAACTACAGAAATGTGTGTTCATGTTGTGAATATTGCATTTATTTTCAATTTTTGGCTATATTGACGTTGCACTCATTGTTGTCTCTGTGTTTATGTGCTTATTAGTGTAATATTTTGCCCTTAGTTACTGCAGCATTTAATTTTCTCTTTTATTCTACTTCTATGCTGTTCTTTTCTTTTTTTTCTTTAAGTCAGTGTTCTTGATGTAGGCGTCGCTACCACCGGCAATGTCTCTGCCAGTGATAGCTACTTCAACTCGGCGTGCACAAGACACTCGAAGAGGTCGAGGAGGCGCGGCTGACTGCAGAGCTAGAGCGCCTCTCAACAACCAAGACAGGACGCCAGATTCTCAAGACCCTGGGTTACAACCCCCGAGAACCGGACCGGCACTCGAGCGACATCGGCGAGGATGCACAGGCCCGTAACGAGCGGACGCTATCCCCAAGAACGTCCACCCGGAATACAAGGAGCCGCGAGCGCCGCGGGCCAAGACCATCATCGAGCAGTACGCCAAGGACGAGCATGCCCGTTACGTCGACGTCGAGAAGGTATCGTCACGGTGGCCGTCAAGGCTACCACAGGTATCACGACAGCAGCAGCGAGCGGGCGGTGCACGGGTGCCGCGGACGCCGAGGAGGTCGCCATCGCTCTGGCGATATCCGAAGCCGAATGTCGCACCGAGCTCAGCGACTCAAGAACCGCCCTGCGCAACTTCGCCAAGGGTCAAGTTTGCGCCCAGGCGGCCGCCATCATCGGCAAGACCTAGCTTCAAGACCGAGAAGTTCACATCAAGTGGTTCCCGGCTCACATGGGCGAGTGCGCAGCTACGTCCAACCACCACGGATCACTTGGAGGAGCATGCACTTACCTTCCGCTCCCACGAGACCGACCGTCCGTGGTGATTAGAGAGCAAAGACTACCTATCAAGCTACTGCGCAATCACAAAGGCATACCGCCTGGCTCGACAGGTGATTCCTCCCCCCTCCCCCGCTCGCCAGGGACTGAGCCTGGAAAACGCCGTGTTGCTACGGCAGCTCCAAACCGGATCCGTCCTTGCGCCGGCAACGCTGCATGTGTTACACCCAGGACTTTATTTCAGTGGTCTGTGCAAAGTGTGTAAAATGGGTCTGGCACACCAGTGACGCATCTTCTGGGACTCTGTCCGGTTTCCAGACGAAGCGAAGTCAAGGACTTATCCGCCGAAACTCTAACAAGCAGTGGGCAGTAACGACAAGGACGTTCAACTTTGGGTGGTCCAGCAGGCCGGGGTGCGCTCGAAAAACAGGTCAGGCGACCCGGCAACGGGGTGCGTTGGCGCTTCGCAGAGTAACAGCAAACCCTACGTCGACGCCACGCCCGCGTTGCGGCGCGTAAAAATCGTCGTTTTTTAGGCATCAATAAATTTTTACCTAACCTAACCTAAAGTCAGTGTTCTAGGGATGCTTGCCACATATTTATTCTTTAACTATCAACAAGGGAGCTCCCGCCTGCGGTTTTTACCTCGGGACCTGCCCGTGTTTTGTACCCATACACGTATCATGTATATGGTTTGGAAGTAAAATTCCAATTCAGTTCAATTCGATGCAGTCCCAATCTTGACGCTGTGTCTTACTAGGCTTCCATAGGTACCCGTTTTTGTGGTACATTAACAACGAATATGCTTTGACAACAGCTTAAAGCGGAGTACACTGAAGTTCCCAGTGCCCAATGCGACCTTTTGATCTACCTGGTGTTTGACTGTTTCAGGGGCACATTCAAAAGGCATATAGGCAAAAGGGGCATATTCGGGGGCATATTGGTGTTTTACTGGACTCTAACCTAAAATTTAATTCTCATATCAACCTTATAAAAAAAAACTGCATACGGGCCCTAATTAAACCTCGTCCGTTTTTCTCACATGATGCGCTTTTATCACTTTAATTTCTTTCATTCATAGTCATTTAAATTACGTGATCGTAGCATAGGGCAACACCTATCATTTTCATGCATCATCAGCCCAACATATCAAAAATCAATCAATTCGCATTATCACCTGGAGCCATCCTCGGTCATATTCCCAGGATTTTATTGCGCCATTATAATGTGTTACCAATCAACAAGTTGTTTCAGTATAATTTAAGCATAATATTTTTGAAGTCTTTATGTTCCCAACTGCATTTCAATTTCATCGACCCGAAATTCTTAGTAAACCAGAACACCACAAGATTTGCCTCAAATAAAAATTTTCTGCTACCACGTGTTTTAACTAATTACGGCAAAATGACTTCAACTTTCACAGCCGTATCAATTTGAAATAGTCTACCAGCTGCTGTTAAATCCACTAAATGCGTGTCTTCATTTAAATCATCCTTGAAAAACCATCTGTTGTTTTATTAATTGTGTTTCTATCGCTTAATTCTTTTTTCTTGTTAGTCTTTCCTATTGTATAATTGATATGATGGCCTTGTACACCTACCTCGTACTTTTTCTGCTTCTATGGTTTACTCAAAATGTTGTAGTTCTTTTTATGTTGTATTTGCCATACATTACCAATTGAATTTGTTTCTACTATTTATTGTTGTTTTGGATAATAATTGCTTGTCGCTGTTCATTGTTTGTGCCTGAAGTTTACTCAGTGATTACCCCTGTTGTTAACTTACCGATGGTCCCGGTACAGTCTTCGACTTTGGAACCCTTGTCTGAAAAACTTTGTACTGTTGTATCACTTGCCTACTGCATTTTAATAAACTTTCTTTCTTCTTCAAAAGAAAAATGTCTTAACAGGCTATAGCACTTTGAATTGATGTGCCAGAATACAAAACTGTTTTTCGCTCTCCCTGCTGGGTTACAATATTTTGATGAAGCTTAAAAAAGGCAAAGTATTTAACAGCAGGTTACAGCGGTCTAAGCTAAAGTATCCAGAGCTCGACGTTTTCAGCGGATTATGCACGTGTACGCTAAATATATTTCGCCTCTGAGTTTGCAAGCCATTTTATTTAAAAGCATATTTTAATCGTATAATTATTTGCAATCTGATAATTAACATTTATTAAGCATTTTTTGCTTTTTTTGGCGAAAAATTGTGGAGACATACATTTTGCGCAAGGCCTTCTGTCTGAAATGGTGGGCCATTTTCAAAAATTTTTAACTTTTCGCAATCTGAGAATTGCGAGCTACTTAATTCCTACTAACCGAATGCCTATTAACAGAATGTTTTCTCTTGCCTAAATGTTTATTTAACGGCACCCCATAAAAGTAACGGTAATTTATGCTTAGTCCAATTTTCAGGCCCACATCTAGGAACCTCACGTGCTCAACGCAGATAATCGGACCGCAGCATTTTTCATCGAAAGAGGCGTTTCTTTTTATAGAGAAGTCCACCACAAGGAAATGTATTGCCTAACCGACCGCGAGTTCAACGTAAAACCTACGAACAAAAATTTGCGTGCACTACCGACAATTGGTAAGTTTTTTGCACTCCTTGCGTAAGCGGTGGCTGATTGTTTTCTTCTTAAACGGAAGTAACAGAACACTTGCCTCTATTTTTTTTTTCTATAGCCTATTCTGTGTTTTAGACGAGCAAGAAATAACGGGATAAGGCCGGGTTCAGACTGTTGCCGCAACTGTCGTAATAACTGAAAAAAAAAAAATACGTCATTTCGCGTCTAAGCCAACCGAACTGCGTGACACGCCGTTTTTTACGCCCCTAAATCACCATTTGGCTTTTTCGTCGGTAGTCCGAACATAGCCTAAGCAAGAAATAAGCGAAAAATAACATGCTACTGAAATCTGTCAATGTAGTTCACCAATGCATTCTCGTTCGGCGCAATAAAACATCAAAAACCTCTCACTATGCCAAATCATGCCAACGAATGTGTTTTTCATGATTTCAAGTCGAATGTCCGTGCCTAGGGATACGCATATGCATGACGCAAGTTATCCTAGCCTTATTGGACGAGTCCCTTTGGCTGCTGCTACGCGCAGCGTTACTGCTTGTTGCCGTGGCGTGTTTAGTAGAACGGACAATGCACAATAGCTTTGTGGCGATATTTGCTGTCTTGAGGGGTAGACGGCCTTTGCCCGCAGCTAGAACTGAGGCAAAGTATTTCTGGGCACGTGTTGCTTGGCGCATCTCCTTTCATTTACTTTCGCTTTCGGCTAAAAATATAGCGCCCCTTCTCTACTTGTGCAGTTTCTGTTCACGTGTTTTCAGGTATTTTTACGGACTTGATATTAGGCAGGCTTTTTCTGGACACGAAAAACACTCTGTATGCAAAGGTTACGGCATTTGTGGATGGGTTTGTCTACTGAGCCCGAACACTGATTGTGGTTTTCGGCATTATTTCCGGATTTTAACTGGAATGTGTGGCAGAAGTTCGAAAGGTTATCTATTGTTAATATATCGATTCGTTCTTTATTCCTCGCTTTAGCCTATGTCCCTTACGGTCCCTGCAGTGCAATGTTTTGTTAATCGGTAGGATTAACATTTTGAAAACGCACTCTGGCCTGCTGCATTACGAGTGGCGATATTACGTAACGTGACTCCTCTCATTTTTGACAGCGCTCTCAATATTGCGAATTTATTTATTTATTTATTTAAATACCTTAAGAGCCCAGAGGTCATTACATAAGGGGGGATACATACAGGAGGTTACTACAGCATCAGTAAAACACCATGTCAGATAGTGATACTAGTGATCAAAATGGCCAATAGCACAAGCAACATTACTAATAACACAGTAAGTAATAAACAAAGTAAGCAGTCCGCCATAACAGGGAAGGTATTACAAGAAATAGCAATAAACATTCTCTGCGCATGTCAACGATGGACAAATTATTGTCAACTTCTAAGTAATAAAGATCGGAAAAGCGAGGGTTCTGTAGTAGCGATGATGTTTGAGGGTAGTGCGTTCCACTCGTTTATGGATAACAAAAGTGGGGAAAGTTGCTATTTCTTAGTGCGTGAGTGTATGGAATCGACCTTATGTGCATGATCGACGCGAGCTGAAGCGTAGGGAGGCGGGTGAATGAATGTTCGAGAAAATGACGAGTCACTATGATATGTAAACTGTGGAAAAAAGAATGGCGGGAGTACTTTCTGCGCGTGGAAAGCAATGGAAGGTCCAGAGAATGCTTAAGAAATGTTACACTTTGGTGGCGAGAATGACGGGAGGTGATAAATCGAGCTGCTTTATTTTTGCACCGATTCTAGCATGTCAGACAATATTGCCGTATGTGGATGCCAGATGGTTGATGCGTATTCAGGCATCGATTCATCGACATTATACGATTCAAATCCTGCAATTAACGTTAAACCTTGGCGAATCACTCGCCGCTTTACACAACGCACAAACGAGCGTCAATATTACCCACAAGGTCATTTGATTTGAATTTTAACAGCGAAGATGTTCTTGGTTGAGACTTCCATGGAAGGAAATGCAAATTCCGTCGCAGCGATATCGAGAGGACATAGCCCAGCGATAAGGAGAGTAAGCGCCAAGCACACATGCGGCAAGTGAAAAGAACGCTTGAACTAGAGGCTTATTTAGGCAAACCTTTTCTAAACTTCTAAATCTAGTGGCAATGTTTATACTTGCAACATTGTTGAGCAAAAATAAGGCATTATATAACCATATTTGAGGCAAGATATTAATAAATAAGTGATGTTTGCGTTGTGTTCTTTTAATTAAAAACGCATGGCTGCTTGATTTTCCCCAAAGCAAATAAGCAAATACGCCTTGAAAAAGCGCTCGCGGCGCCCCCTCGTGGCAGTGTTCCAAGTTCGAAAGTAACAAAATGTTCCAGTAGATGGTGCCGGCAGTGGAACACGGCAAAAATGAATAGTCGGGAACGGAATTAAAGTCGGCTGGCTTTTTTGACGTTTCAGGAAGCTTAGCCTTGTGATAAGGGAACGTCATGCAGCTTCGCTGTTAACATCAGCGTTCGCGACGCTAGGTCAGTTAATCTGGGCTTATTTTTTTTCTGTACTTATAGGACAAGCGTGTCCTACTGAGACTATCTCAGTAAGACACGCTACATGAATTTATAGAATTTGCAACTCCCAGAAACGTTGTAGACGCTCCCAAATTGGGAATTCTGGGACAGTGCGTAAGGAGTCATTCCATGTGCTCATTTTCGCACATTCCATATACGTATGCTCGCCTTGATCTATGTCTTTTTATTATTTGGTTAATTGTGAGCTCTTTAGTAATAAATGGAGCTATGACTTTTTTTTTATAGATGCCCCGTGTTCCACATGCATACTTATGGAGCGTATCGTGTCATGCGCTACAGACGGACGGCAAGTCAGACAAATTTCTGGGGAATTCGTCAAATAATGATTAGGTTAGGTTATTTATCTGAGTTATTTATTTATCTGTTTGTGCTACCCTCAGTGCTCGAAGTTGTTTTGGTACTTCCCACAAATACCGTTATTAGAATAAACCGTTCGGGCGTCATTCGGCTTGCCTTAAAATCAGGATATAGTCCAAAAACCTCAAAACCCAGCACTGAACTGGTAACAAGTCGCGCTATCAAGCTCGGACCGGTAGGAACAGCATAATGAGGATGAGGATGATGCTTATGATGATTATTGATAATGAGCGAAGTTATGACGCGTCATCTTACCAAAATAAACAAAAAAAAAAGCTAATATAGCTATGTTTTACCTCTTCGTTTAATACTAGCGCTGCTCTTAGGGCACGCGCAAAAAATCTTATTGGGCACGAAATACTTATTTTTTCTGTTACAGGAGGGGGTAGCTGTCCTAGGCAATATTCCCCCTCTCTGCTTTTCGTCTACCAGCATTCTAATCTTCATTTCGTCGCCTCGACAGACTTGAAGTTAACTACCTCTGTGCTACCCTCAAATCCTAGGGCTTCTGAAAGCCGAATATTTCCCTCTTGATTTGGATGGATACCATCGCACGCTAACACTATAGGCCCCATCATTTTGTGAATACTTCCCCACAAAACTCTTAGTTCGCAGGCAACCTGCTCTAGCCTCAAAAAGCAAAGCACTGCCCCGGGAATTATCGTAGAAAATTTCCTTTCTGATGTCCCATTTTTCAGCCCTGTACATCTCTAACGACGTTTTAGTTACCATTTTTTCTCTCCATTTGTTCGTTTCTATCTGCCTTACCTCTTTTTGGTTACCTTGGCGGTCTTGGCTTCTCCGCTGTTCTTTCCGTATTTCATCGTTAGCCTTCTAGTCTTCCTTAGCCACTGCATGTTCACGCTTTCCATGTATAGGTACCTAAAAACTTTAGGTGTCCACTTACGTTTATCCATTGCTCTCAACCTCCTCTCAAAATATATTTCAATCTGCTAACTTCAAACGACGCCCAGCCCATATCTCCCTGCACTGCTTCGTTCGTTGTTTTTCCATGCGCTCCTAAGGCCAAACGGCCTACTACCGTTCTCTGGTTCACTTCAAGGTCTGCTAAAAGGTCTGATTTTAGGCAGAGTACTGCATTCGCAAATGTGAGACCCGGAACCATTACTCTTTTCCACACTCCTCTCACTACTTCATATTTGTTAAACCCCCACAGAGCTGTATACTTCATTGTTTCGCTTTCCCTTACCCTTAAGTTGCTCCTCTAGAGTTCTAAAGCAGTGGGAAGAGCACCATGTACCTCGCATTAAGTTGTTATACCCTTCGTTTATCCACACTCCCAAATATTTATATTCCTTGACTCTGGGTAATTCGGCATGGTGGATTGAAACTGCATCAGCGCTAGTGTCATAGAAAGCCATTGTTCCCGATTTTTCGGCGCTTTAACTTGAGGTCGGTGGCTTCGTGACCGCTAATATTTGTGAGCCGTTGCATATCGGTGTCGTTGTCAGCTAAAAGAACAATGTCGTCTTCGTGTAACATTCCCGGAATACGCTGTTGTACCACTTCGCCTTGCAGCAAATGCGTTAGACCCTACTTGACATTCTTCCGGTTGCTTTTCTAACCGTGCCGTGTAAAGCATAAACAGTATTGGGCTCAAAGGGCATCCCTGTTTCAGTCCCCGATGGGTGTTGACCTGCTGGGCGCATTTCTGTCCTTCCCATGTAAGGTGCACTCTATTGTCTTTATAGATTGCTATAAGGAACTGTACTAACTCGTCATCTAATCCCTGGAGTTTCAACATTCTCCACAGCCGTTCTCTGTTTACGTTGTCATATGCCCCTTTAATGTCCAAGAACGTAATCCATAGTGGTCTATTGTGTGCTTTCGCAATTTCAATGCTTCGCGTTATCATGAACAGATTGTCATCCAGCCGCCTGTCTTGTATAAATCCATTCTGCAGTTCCCCAAGTATTTCATTTTCTTCCATCCATGCTTGAATTTCTGATTTTATCGCCTGCATTACGAATCTATACACCACTGACGTTACTGTAAGCGGTCTGTATGAATCGATACTGGCTTTGTTACCCCTGCCTTTATATATTAAATTCACCCTACTTTCTAGCCAATCCTGCGGTATTTATTTGGTTTCTATCACCTTGCCTATTGCCCTGGTTAACGGTGCCTTACATTTAGCTCTAAGCAAGATTATCAGCTGCATTGGTATTCGGCCCGGGCCAACTGCTGTTTGGGGGGAAACCTTTTGCTCTGCTTTTACATGCGAAGCATCTCTTGCTCGGAGGGATGTCACGCGTCCGTGCCCCGTCCGCAGCGCATCTGATGATGATTGTGGCAGGATGCCCCTAGGAATTGGCCAACCAAAGAATCCATCACGAGATAGCTTCGCATTCAACCACCGTCGTCATCTTCCCGTATGGGAACCGCTGAAGAAGAAGGAGAAGAAGACAAAGCTGCGAAGAGGAGGGCGTGTACGTTGCTCTCAGCCGGCGCACCAACGTCAACAAGCTTTACCTCACCAACGCTGACGGAGACTATTGATTCTACCACAGAGACGACAACATCGACAAGAACATGATGGACGAGTTTCCGTGCCTCGAGAACCACCGCTATACTCACCGTAACACAACAGTACTTGCGTACCTTTGTCACCGGTGTGGACCCGGACGCGGAATTCCCTCTGGCGCTACTAAACACCAGATCACTCAACATAACGGCAACACAATGGAACCACACGGAACCCCTATGATGCTTCGCATCCTCATCAGGGTTCCCCACGGGAAGATGGTGTAATTTTTTTTTCAATCAAGGTGTTGCAATAAAGGTTTTTCCAATCAGGCAGAGCCCCGTCTGCCGCACCAAGACGGACGCGAAGGATACAGGTGGTCTGGACAAGGGTTCCTGCTGGTTCAAGACAAATAAGAGCCGTTACGGAATAAATGCACTTCAATGAACGTTTTTCCTAATAAATGCACTTCAATAAACGTTTTGCCTCTTTGTGATTTTGCCTCTAAAAATTGAAATTTGGGGATTTAATGTGCCGAAACTAATTCTTCGCTACAAGGCTACATTCTTCGCTACAAGGCTTGGCTACATGGGGAGGAATTGGAAAATATTTTGAGCACCTGGGGATCTTTAACGTACGCCGAAATCTGGACACGCGGCCTCTTCCGCTCTTTGCTTTCATGTGAAAAGCAGCCACCGCGGCCGCATCAGGTCTGAAAGGCCGAGGGTTAGCCACGTATTGTGATAGGACTATTAGAGCTCGAAGCTTCCGCAGCGAGACCTCCGCCCAGCCAGAGAATACACTGCGGAGGTCAATTCCACTCGGTGGAAGTACGGAACGCGCGGGTCCGAAATTACAGGTCTGGGTTCTCAATTGTCATTATTCCTCCCGTGAGCCGCCTGTAAATTATGGCTTCCTGCTGGAACATTTCGTATGCAGTTCAGA
The DNA here is from genome assembly GCA_013339765.2 of Haemaphysalis longicornis. Lineage (NCBI taxonomy): Eukaryota > Metazoa > Arthropoda > Arachnida > Ixodida > Ixodidae > Haemaphysalis > Haemaphysalis longicornis. Next base: position 114,298,275 of record CM023456.1, on the reverse strand, counting down.
AGCCGACAGACAGGAGATGCGAGAAAAAGCGTATTTCCTGTGTTAACACGTAAATTAGCGAGGAAAAAGCGCAATTTACACTTTAATTGTGCACCCGTTTAGATGAGCTGTCAGTACCTGGCAGTGTCGTTTAAAAAAATACGGCTTCTCCACTTCCCGCTGTTCCATCACGCTGTCATGGCCTTACCCTGCCGCAACCCCACATTGAACCAGCCAAGGAGGAAGCAATCGCCTCGCGGCGTTCACAAACACCAATTACAACGCATCCAGGAGCGGATCCAGGTTTTTTTTTATGGGGGAGGTCAGGTTCTATAAGCAATGACGATGAATTGTGATGGTGATGAGTAGTCGGAGGAGGATAATGAGTAGTCGGAGGAGGCTGTGCCTGTGTGCGCACCCGCGCCTATCACCTACATTCACATTCCTAGTCCCTAATAATTCCGTTAAAGAGCAATTTTTGAAATTTTAATCAACATTTTAATAGTTTCCTAAAAACCAGTGCAGCCTTCCCAGCAAAACTGGCACGACTTTTAAGCGGAGAAGATGATGAAGAAGAAAAAGCCCATCATCCTGTTCGGTTGGCCGAAGGAGCTTACGCCCTGAAGAAGCCTTCTACCGGACATTTTTTGCGCAAAGCCTGATCGTGGAGGTGCGTGAATTTTACAAATGTGTATTGCGTCATTCTCACTTTGAACATGCGTATTGGTTTCACGGCCTAGTTGTCTAGCTGGATGATTGAGCACTGTTGCAATCCGGCCAATTAAGCCCACAGCGCTGCAGCTCCCTACGGGAATTCAGTGGCCGCCGGTGTATTTCAATACGAAAGAATGTTTGAGGGTGTTTTATGGAGCGTGTGAGGTACCGAAAAGCGTAGAGGAAATCGGGGATGCATAAAATCGGAGCGCGAGCCGAGAAAGAGAAACAGCACTGCCGGAGGAGGGTTCTGAGAACGGGCGATGGACGCACATAGTAACGCCACCGCGTGGGCTCAGAGCTTCATTCCAGGCACTAGCGGCCGGCGCCGAAGGCAGAGAAAGTACGCCACGGCAAGAAAGGCGAGCGAGTGCAGTTCGAAACGGCACCCGCCGTAACCACCGTGGGGAAGAGAGCGGATATGTGAATAAAGCTACTGCGCTGGCCCGGCGGGCGCAGCATGAAAAAGTTCAACAGAGAATTCAACAGCAGATCAACACAAGGTACAACTGCTGAGCTCACGCATTTACATTCTTAGGAAGTTTGAAGCCCCCCTCATAACTTTTTCGGCAAGCAAGGTCAAAAAGAAGGAACCTCTCAGGGTCTTGAATGTCGCAAGGTGGGTTTTGTCGTTGTGCGAGTTTTGAACCCGACCGTAACGTCAGATAGTAAAATAAAAAATAACTACCTCCCTTGTTGCTTAAATATGCGAATTGATATCTTGAGTGTTTCACCTGTGAAGAACATATTGTCTTGCAAGTAGTTTTAACATTGGGTTAGCATGAACCTTTGTCGGCACCCGCCGCGGTGGCTCAGTGGCTAAGGCGTTGCGCTGCTGAGCACGAGGTCGCGGGTTCGATTCCCGGCCGCGGCGGCCGCTTTTCTGATGGAGGCGAAAAAGCAAAAACGCCCCCGTGTGTACGAGATTTCGGCGCACGATAAAGATCCCCAGGTGGTCAAAATTAATCCGGAGCCCTCCACTACGGCGCGCCTCATCGCCTGCGTTGCGTCGGCGCGTTAAACCCCAGAATCAATCAATCAATCAACCTTTGTCGGCCGAAGGTTGGCAAGTGTGTCTAAGAGCCCCGTTGGGAATTTCTGTAAATCTGCTGCTTTCTCAGCCCGCAATTTGATTTTCAATCAGCGCGCGCACAAGATAAGGGCGCTGGAAAAGTGGTAAACGCATGCGCGAAACCTCGAGTGAGCTTATGTTTTTTTTTTCTGTCATCTATAAAAGAGCTGCTTTACCGCCCTTTCACGCTCGCGTATACCTTGCTAGCTGCGCATTGTCAGTTTCGCTGCGGCCTAAAGTCAAGTGCAGGATGTTCCAGCTCTTGACCGCTTGCTCTTGCACTGCGGCGTTGCCTTTCTTAACATGCGAACTTTTAAACGCAACCTTTTGACCTCTATACCGGCGTTCTATTCGAAACATGCGTCGTTTTCTCACTTCATTTAGCCGTGAAGTCGCCGTCGTCCGTGCAGTTCAGCTCACGGGCAAATGTATGAATGGCGGCCTTCCCGTCGGCTATACTGCACTTTTATATACGACTTTAATAGAATTAAAGGATATCCCGATTTCTACTTCCTGTGGCGTCCCTCTAAAATTGTTCCTGCTACTTTACTACACCGTCAATATTGTCACGCAGTGAAGTACAAATCGAGGTTCATGTACAAATAGGGTTTATTGGATTGACGACGGAGGCGAAAAGCACAAAATAAACAAAAGGTACAGGCGTTATTCGCGGCGATATTCCTAAAGTCACCCTAGAATTTTCTCTTTTCCGGCCATCTGCAGCGAGAGTCGATTGTGCCCACGATAGCAACACGAACACGATGTCCCACTGCGAACGTGTGTAGGCTAATTTATGCGTATACAAGACCCGGGAATAACGCGTAAAAGGGGCCATGAAAACGAAACCCAAGTTTGGATTATTAAAATGACTGTTTTGTCCTGATGACAACGAAAATTTCATCGCAAACGTGAAACAAATAATGGAGATGTTAAAGGAGCCATGAAGACAAAATAAAAGTTGGGTTTATTAGAGAGACTGCTTAGTCCCGATAACAATGATATCTTCGAACAAGTAACGGATATATGAAAGCAAACGTGTGAAGTAGCCGCGATCCCCTAGCCAATTTCCCGCAATGACGTCACGGAACCTTGTTTGTGCGATTGGCGGCCGCCTAACTGACCTGTCGCGACGAGACATGACTGGACGTCTGTAATGGGGCCTCTAGTTCCATTTGACCGCATCACTTGAATGCTAACGTGCAAGTTAACGCACCGAAAATTATGTTTTATTGTTGGCCCGTATGACGTCATTCTTGCTCATAACACGTCACTGTGGCGCGAAATTTGAAAGTTTTTAAATACTTCTTGCTTTCTTTTCGTTAAAAAACATCTTTTGGAGCTGTAATGGAGCCGAGTTAGATACTGAATCCTAGTTCTTTTAAATTAATTAAACGAAGTTGTATTTTCTCTTCATGACTCCTTTAAAGGGACAGACAACCGTTTTTTGTCGAGTATATTTTTTAAACCCAAATTAAAGGGCATCAGTTGAAACACCTGGATCCCGAAAGCTTTTGCTGATAGCGCCCTAGAACTTTAGAAATCGGAATTTTTAGGTCTACCAGCCACATGTTTCCCGCCAGAAGGGAACCACGGCAATGAGCCGCGCGGCAAAATACCTCACGGGAGATTAAAAGAGGGATTTAAAACTCGTCCCTGGCTAAAACGACAATCATGGGCAACATTTCACATTCCTTCATGCGTTTTTTGAACCGAGTGTTGAAATCGACGGCAAATTGCCTGGACACATAGTGTCACGTTTACACGCCAGATGGCGCCAGCTTACAGACTTCAGAAATGTTAGTACAAAATTGACATTTTTTTCCGCCTGTTTGTTTAGACATTCCTGGCGGCTATCCCGTTATACGAAACGCGGGATTTCATATGAGCTAGACGATACGCACTCCGCAAAAATTGGTCAACCCCATAAAGTTTCATGCCTTAATTGTATAAAACTTTATCGTCTATTTATGCCTAAAAGTTATCCGTGATAGGAGTGCGGACAATTTTAAAATTATTCGCGCTAGAAGTGCAGATAGGGACAGCCCAGCAAAACAAGAAGCGAAAGCAGCGACGAGGTAAAATTTTCAAAAGAATGTTTAACAATAAATAAACAATTTAAACTTATGGAAATGGTCGTGTTAAAAGGTTTGTGATAAGCGAGTAAATGTGTCAGCAGTTTCAGTAGCTGCAACAGGTCATGTGACCACCACACGTAATGTAGTGTCATGTTTGTACACTATGAACCGCCACCTTTCAATTTTCGAAAGTTTAGTGCTAAGTTAAAATTATTCCCGCCAACTCGCTGATAAATCGCTTGTGGTTACGCCAATGTTAAAACGCTGGCTTTCGTATGAGCTAGAGAACATATACTCGACAAAAATCTCCCTCTAATGGAAACATATGAAGCAGTGGCGACTGGCCAGCCCTCTTATGGCGATTTTAGGTGCGGAGTACCTTAGGACCTCACAATGTCCGTCCGCGTCCGTGCGCATAGCATTTACAATCGCAAAAAATCACACAGGCACCGGCAGCATGTGTCTGGTAGACCAGACAGAGTTAGTGTCAGTCGTCTTACCCATTGGGCTACGACCGTGAGTTATACCTGAGAATCAAACGGTTATACTCCCTCGCCTGTAACGGAGTACCTTAGGACCTCCCAATGTCCGTCCGCGTACATCCGTGCGCACACCACCATCAAGCGAAATTCGATTTGAGCCATGAGTTGCAGTTTCATTTAGGGAATAATCAAGGTGCAACTCACGGCTCAAATCGAATGTCGGACGGGGCGCAAATCGGATGTCACTCAGGGCGCAACTTGGATTTCATTTCGGGTCCCCGTACCGTACTTTCCGGTGTATAAGTCGCACTTTTTTTCTGAAATTTTCGTTGGTGCGTCTTATCCACCGCAACAATATACTTTTGCCGCACTTTCTAACGAACTGATCCTTGGTGAGTTTACCCGATTAACAAGTGCGTTTTGTTCACCGGTGCGTCTTATACACTGGTGCGACTTATATGCTTTTTTTCCCCGCAAAAATGTCGTTTTGAGGGGGGTGCGACTTATACAAAAGTGCGACTTATAGACCGGAAAATACGGTACTTCGCACCCTCGCCATCATCCACGGAGTGGAAATGCTGCCATTTTTTTTGTGACGTCACCAAGTCCTGTTTGTGCGACTGTCTGCCTTCAACCTAAGCCGCCACCGAGAAACATAACTGGACGACTGTGGCTGGACCTCCGGTCTTGTTTAATCACACCACTTGAATGATAACGGGTAGTCAACGCACTGATTACTCTCTTTTTAATGCTTTATTATAATAAGTCACTCCTGCACATATTACGTCACTGTAGTACGAAATTTGAACGTTTCTCAATACATCTTGCGTTGTCTCGGTCAAAAGAGCGTCTTTCAGTGCTGTACTGGAGCTGTATGAGTTGCGAAACGCCAATCCTTTGAAATTGAACGTTTATTTCTTCATGGCCCCTCTAAGTCCCCTTGAACGATTTCTATCTGGATTAAAGTTTTACTACTCATACAAGTGCGTTCGGTTCATTGCGCATAATCGTACTTTTCTCAAACCGGCCCTGTCTTGTTTCTTCTGCAGCGTGCCCTCCCCCTTCGGCCTGTCGAAGTTAAAAAGGCTGCTCATATAGCTGCAGCTGGCGTCATCGGAGCTTAACAGCGCTTCAAACCCTGCGCGAGGGAAACATGGTAAGCAGTGGCTTGAGTGTGGCTTGAGAAGGCACGTCACTTGCGTAGACCTGTAAAAGTTGCCGCCTGTTTGGCTATTGGTGTTTGGCGTATTTATTTATTTATTTATTTATTTATTTATTTATTTATTTTATTTATTTATTTATTTATTTAAATACCTTACGAACACAGCGGGCATTCCATAAGAGGGGGGATACATCAACGCAGCTACTCACAGCATCATTAAAACAGCGTGTCAGGGAACAACTCTAATGCAGGATAAAACGCAGGCTACTCATTGCATGAGCTATTGCTTGCGGATCATACGCTTGCGCTGCCCTCATCCAAACGCAGCTGTGCTGGATGTTAATCTCTGTCTCCGCTATGAACACCTACCTTACTGGGACCATGATTTCCTTCGATATATACGGAAAACCTAGCCCTGGGCTCAAAAAAAAAAAACGCTTGCGGTTCGAGTTTCTGTTCCCGCAACGCCGCAGTGCAGCGTTCGCTGTTATATTTCTCTCCTTTGCACACTGTCTATACACACCATCTCTTCGCGCGTGTTTCTCCCAAACATATGCACATACGGTAGCGGAGGGTCCATGAGGACCCCATGTCTTAACCACGGAGAAAAAGTATAGTAGTAGTAGCACGTGGAGTAAAAGTAAAAAGAGGTGCTGTCGACATTACTGCAGGTCTCTTCTGATTGGCTCTCTGCCTGTGCTGTTGAGGCTCAGCACAAGCACATGTCATATCACTCATTGTACAACACATTATTTAACATCAACTTGCTAAGTCCATCCTCTATACAGATTCCATGAGCGTTGTGAATGCATTGTCATCTCTGAAGCCGGCCCCGCGAAAACCCCGTAGTCAATCTAGTTTTTAACACAATCGCGTCTGTGTATGCTCTGAACAGGAACTGGTCCAGTGCTGGGTTCAAGGCGACGCGGAGATCACTAACAACAAGGTGGCAGACGAAATGGCCGCTGCTATTGCACTTGGGAATACAGTGGACATAACACTACGGCACACTGCGTCCAGCCGCCCATCAGACATCTTCGTAACCTATGGCGATCGCAGTGGAGGGAACAGACAACAAACTACACGTAATCAAACCACCCTTGAGACGATACACAACTGACTCAAACGGCAGATTCACTGAAGCAGCCTTGTGCAGGTTGCTGATAGGTCACACACGTATGCAACAAACTCGCACCTGCTCACAGAATCACCAAGACCCCTGTAGAGCAGGTGCGGAGTACACTTACCCGTGATTCACGTTTTAAGACCGCATAAACGCTTCCCGGAACACGAAAACATATTCCGACGCACCCATTATGCTTTTTAGCTAGCAATTCTGTTTTCCATTAAGGGTGTTTCACGTATATATCAGAGGTCAAATGTTTATAGCTCATTCATATGATACGTAATCACCACCCGGCCCTTTACACCGGCTATCATTATCATCCCACTTGTCATTATCTGAGCAATTTCAGGTTTTACATCGCTTGCATTTACTTTTAATATTTCTGGCGCTCTTTGCCCTCTGTTGACCTTGCGCCATTAAGCGGGAGTTATCATCATCATCATCTATACACCAGTAATTTATATTTTAAGCGCTTTGACTTTTCAATCTGGCCGTGCACACCAGGCAATCATCGTCATCCGTGCTTTGCTTTTCACGTTTGTTAGCCGGAGCGCTGGACAAATCTTGCAAATTTTTGCAAATAATGCGCAGTCTAAATGAAGTCGCCTAAATTGTTAAATATGAAGAAGCAGTGGCCAGGCCTTAACTCGATCATTTGCACAAAATGTCACTTGTTTTAAGAACGTCGCCATGCATTTTGGAATGCAGAGACAAAGAGTTCGGGGAAAGGGAAAGAGAGAAAATGTTCGGGGAAACACAGCGATGGCTCAGTGGCACTGCACTCGCCTCTTATGGGAGAGGTACCGGGTACGAATGCGCTACCGCACGGAACCCACCGGTTTCTTTAATGGGTACTGGCGTCCCTGATCGACGAGTGCGGACCTTTGAAAGTGGAATCCACGCCTGAAAAGCTGCCTTTACCCCTTCGAGGGGCTCCTGACCCTTTTCCAGCTGACGGTGCCCCCGGCCATCGTGCCGCGTTGCCGCATTGCCAGGGGGTGGGGGGTGGAAGAGTACGGCGGCATGTCCTGCCACAGGCGGTTATGAGTTGAGCGTCCACCGTGGCTGTCGAAGTCCCCAAGTGCATTCGTGTGCCCTGGTAAGGCTGGGCACCTACCGGTAAAATACCGTATTTACCCGATTCTAAGCACCCCCTTTTCCCACGATAGCGATGCCCAAAGTGAAGGGGTGGGGGGGTTCTTAGATTCGAGAAACCTAAATTACTCCCCCCCCCCACCCCCACCCCCCCCCCCAGCGGCTGCTTTTCGCATCCGTATCTTGACGAGGCGTGCGCAAGGAATAATGATTTATTTGGCAAGCATTACAAAAATAGGTACAGACAGGGAACCCACTTATTAAGTCTGATAATCAGTTACCCTCACTACCATTCGAGTCGGTTGTGCCGTTTGGGCCGCTGCTCTATTTCCCAGCAGGTCGTATTCTATTCCGTTGAAGTGTCTTGTAATTGATACTTCATAAATTACTTGGCCACAGCGTCAACTCGGGGCCCGCTTCCACGCGTCTGAAATCCACCTTCGCAGCAAACTATTTTCCAATTTTTTTCCTAAAGTAGGGGGAGGTGCTTAGAATCGGGGGCGCTCGGCCTGGCCTGGCGCTCGGCCCTTGCTATGGGACTACAACGCATGGGAAGTTGACACGGCTTGTACGGGAAATCGCCCCTGTGGAATGGGGACGGCTGGAAAAATGCATCAACTTTTTTGGTACCACATGTGATACCACGGTGGCAGTTTCGGCGCCTGTAAAAGTCGTGAACATTCGTCAGGCGGCCCAGAAAACGCTCCGAGGAATATTGCCTCCCAGTAGGAAAGATGGATGTCGTATTGCCCATGAAATTGATTGAAAAAAAACTTTTGTTAAGTCAGGAAGACCAGGAGGTCCGAGCGTGGGTGAGGGAAGAAAGGGGAGAAAATGAAAGCGGCCACTCCAATGCTTGTTCACATTGAGGTCTCCGATGATGTGCATTAGTCTCTAGAGGCAGTCATAGGCCGGGGCAGAGCCACTATATCAGGTTATTTAGTGGCTTTAGTGTCAGGGCCTCAATCGTGTCCGCCGTTAAGTAATTACAGGACGATATTCACCGATTGCCCTGTCATACCCGTCGTGCTAGGCCACTCTTAAGCGAATACGTCGCTATTTGCGCGAGTAAGGTGTGTCAGTAGAGTTGGGTCGGGTTGAGGGTGTGAAGCGGTGGAAGTACGGTGGCGATAGAAGGTTGGACATGCCCTGACAAAGTATACCCAAGGTCGGCTGGGAGTCTTGAGTGACAATAAGGGCATTGGGGAGGAAGCTAAGGTGTGTACCATTTACTAAGTGTTTCCGGTGTGAAGGCAGTGTTCGTGATAAATTTGTTGAAGAAGAGCTGGCCATTACGTGGTAAGGGCGGAAGGTTACTTAGATAGTCTGCACGAAGGTTTTTTTTCGTTTGCGTCTATCGACTTTGTAGCTATCAATCAGCAACGACGGATGTGGTGTAGGCGAACTAGCCGGTTCCTCGGCAGTGACCAGCGGAGTTTTACTTAACGAGCCGGCTGCGTGAGCCGCCTTATAACCAATGGAGTTCGACTCAAATGTGTCAGGTACCCAGCCAAAGCGGTCAGCGATGTGGTTTCGTTGAAGAATTGGCACTTGAGAATTTCATGCACACTGGGGTAAGTGGGGGTATGGGAATGAAGTATCGGCAAAATCCCGTATGAGTCTGTGATGAGCCTAGCAGAGTTGGAGAAACAGTAGTAGTGACATACTGGAGGAATGATACAACGGCCTTTAAAACCGTACAATTCACCTTTAAAGCTTGTTAAAAAGGGCTAGCATCCATGGGGACGTCCTCGCCAGAGCAGGGAGTTCAGGGCACGTCCATGCAAGGCCACCAGCTTTGAGGGGTCACCTGGAATTAGTGTATATGTCGATTGCGCTGGCTTGCAGTGCCGTCTGAATCTGCAGAATGCGTTGTCTATGTAACTTGGGTTTTTGCGTCCGACGGGATGCGAGTGCGGTGCTGTGACACTGTGCCGTTGTGTCCAAGGTGCGACAGACACTAGAAATATGCATATTTTGCGGCTTTTGCGTTCGTCCCATGCAATGAGTGAAAGCCCTTGGTGGGTCAGCGGCGCCGCTTGAAGGATGGCCATGATGCTTTGGCCTCTTCTATGATTGCTGAGATTGGCGGAAAGGGGAGCGATTCCTACAAGCTGTGGAGGGGGGTGTGCCGAAGCAATCCGCTCATCACACACATATTGCCGCTATGTAGTACCTGCATATTCTTCGTGTGAGTTTATCGAGGTCATAAACCAGTGCCCCGTAAGTGAAGGTCCTGGCTGGTGGTGGAACGAAATTTACTGGCCTTTAGAAGGGGAGGGGACGGGGAGAGGAGGCCCGGACTCCGGCTCAGGGGAATCCGAGTGCCATGGACGCGACCTCTGCACTGCCGACCAGTAGGAGCTGGTCCTCGAGGGAGATGAGGGAGATGAGGGCTCTCTTTGAGATGATTCCGGAGGTGAAGTATCTGCATGCCTCTGCCGAGTCAGAGACTACGTACAAGAAGGGACATTGTTGGTGACTGGGCAATGGCCGAGGCGATTGTCACCTCTTCGGCTTCTAGGACTGAGACCGGTGGCAGGATTGTCACAGCGGAGACGGTGTTTCCATCCCAATCGACCACTACTGCAACCAGAGGTCTTTGATTGTAGCTGGCGCCCCGGATGGGTAGGGCTGCAGCATCCGCGTGGAGAACCGCCTGTGGCGGGATGGACGATAAGTGAGCTTCGATGGTAGCAGCTCTTTTTCCACTTGCGGTCACAATGTTGCATCGGGTACATATTTCTAGGGATGGGATCGACATGTATTCTAGAACGCCAAGTTGTCGATAAGGAGTGCTTTACTCGACTCTCGTGAAGCTCATGCGTGGGGAGGTCCATGCGTCGAAGTACGTGGGCCCCGCCTTCCTTTTTTCGAGCCTTCTGTATTGACACGTCAGGTGGACTCTGATTAGTTCATCCATAGTGTTGCAGAGACCCAGTCCTTCAAGTTTGTCCGTATTGGTCTAATGTGGTAGGCCCAGCGCCTGTTTATAGCATTTCTGTATAATGATGTTTATCTCGTCAGTTTCACGCGCGGAAAGACGGAGGTATGAATGCCTGGACAATTCGCGTTATCTCCGCCTCTCTCTAGCACAGTTTCTACTTGCGATTATTTTGATTAACTGAATTACTTGTCGGCATGTGGACTTTTTTTAATGGTGATGGTGATGCCAATGTTGGCAACTTCAGGAATTAGATGTCCGCCTACGTGGACTGGGTCGTCTCTTAGAGCTGCGAACCTTGCTGAGGCGTTTGGGGCCGTCCAGTAGAAGCAACTCCGATTTTTAGCGGGGAACACTTCCGACCGCAGCTACGGGTGATGTCCTCTACAAGGATTCCGCACCTAGTAGTTTTTGGGTTATGGTGAAGATGCTTGATTTCTTTCCCGTGGTCCTAAGTCATCAGCGTAGATCGCATGCATCTCCAGCCTCCTACTGTCTGTAGTTGGCCGGGCAGTTTGAGTAGTGCCAGGTTAAACGACAGTGGCGAGCAGCACTGCTCCCTGAGGTGTTCCTCTATCACCCAGCTGGACTGCGTCGGAAGTGATGTTCCCGATCTTAATTTTGGTCGTTCTGTTCGTGAGGAAGTCCTTCAAGTACTTGTAGACTCGTGCGAAACACCCGGTTCCGTTTAGGTTCGCAGAGAATCGCGCTGTGTAGGATATTATTGAAGGCTTCTTTGAGGTCTCAGGATCAAGATTGCCTGTGGGTTGTCTTTATCAAACCCATCAATCACTTGACGCTTTAGTTGGAGCAAGACGTCTTTGGTGGAAAGGTGTCTCCGAAGCCAAACATTGTTTTGGGAAGCTGTCTCTGTAGCTTCGAGGAAATGTTGTAGCCTTCTCAGCAAGATCCTCTCCATGAGTTTGCCTACGCAGGACGTAAAGGAGACGGGCCTAAGGTTGTTAATATTGAGTGGTTTGTTCAATTTAAGAATAAACCGCACATCAGCTTCCTTCTATTCAGCCGTAATTTTGCTTGATTGCCAATATTCATTAAATTTGCACAGAAGCATTTCCAGGGACCGGTCATCCAAATTAAATAGCATACTATATGTAATTTGAATCGTGGCCTGGAGCACTTCCTTTCCGACTACCATTAAGTGCGGCCCTCACCTGGCGCATTTCTATAACGGCCTCAAATTCGGTATTTGGTTGGCCGATATAAGGATGGTGAAGGGTTCCTCTGGCCGTTTTGTAGCGTGAGCTACACTGGCCGAGGTTGAGCGATTTCGCGTGGCTTCTGGAGAGCCATGCTGCGCATGCGCGAGGAGCAGTGACGTCACACGGCGCACAGAACGTTGCTCGCTGCCCGGCGTCTCTCACACCCCACGCGCCCAGCGTCTTAACTGACCTCCGTTCCGCACGTGGCGGCCCTGTCCACTTGATGATCATGCGAGGGGTGGCCGGGTGTGCAACCGATGGCTCGTGCGTAGCAGCAACACCGGCTTGCGCCTGTGGAACCAGCTCAGCCCTGGGGCGATTGGTGACACTGCGCCGGAGCCGCTTGATAAATATACATGTGTCCCATAATCCGTATACCGTGGGTGTGCCATTGAAGCAGCAGTAAGCATGATAATCAAGCTAATCCTAGACAACCAGGAAAGCTAAGAATAACCAGCTGAACCTTAGCTTGCACTGCTAATTTTTTAGATAGAGGGATGTTACCTCATCGAACAGGTGTTGCTGCCAGGCCGGTATACATGTTTAAAATTCTGGCCATGTTACGATCTAGTACCGCTCTACCTGAATTGCGATCGATTAGGTACTTCAGGAGGCTCCATGTTTTGCGGAGACCGAGGCTTCCTTTCATTTGTTCGCAGATATTGTGCCGTCGGCCATGTTGTAATTTGTTCGCATGGTCCTCCGCTAGCCTCGTGATATTTCGTAGCCTCAGTCTAAGTCGGGCATTCTACTTGTGTTTCTTTTTCATCTTTCAATTAATTTTATACGCGTCCTTCATAGGCGGATTAGCCGTAAGTCGGCTTCCGGTCTCATCGAACTGATAGGAATGGTTCCCGTACATTTCTGGACCTCGTCGGGAATTCCTTGCACTAGGCTGTCATAACTTGGTACGCCTTTTCCGTCTTCTGCAGTTTAGAGGGTGCTCTTGACCCCTTACGGTGGTCTCGAAAACGACCCCAGTCTACCACGCGAGCCGTGCGGGGGGTCGCCTCGTAGTTCTTTCGTCGCCGAATTGTGATTATGATGAGGTGATGGCCCGACCCTGGTGTTTCTATAGGACAAACACTGACACGCAGTGTTGGGGCTGGCTATAGTCACGTTCTGGTTTGTATGTGAAGTTCGCAAACCCCCATCTCTTGTAGGCGTTGTCGGATCATTGAGCACGACAAATTCTTGGTTTTAGATGGTCTTCATGAGATTGGCTCCACGGACAGATTCGTTGTTATATCCAAGTAAAGGGTGCGGTGCGTTGACGTTTGCTTCCAACTAGGATGGTCTTGATTATGTCGTCGACAGTTTCTAAATGTCATGCGAGACCTTGACCTTCAGTATATGTTCACGATGAAGAGGTTCTGCGATCGGACGCCAATGTTTCTTGCGTGGAGCTCGGTGACAACGTGTTGGCATCCCCTTTGCGGCGTGTCGATCTGCGTGGAGGCTATTGTCGTATTGATGAGGGTCACCGTGCTCTTTGTAGTCGGGTCGGTGTGAACATAGTATCCAGGCAAGGAAAGCTTCCAGCGGCTCTCTTTTAGTGCAGTGATGTCGGATTTACAAGGCATGAGGTCAATGTAACTGATAGAGTTCCGTACCTTCTGTCGCAGCCCTCGACAGTTCCATTGCATGTGATTGTTACTGGGAGTTAGTTTTAATATTTGATGTCATGGTAGTTGCTCTAGGTGTGGAGAAACACTGTTAAAGTGAGTGTAAAATCCATTTCTTAAGGCCTCTATCTGCTGTTGTATAGCGTGTTGCATTTGTGCGAGTTGCTGAAAAACCGTAAAGATAGTTTCTAGTATTTTCTCCCCACCGTTTTTAGAATCATCTTCGGTTTGTTTTTTGACCGGTTGCTTGCGTGGTCGAGCAGAGTCTCTATGTTCACTCAATTGTGCAGTCGCTTCCTCGTTTATAGACAGAAGTGTCATCGTTTTCTTCGGATCAGGTATGTGTAGGCGGTAAAGCGGTTCTTTTTTTCTTGAGGGGACTTTTCATTTCGTCACCTTGACGGCTTTTCTCGAATTTTGCCGTTAGTACAGCAAATTCTTTCTTTATGTCACTAATTACACTGTCTTTGGCTGTGAGTTGGCGCCCTTCGCCTTAGTTGGCCTTGCGCCTTTAACATACAAACATCATCATCATCATTTGGCTGTGAGTTCTTGTTTGAGGAGAGTGATTTTTCTGTTGGCTTCTTGTAGTTGCTGGGTAAAAGTCGCCTTTTTGTTTTGTTGCGCGCCATATGCGGTGAACAACTGTAGCCCAATTAGGTATTTTTGGTATCGAAATATCTTTAGCAGTCCTAACTGTGGAATTAGTGGTCGTTCGCGTATGTGTAGTTTGAGGTTGAGCTGTGCCGCTTGTTATGACTCGATAGTCCATGTTTGGATTGACTCCTTCAGGCTGGCTGACTGTTTTCGCGAATCCGCATCTTCTCTTTATGTGAAGCGTTACGAGCCCGTTCTTGTTGTTTATCCATTTGTCTGGTAGCGTAGGGGGCACTGTACATCTGCAAGCACATTTTCGATGCCGATAAGTGTAGGACCCCGCACAGTTGGCACGTAGCTATACGCATGCATGTTCTACCTCAGTGTTCCATTTACAGCACAAAGAACATGCCTTTACGGATAGGTTTGAACAAGATGTGGCGAGATGGCTGAGTTGTTTGCACACATCACCAAGGGGCACACTTTTCTGTGGGCCTTGGCTAACGTCATTGTTCCGGCTTGAGTCACTACTCCATATTTATTAGACGCCTAATGCTGTGAATGTCTTTCCACTTAAGAGCACAGCACTTTGGCGGGCACTGTCGGCGTCGTAACCGAGCTAATGTGTTCTCGTCTCGGTGAATTGCACAGCCCTCATAGTTGGTAGCTGCACAGCGCACGTAGCGTTTTCCTTCTCCTGTAGGCGCAATTTAACCGAAGCCGATAACGCATTTGAAGCGATGCACTCTTCCCTCAGTGTAAACTAGGAAATTGAGAAGTTCGCGCTCAGTGCGTCGGGGTGGGGGACTGTGTTTGTTTGGCATATTATGTAAATGTTATCTGCACGCTAGAAAAACAATAAACATCTCAGAGATCTAGTCATGAACCCTTGACCGAACTTCGTTCATCACTCAAGCCAGTGAAGTGAATACGCGCTCAATGCAAACTGTAACGCACAAACTGTCACCGCAGGCGCATCCCGCTGTGCCACCAGCCAAGAGGGCCTCGTCGGGTTCAACTGCCAGCGCCACTTCGAAACATCCCCCATCGGAGCTCACGCAACCACAAGCCGCGGGTGGCATTCAAGCCAAGCACTCAAAGCACAAGCACGCAGGCAGGTCATCCATTTCGAGCTCCAAAGGCCCCAAGAAAGCAGTGTCCTTTGCCCCCACCTGTGGACGAAACGGAACCCTTCGAACCACAGCGGCGCTCTTCCCTCGGGCTTTACCGTAAACGCGGTTTCCCGCGCCCGCACAGGCGACTTTCTCTGAGTAACTGGCCAGACGGTTTCACTTCGTGCCCGAAACATCCACCGCTAGTGCCTAGCATCCCTTCGTTCTACCCTCCCGGAGTGTCCCCCCTGGCGCCCGGAACGCCCGTCCAGCTGCCGGGAATGCCACCCCTCATCGCCGGCAACCCCGTCCCGTTGCCACCGGGCTTCTTCCCTTCGGCGCCGCCCTTGCTAGGCCTAACTCCGGGAGCGGGATTCGCGTTCCCTATGGGCGGCGTGGCCCAGCAGCCCATCGTGCTGCCCATACCCATCCCCATTCCGATGCCTTCTTCCAACGGGTCGCACGCTCCCATCGTGATCCCCGCTCCACCGCCGCCTTCGCCACCGCCGCCTGCGCCGTACCCCATCTATCCTCCTCCGGCGGCGCCGGCTGGCGGCGCGGACTCGATGCCGATGATGATGATGATGATGCAGTCGATGCAGCGGGAGCGCCGAGCGGAGGAAGACCGTCGCGTGGAAGAGACGGAGCGTCGCCAGGAGGACAGGCGCGAAGAAGAGAGGCGCGAGCGGAGGAGAGAAAAGCAGGAGGAGAAGAGGAGGAAGCACAAGGAGAAAGAGCAGGAGAAGCGGGAGCGCAAGAAGGAGAGGGAGAAGGCCCTGGCGGAGCGCAAGAAGGAGATCGAGCACCTCCAGGAGGAGAACAAGCGCCAGATCGAGGAAGCCAAGAAGCAGGCGGAAGAGGCGATAGCCAAGAGGAAAGCCGAGCAGGAAGAGGCCGCGGCCAAGAGGAAGGCCGAGCTGGAGGATGCCCGTCAGAAGAAGGAGGAAGGCAAGAAGAAGGAAGAAGAGGAGAAGAAGGCGGCCGAGGAAGCGGCGGCAAAGGCGGCCGAAGAAGCGGTGATAAAGGAGATGTCGGAGAGGCATTCCAAGCGGTCTCTCGAACCGGGGCCACTGCCGTACGATGTCATGCCGCCTGCGTCGAACCTCCCGGCCTTGGGACTTGACTTGAAGTGCGTGCAGTTCGCTTCCTTTTCGGGTACTCCGGGTTGTAAACAAATGCAAGAGAATTGATTGGCTGCACCGCCTGTAAACACAGCACTGAGCGTGATCTCTCAAGCTAGAAATTAACAAGGTCACGAAAACTGATTCGCATCTTCGTATAGCGGAAAAAAGTAGGCAACCACAGAAAGACGTTACAGGCACAAGCGATACGTGATTGCTACGTCATTTTGTGGTTGCCTCCCTTTTTCCGCTATAAGAAGCTACTGCGAACCCGCAATCTCTCAGGAAAACTGTTTTAACTTTGAATCCTTCACTCTAAAAAAAAAGGCGGTGCATTTACTTACAGAGCAGTAACCAGTTACTTGGTACAGCATTCACTATAGGTACTTAATGCTTTATTAAACTGGCCATGCATAGCCTAGTAAAAAAAAGTCCCGGACCATTTCCAATAACGTGATACCTGGTGAGGCGCGAAGCATGCAGTGTATAAGCGTATTCTTGGCGCCTTGGCATTTTTGTCACGGAGATGAAGCCGTTGGCGGGTAGAAATATACAGCTTTGCTGTAAAGGTTTCGTGTCTTTGGAACACGAAGCGTTCTAGCGCGAGGCTTTGGAAAATGAATGTCCCGATGTGTTATTTTAGTACGCGTTTTTGCCCACGGGAGATGATATGTTCTAGCGCGAGGGGTTGGAAAACAAGTGCCCGGTGTGTTAGTCAGACTGTCGAACCGGAATTGGAACCGAACCGAAAACTGGAACCGAACCTGTATTTTTTCCGCCATTTTAAAAGGAACTGAACCAGAACCGAAACGAATCGAAGGAACCGTACCGAACCGGTGAAGGGTCTTCGAAAGCTGTATTTCTAGCTCTTGATTATTGTGCGCTACCTTGCGTCTGGAGATACTTTTAACCACTCGCCCGACAGTGCCCCCAAATATTATGCATAGTCTGTGCTTTCACATCTCAACAGGTTCGCTTCTTATAACCCTCAATTTACTGACATTGCCCGTATATACTACCAATTTGCGTTAGATACTCCCCATCCCCCCAAATTTTCTGTTGCATTTAAAATAATTGAAGTTAGAACGTATATTCCGAAGTAACATATCATGGCTCATTCTTGACTAAGCTACCATCTTTACTAGAACCCAATCGCTGTCACCAGTCGCTGAAGCGTCATTAGCAAGTTGCTATCGCCGGTGTTTCCCCATGATCAGTGAATCACAGGTATAAACCAACTGTTTACTTCTAAACCGGTCATGATCTTTCGCAAATTGAAGGAAGGTGGTGAGAATGAAATCTCTCTGAACGCCACGTGCAACGCTTGACAGGTGGAGGTTTACGCCGACGCGGGCAGCTTCCTACTTCTAGAACTGCTAGGGCACCCATGTTAAAGCTAAAACACCGTTTAAATTACAGTTTCAGGTAAACCAGGATATAACTAGATTGACAAAATCTCGTAAATTTTTTTGTTACAGGCAGGTTTCGGGTTAAGGCTTGCGTGAATGAAGCAGAAACGAAACCAGAATGCTAGACATCAATGAAGGTGAACTCACCATTCAAGGACTCGTTCTACAGTAAAAAACTGCGCGATTTGCGCCTGCTACTTCCGGCGAGCTTAGGCACTACACAGCGCTCCAAAAGCGCATGGCCATTTACCCCCGTATTCACACGCGTAACTAAATTATCAATTTTGCCCTTCGAAACTTTTTGGCTCCAAACGCGTTTCAAGAACCAAATTTATGCTGACAGGGCGCCTTTTCGTGAACTTGATGCTGACGTCCGCACTCAAAATTGTGCGAGAGCGTGCTAGCTGGGATACCGTACCGGGCGGCGATGTAATTTACTTGCTTGTTTTGAAAAATAAAGAAAAGGTTTCGTTTTCGGGCAGCGGAACTCATCACAGGCGAACCAACACCACAGCTAGCAGTGGAGAAGCCCGAATACACGCCGACAGGCAGGCCTATAGCACCTCAAAACTTGAGTGTCGAACCGACACCGCACTCAGACGTGGGAACGTATGTTCGTTTGCGGTGTGGGCGAAAAAAAAAAGTGAAGGGTAGCTGCCCTTCCGACGTGGTGTCGCGCTACACAAGCGAAATCCTCAATGGGTGCTACTTTAGCCATCGGATGGCGCTAGCCCCTCCGTCCACCATCATCATCATAACGAATTTCGTTTTCAACAAGTCTAGACGTTTTTAGATGCGACGCATCTCTTGCTCTCGGGCTTGTCCCTCCTGCGTCGTCGTCGCGGCGTCCGTCCACATCCCTCCTCCGTTCTTCTCTCCCACAGCTGTGTGCAACACTCTCACTCCGGCTCATTAGCATACCACAGCTGGCGCGCTCGTTTGGCGCGCGCTTCGCTGCGTTAACAACTGCTCGCGCAAGTGCGCGCATGCGCGATCCTCCGTTGTCTCCTCTCCTTCAATCGCTGTGAATATAAAGCGGGTATCGCGCCGCGGCGGTTCAGTCAAGCGCTCGCTCTCGCACTTACGTGACCTTGCTTTCACTACTACGTGCTTGACTTGATTCTTCTGATGAAGACGTGATGGAAGCGACGGTCCCTTCAGTGAGTGGTGTGACACAACAATTACGCCCATCGTCCCGCGTATAGGAACACCCGCATGTGATGGAAATGCATCATACGCGTTCACAACACGTTTCACGCGATTTAGAGAATCAACAAACGGAAACACCAATTGAACCCCCCGATGCGTTGCATCACACCAGGGTTTCCTCGCGGGAAGATGGGCGTAATTTTGTAGCCAGTGGCTTCTTACAGTAGGGCTAGTATTCGGTAAGTTAGTGCGTTCCGCCAGCCGATTTTTCAGTAAAAGTTTAAAAAACAATGACTGATCAGCGTAGCGAGTTCGTTGCATCAAGGTTAACCGCCGCAACGCCTTCGCTATACATAGAGGTCCCAATCACGTGGGCTTCAATGACTAGGGAAATGGGGAATGAAAAAACTTCTTTAAATCCAGGAATTCGTTACATAGAGGCTCGTTACATCCAGGTTCAACTGTAGTCATAAGCAAATGAAACGCGATCACAAAAATATGAACCGGAACACACAAAAAGCGCGATTTTTTTCAATGGCGGTCAAATCGACGCGTACGCGTTAATTGTAGTATAGTTGGTATTTTTGTAGTAATTGTAATTGTAATTTTGTTGTTTTTGTGACACCAGTATAACCCCCTTTACCTTAGGTAATACCCTCCCCAGAGGGCCTTTAGGGATTTTTGAAATAAAAAAAATTACGGTGACAAAGTTGGGAAATGTGGCTTCACAAATGTACCAATCGCGCGCCATTATTTACCTCCACGAAAAGATTTTTAAAATTGTGCACGTTCTGGGTGATATTTTTCTGTTCGCGTTTCATTCGTCCATGACTGTACACGGAAAACGTAGCAAACCATCAAATTTCTTTTCAAAGGTAAATTCCTTGCCTCATGTGCGAAAGTACGTGTGGGTGTGCGCATGAGTGCATCTGTACACATTTCAAGGTAACAAAAAAATATCGCGGGCGGGCAGACCCTCTGCCATCCAGAGAAGCTGCCTGCCCGCCAAAGATGCTGCCCGCTTGCCAGTAAAAGCCATCTGTGTGCCTGTTTTACGGCGTGACAGCCAGAAGATTCTAGCGAGGATGCGTGCTTTGGAGACGAGGGTCGGCCCGTCACGAGCCGGCACGCGGGTGGCGGGGGGATGGGGCGCGAAGCCGCACCAGCCCACACTACTGCAGCAATCTGGGTTCGAATCTCAGCTGGGCTGAAGGAGTTTTTTTTCAATTAAAGGATTCAGATTTTTCTGCACTAGTCCACGTACACTTCCGCTGCAACGCTCGATGGTACCAAAAAATGGCTGCGGCTTAGCTCCGCTAACCTTGGATATGCAATGCACCAGCTTGGCTTAGTCTGGTTGAGCCTTGTGCTGCGTTCCAATTCGCAGACAGCTTGGTAGACAGTCTACGAAGCAGCCTAACTAGACGTCTAAAGGAATGAAATTGGAACGGCGCCTCGGTCGCAAACGCAACACCAGCGCAGACGACCAGCAGACGACAGCGTTGTTGCAGACATGTTGAGATGAGCAAGCCGCAAGTTACGTAACTAATATTACCGTTGTTATTACAAACGTTACATAATTTAAAAACTAGGCAAAGCAACCTTCATGACTAGTAAAATTTAATAAATATTTAAATAAAGGAACAAGTGCTTTTGGTTCAACATAAAAACGCAAAAAGGTGGCGCTGGCGTCGCTTTTCAGTTTAGACAGGAAGGTAGCCTGCATCGTTGCTGACTTCGATGCTGTCTCCTCGAAGCAGTCTTCGTTGACTGCTTCGTTCGAATTGGAACGGGGCTTAACATGGCGTACTGTCCGCGAAGACGGCAACGAAGCTGTCTAAACGGTAAATTGGAACGCACCCTTGGTTTCGCTTGGTTAACCTTTGATTTAGCTGTATTGCCGACCACGGCTCAAAGCCTTTCGGTTCCGCGTAGCGCTTACAGAAGGAGGCCGGGCGAACGCGGCGTTCATTCATGGCAAACGCACCGTTCCTCTTCGCCGGGCGCGGGACGAGTTACGTTGCCCGAAACGACCCAGCGCCGCATGCATGAGAGGCTGCGGGGGTGGTTGGCTGCCTCGGCCGCAGCGGCGGTGGCGACCGCTTTCGCCGTCCGCAGGCGCCAACAGCGGGCCCGGCCAATCACGCGATGGGCTTCGAGGGGTGTGTCGCCGGGGGTGGTCTCCGGTCAAAAGGTCATTTGACCGTCCTCCACGAAATCGCTCGACGAAAGTAGTAAAGCTTTCCTTTAAAGGCACCCTGCAACACTTTCGTTAATCGCTTTCACTCTTTCCTTCGCGTCTGGCACCACTGCGAAAGCTACACTGATCGCCAGGACGGAGCAGCATTGCGTGATTTGTTCGTCGCTCCAGATACGCCTTCCGTTGTTGCTTTGTTTTCGTTGCGTTATTTTTAAAGTTGCTATCGAAAAGCGTTCATTGCTGCAACTGAACGAAAACCGGCCAACAGGCGCTACATGGCCTCAGTGACGTAATTCGGGCCGTCCAAGAACGTCAAGAGCGGGCAAGAGTGAAAAATTTCTTGAGCGAGTTTCCAAGTTATCGGATGGGCGTAGAGCAGTAATTATTGGCAGAGGTACTTCGCGACCCACTAATCTAAGTACTGGGTGTGTTGGGTGACTACGTTCTGCAAGCATTTAAGATTTCGAAAAAAAGTTGAGAAAAGTGTTGCAGGGTCCCTTTAAAACGATGGTGCGCGGACGGGTCGTCTGCTTAGTGGACAATCAGGGCTACGGGGAGCCTTGAGGGCGGCTACCCATTTCCGGAAGATTCGAGCGTGTATGCCACAGGGGGCGTCTGCGGCACCAAACAAGGCGCTGCCCACTGGCCAGGAGGCTAGATGTCTGCCTGCCAGAAGACTGCGGCGATGATGCCACTGGTCGGCGAGGGGGGTGGAACGCAAGGCGGCAACGCGGCCGCTACGTAAAGCCATTGTTTAGAGCACCGCTCTTAAAGGGGCCATGGAGATAAAGTGCAAGTTTGGGTCATTCAAAAGATTGCCTCGTTAGAATCATGCTGACGCCACCTAAACTTCGCTCAAATAAGCTGTATAACTAGGAAAAAAGGGAATGGCCCACTAGCTCATTTCCCGCAACAGAACCTATGATGCCATACCAGCCAGCTCTGCGATTGGCGGAGGCGGGAAAAAGCAAACGCAAATTAGGCAGGTCTGATAAGCTTGCCGAACGAGCTATTTGCGCTTAAATTTAGAGCACATTCTTTTTGTATCCGTAAGAACTGTGGGACAAACAGTGGAAGTTACGAAAGCACACGTAAACGTAGAAGTACCGATGA
Organism: Haemaphysalis longicornis; assembly: GCA_013339765.2. NCBI lineage: Eukaryota > Metazoa > Arthropoda > Arachnida > Ixodida > Ixodidae > Haemaphysalis > Haemaphysalis longicornis. Next base: position 114,276,080 of record CM023456.1, on the reverse strand, counting down.
GCCCTGCTGTTGGTACTGCGCGCACTATGCTTGGTTTAGCTGCACAGCACTGCGGTGCTTTGAGGTTGTCTCAGACGACACTGGTCGATTGATGCAAGCGACGGTGTCTTACGCAACCACATTTGTCGAGCGAACACCTATGAACAAAAACAAGCCAGGTTTAAATGCGATCCCGAACAAGCCAAAGGCCGAAATCGGCTTGCCGCGGTGTGGTGGCGCCATATAGGTTGACGAACAGTAAGCAAGTCTCCGCTCCAAGTTTAGCTGAAAGACCTGTTCTTATGATGTCATTGCAAAGGTCGTTCAAACACACGTTTTGTCGCGAAAAATCAAAATTGTTAGGTTAACTTGACTAATTTCGCAGTGAATACAGCATCGTTTGCTTCCGGACAAGCGCTGGGGGCACTACAGAACACGAAACCTTCCGAATAAAACAAACTTGTATTTTGCCTTCATGGCACCTTTAAGGGGACTCGCCTGTTAACATTCCCATGGGACACAAGGGATTATAAATCGTCGCACACCAGTACGAAAAGATTTACAAATACATATCAATGTTCCCTACGGCGCTAGTTTGCGTATTTTAGAGATAGGTCACTTCCGTACTGAAATGAATAAAACTCTCGCTTGCTGGACAGCTAGGCGCCGTCTAGTGAAAAAAGGATAAACCAAATGCTTTTTAAGCCCCTGGGTCATGAATCAGCAAGTCCCATAGGAACGTAATCAGGTGAGATCCCTTAAGCGCCCGCTCCCGTCGTTTAGTGCCGGCCTCGTAGAAGGAAGCAGCCACCGAAGATAGAGACAGAAGGAAAGCGCAGGGTGAAAGTACGGCGACAGTGTGACGGGGAGGGCGGCATGCCGAGGCCGGCGCAAGACAGCGCGCGTCGTTGTTCGTTCGCTAATGACGCGATCACTTCCTGATACGCAGCAGCTATATGTGCCGTCACCGAGAAGGCTTGCAGTTCGCGCTGCGTTCAAATTCGGCATTATGGAGTATGGTGATCAACACACGATTTTTTTTTGTTTCCTCAAGAAAAACAGCTGCGGCATATGAAACTGCGGGTTTATGAGCCAAGAATAAAGCAAAATAAATTAATAAAGAAATTACTAAACTAAGTTATCAAAAATAACCTTCCGGCCAGAAGATTAAGGCGTTCACATTCACACACATAAGCAGCCTTGAGTGTCCCAGCGAACCAGTTATTTCGCTTAAGTTGGTGTTCTATTCATTGACTTCCTATGGAAAACATCACTGCCACAGCTAAATGACCACAGTATTCGTACGTTCATACTCTAACAAGGGAATCCCGCGGTCTGTCTAACCAAGGCTTTCATTCAGTTGTAATTCTTCTTCCTTCTCTAGCACTGTAATCCTGACACGGGGTTCGCACATCTCCTTCTTTGACAGACTATCTCGGCAGCGGAGTAGATTCTATAGTCGTGAATATGCCCAGTAGCCATTTTCCGCAGGAAAGTTGTGTGCGTGTGTGTGTTGGGGGGGGGGGGGGGGTGGAGAGAGAGGTGACGTGCAGAGCGCGCAAAATAGAATGCCGTGCTTGATTTCCGCCTACCCTTTTTCGACGAACGCGAATCTTATCAGTGCCGTTCGGTCACGCATGCGCAGTCCGGCTCTGCATGTGGCCGAGCCGAAGAGTCGCTTCCTCACCGCCATCATCTGCTTCATGTTGCTGAGGGGACTCGTCGTATTGTCCTCGGAGTCGTCCTTTGGCATCGGTGTACGTGTTTCCCTCCACAACCTGATTCCATATCCTAAGTAAGGAAAGGAGAGAGAGAGAGAGAGAGAAGGGAGAGAGAGAGAGAGAGTAGAGAGAGAGAGAGAGAGGAGAGAGAGAGAGAGAGAGATCTAGAGAGAGAATGGGGGGAGAAAGGGTGTGTTCACCATGGCCCCACAACGTCAAGCGCAGAACCCAGAAACGTATGCTACTGTACGGAACTAAAGCAAATACCTTATATTCCCTAACTTCGTCTAACATACCATAACATTCCCTTAGTTCAGAAATGATACTAACTTCGTATTCATCGTCCCAAATTTCTGAAAAAGAAAGAATGCGTGCCACTGCACAACGACAGAATAAAATGGAAGTTCGAAAGATCTCCCGCAGTTTGAGGGATAGGAGCAAATGCGAAAGATTGCAATGATTGCTACAAAAAAACATGTCGTCATTATTGTCACTGTTTTGAACTGCACAGTGGAGTTTAAGGAGCACCGTTTCAAATGATTGCACGGACGTCATACCCGAACAGAGTTGAGACGAAACTGCCTGGTTGATGAGCCTTGTCCATCGGGATCTCCAACCCCCGACGGAGAAGCTCAGGTTACGAATCGACTGTGTTCGCGCGTGTTAACGCGGTGCGCGAGCTTCGATAGCGCACAGCACGACCGCGCGCCGGGATGCTTTCCCACATAGCCTGAATTCTGCTAGTGAAGGACCACTTGCTTTATGTGCCTCCGAAAATACGGCTTGGCCAAATCTCTTCGAACCACCGTTGTCGGCGGTGGTGGCAAGTATTCTAGTAGATTACTTCTAAATATTCTAGGATTCTTCTGCAGTGAATACTTCTAGAATGCTAGAGAAGTATTGAAGTATCCGGGGGTAGGGGAAGTGTTGCCCCTCTGACGAGGGGCAACACTTCCCCATGTAAATATACACTCACTTTTTTTTTTTTTTTTCACGAACGCATCACGACACCGGTGGAGAGTGTTCTTGGGTGTTCGTAGTATTTTGTTCCGTGCACAAAGCACTCCAAGGCTTCGGAACGGTTGCCGCTTCTGTTTATATATTCCGCCCTTTCGGCACCCCGTCCCAGAACGCTACGGGCTTCCGTAAGGAGCGTTACTCCGCTCGAGTCTCGAGTCAAGACTCCGCTCGAGTCTTGTATCGTCGCTGTTCATTTCTCGCCGCGCAGTACACCAGTTGGGTTTAGCTTCGGCTCTATCAACAATCAACACCGAGGCTGGGCCGCTCGTGCACCACGCTACCGCTCCATAACGGAGGTGATGGACGTCGGTACGGGGAGGCCGTCGCCAGTGTAACCCCCCGCCCCCTTCAAAAAAAAAAAAAAAACACCATCTGGACTTCTGAACGTCAGTCTCGGAGGAAAGGAGTCTGCCAATGCAGCCGCCTCATCTCTTTCCTACCGGAATATCCCCTTTCCCCCACTGATCCAGGATCCAGAGGACCTCTTCTTAAGTTCAAAGAAATAATATAAAATTTCAGAGAAAATCATAGGGTCAACACTTCATCAGCCAAAGGGCTAAGCACAGAAAATGAACGTACTTTGCGCTGGATGCAAACCAACACTTCGTCATGCCCTGTCACTATAATTTTTTTATCCCATACTGTATGGGCGATGCCCTTTCGGCGGAGATATCTGGTATAATTTCCACATTACTTGATCGTGTCAAAATAATCCTCCCCATCCATTCCCCCGCTGGAGAGGCAAGGAGAAAGCCACTCTTAACTACTCTGGACTTGAGTCCCAAAGGACTCTGGTTCGAAGAGCTCGAGAAGCGGCCAAGTCGTGTGGTATCTCGGAATAGGGATACCACAGCACAGGATCCTTAAGATTCTTCTCTCTTTTTCGAATAAACTTTTTTCCTCCTCCTCCTCCTCCGCCTCCTGCGAAAGCACCACCGTAACTTTTCCAGGCAGCTTCGCTGGCATATCGCATAGAGCCAAGAAGCGAGCTCTCAGACAGGGCAGGATATGAACGCGTTACCAGGGGCGATGTCACAGCGTCTGCTCTTGTTGCTGAGCGCGGTACATGCGGAATTATATTCGTGTAAGAACTTGGGGCGAGTAGATGCCGGTGATGTGATTTTGGCGACAAGTCTTTGGTTCGAAATATTTGTTTGCCATGTGGTTAACCGAATGACTGAATTAATACATCTTTATTGAAGAAATTACAAGCTCGGATAGGTTCCCTCAGTTTAGAAGACCTCTAGCAAATTTCTTTGTGAAATCTGCCAGGCGGCGTGCCGCGTTTCATTGTCTAGGGCTGGTGAATAGAGTGCTGCCCCCCCCCCCCCCCTTCAAAATGGGTTCGCCCATTGAAGGTGCGGTCTTGGTTGAGGCCTTTGGAGCGCGTTGAAACACTTTGCCCTTCTAAGGTGCGCATTGTTGCTACGACATAATTCTCGATGGAGTCAAATGCTGAAGGGGCTTGACTTTTGTTTGGATTTCAATGAGGTACTAAGCTCAGCGCGTTGTTTGGCTCGTGCTGCAGGAAGAATGGAAAGCTGCGCCAGTAAACAGAAAAAGGAAATGGCAGTTCCGACGTAGAGGTGGGAACGCGAAGCTTTCATCGTGGCATATCCTTGTTAAAATGAACTCACGTGCGATATTTTCTTTAGTGCTATTGCATTTGGCGTAGTTGCTTATTATCGAAAATGATGAGCTGCGGCGAGTGCGCCGAGCAAAAATCTGCACAAATTCAGAGAAATGTCTACTAATGCGTAGCATTTTTATGCCGCGTCTCTCGAGTTGGAGTTCTTTGCAGCCCGATATGGCTATCAGTAGCAAAAGACGTTGAATTATTTTATTCTTTTGTTCCTTTCCGCCAATATATTATTGCGATGAGGTGCGTTTGCCTCGTTAATTATGTTTTTTTTTTTTTGAAGATGCAAGGCGTACTGCCGAGTTGGTCCGTTTACGCTATTTTCAACGTATTTTCAGCGTTTTCTGCTTACTGTCTTGTTTAATCTCTGGTTCGGGGACGAGAGTTATAAGATGCATATTTTTTATTTTATCAGTTCGTTTATGTGAACATTGTATTTTTTCTATTTTTGTGTTTTTTTTTTATTCTATCAGACCGATTACCTCCATTTACGCTATTACAACCATTAAAGTTATAAGTTCTTCCAAATCTACATTTTTGTGGAAATACAGGCGTTTGCACGGTTCTCTCATCTCCGCTTTTTTTTTTTTTCGAATTTGGAGCGTTCTTTTGCAGACGTGTTTCGTTTATTGTTCGGTGTGGGGGAGATGTTAAAAGCTTATTTTTGATTTCGTCAGATCATTACTTCCGTCAAATCTGCATTTTTGTGGAAATGCAGGGACACAGTCCTGGCTCCGGGGGTACTCGGCAAAGAATGCTACATTAAAGAGACCTTACACAGTTTTTTCAGCTTGTTCAAGATCTTCAATGCTTTCAAAAACGTAGTCGGCAAACAACATCCACTACTTAGATTAGTGGTCGCAAAGTATCCCAGCCAGAAATTACGGTTCTATGCCCTTCAGGTAACTTAGAAACTGGCTCAAAAGATTTTACTCTCTTTCCCGGTCTAGGCGTTCTTCGACAGCGGGAGTTACGTCATTACATGTATAGCGGTGTGTAGCGGCCATTGGACGGCTTTCTTTCAGCTGCAGCAATGAACGCATTCGATGGCCACTTTAAATTTAAAGAAAACCACAAAAGCAAAGCGGAAACGAAAGGCAAATAGTTCTGCTGCGACGAGCAAATCACGCAGTGCCGCTCCGTACTGGCGATAACTAGCTTTCGCAGTGCTTCCAGGCGCGAAGGAAAGAGTGAAAGCGTTTATGAGCAGTGTCGCAGAGTCCCTTTAATACGAGACGTAAGAAGAAACGCTCGAAGTTTCAACCTCACTGGCGACCAGCTCCAAGCGCAGAGAACGTGATGCACGACGGAACTGGAGATTCCGCCGTAGGACACACCACCAGATTTCCGTGTAGCCTGGTCGGCGTAGGTGCGATACAAAGTGGTACTGAGGCAGATTATATCACCGCAACCAGATGTTGACTGCGCACATTCATCCCCGCACGTCAGGGGAAGCAATAATAATAAATGCGGTCATAAATTCTGGTCAGGCGAACACCATCTTTAACCACTGTCTCATTTAACGTAAAATACACTGCTATCGGATTTGGGTGGCCGTTGTGCAACGGTCTGTATAAAGCACTGACATGAGGGCAGCCTTTGGTTGGCAGCTCGTCCATACAAAGGGATATTGGTTTCCTCATCGTATGACGAACTGATGATTTCGTATTCCTCATTGCCTATTTCTGCTAGAAGTATGCGAACGACGAATCGTCTCAGCATAGGCTTTAAGACAAGTCACTTAAGGATTTTGGCAATTTCTACTTCCATTAAACTTGCGAAATAAAGAATTTCATAAATATTTGCCTACTTCTCTTCGGGCCTAATATTCAAAAATTGTTTGTTAAAAACAGGCCTATAAATCGCCAACAGAAATGAAATTAATGAAAATATCAGTGCTAGAGTGGTATTTAGTACTTTACCTCTACCAGCACAATCCACACAGCCTTGAATTTGTCACAGTTCGATACTACGCGCTTTTGTACAATGTCCACACCTATGCGGTCAAATATACGGTCACTGACGTTTCGATGCGTACTTTGAACCTAGGCTCCTTAATAGAAGAGAGAGAGAGAGAGAGAGAAAAAAAAAACGCCTGAAACTTTCAGGGCAGTGATTGGCCATTCACTATTGTAGCGAAGAGAAATAAAAGATAAGCATGTAAAAAGAGCCCGCTAATCAACCCGTGTCACCTCGCCTTTTCGCAGTGAGCGGCATGTCTTTATAGGAACGCCAGCCGTGACAGTAACACAATTGACCAATTCAGTGGTTGTGCTTCTCCGCAATGCGTACAGGAAAGGCGACGCTACCACTGAGGAAGGGGATGCTTCCGATAACGGCCGTACAGCCACTGGAAGAAGAGGCCGCCGACCTCCCGAGGAGGCACGGGCATGCGGTGACGAGTACGACGGCACGACGTACGGTACGCTACCGGCGCTGACAACGGGCCCGTCTTCGTCATCACGTCCGCAAGCTACATCACGCCGAATACCGTCGAACCGAACACCATAGAACAGGCCCTCAACGATCGCCACTGGGCGGGCAAACCACCTTCTCGATGGCGGTCGTCGCGTCCTGAATCCTTCAGACGATCCTGGCGCGGGGTTCCGGCGCCTCGTCTACGCGGGGACGAATCGCAGGTAGCGACGAAGGCAGCCAGAAGTCAGACGCTCCCCTGGAAAATACCCCTGGCCGATGTTGGAATTCGGCAACGAGACGGACGTCGACAAGCCGCTTGCCACCGCACTGATGCTTGGCTCGTTCCTGGACGTAAGTTACCGGCCAGAAAGCTTCGGGCGCGTCTCTCTTCGCCGGCGGCGACGGATCAAGCGGCGTTATCGCTAGTACCTGCACAGTCGTCGAAGAAGACGTTTCTCCACAAACTCAACTGTGCGAATCGACGACGACGACTACAACGAAGGGGCTTGTGACGGTCGAAGCCGAGCACGAAGTCGCTCATTCGACAGTTGCTCGACAGCTTTCAGCGAGGAAGATCTCCTCCGGTAGAGGATTCCCGCCTCGACAGTGGGGAATCAACCGAAACGTATGTGAGCGCTCGGGCAGTGCGAGGCGAGATCGCGAACACCTTGGATGCTGGCCGCTATGCTCCTGGCCGAAGACGATACCACCACTGATGGAGCTGTGACGCTCGAAGACTTTCGAATGTACACCGTTGCGCGAGTGAATCGCTTCGACGAGGCACTCGAAAAGGCGTTTCAAGAATTGAGAAACGCGAAGACGACAGTGAGGTAGATGTGTCAGTGGCGATGATTTTTGAGAGGCCAATGCTTCGTCTCAGTGCGATATGATATGAATTCTTATACATACAGCGCTGCTTACATCGTCAGTGACTGTCTTTTGGTATATGTTTGTTTCAGACATTACACTTGGCTGCGAATTCATTTTGCCGCCAAGCCCACTAAACCATGTTTTTCATCTACATTGACTATAGTGTTCGGGTATAACGTCTTATCAGCTGCAAAAATCAATAAAGACATATTTGTTGCCCGCCATTAATGAATCAATCTAAGCGGGGACATGTTCTTTTAGGGTTGAAGCACCCTAAGGCCGAGGCTTGTGCGGCGTGCGGCGTCCGTGCTCACGCACAGCACCGTGTAAATCGAAACATCTGTGAACAAAAGGTTTACAAAAAGGTTAACTAGTACAAATAAAAGGTTCACAAAAGGTGAGAGAGAGAGGGAGAGAGGAGAGAAGAGGACGCACATCACCGTCTAAATCGAAATATCTGTGAACAAAAGGTTCACACAAGGTTAACGGTTCACAAACGTTTTAGAGAGAGAAAGGGAGATTCACAAAAGATTAGAGAGAGAGGGAGAGAGGGGCGCAAATCACCGTGTAAATCGAAACATCTGCTAAGAAAAGGTTCACACAGGGTTAACAAGAACAAAATAAAAGGTTCACAAAAGTTTTAGAGAAAGGGAGATTCACAAAAAGTTTGAGAGAGAGGAACCGCACATCACCGTGTAAATCGAAACATCCTGCGAACAAAAGGTTCACACAAGGTTAACAAGAACAAAATAAAAGGTTCACAAAACGTTTTAGAGAGAAAGGGAGATTCACAAAAGATTAGAGAGAGAGGAGAAGAGGGGGACGCACATCACCGTGTAAATCGAAACATCTGTGAACAAAAGGTTCACACAAGGTCAACAGAACAAAATAAAAGGTTCACAAAGTTTTAGAGAAAGGGAGATTCACAAAAGGTTTGACAGAGAGGATAGAGAGGAACGCACATCACCGTGTAAATCGAAACATCTGCGAACAAAAGGTTCACACAAGGTTCATCATCATCATCATCATCATCACACCAGCCTATCATCACTAAATAAGCAGTGACGCTATCTACGCCCACTGCAGGGCAAAGGCCTCTCCCATTATTCTCCAATTACCGCTCGGTCCTGTGCCAACTGTGACCATTAGCCCGCAAACTTCTTGATCTCATCTGCCCCATCTAACTTTCTGCCGCCCCCTGCAACGCTTGCCTTCTCTAGGGATCCACTATGTTACCCTTAATGACCAGCGGTTATCTGGCCTTCGCATTACATGCCCTGCCCACGTCCATTTCTTCTTCTTAATTTCTACTAATTTCTTTAAACACCAGTTTGCTCCCTGACCCACTCCGCTCTCTTCTTGTCCCTTAATGTTACACCTATCATTTTCCGCTCCATTGCCCGCTGAGTCGTTCTCAATTTAAGTTGAACCCTCTTAGTGAGCCTCCAAGGTTTCTGCCCCGTAGGTGAGTACCGGTAAGATGCGCTGTCATACACTTTCTTCTTCAGCGACAATGGTAGGCTGCTATTCATTATCTGATAATGTCTGCCATATGCGCCCCACCCCATTCTGATCCTTCTAATTATCTCTGCCTCATGGTTGGGATCTGGGGTCACAACTGGCCTGAGTAGATAGATATATTGCGCTTACCACTTCCACTGTGCCTCGCCACCTATCTCAAACTGCTGTGCTGTCCCGAGGTTATTGATCATTACTTTAGTTTTCTGCATATTAATTTTCAGGCCCACGGTTCTACTCTGTTCGCCCAGTGCGGAAAGCATGCTTTGCAATTCGTCCCCCAGTTACTTAGCAAGGCAACGTCATCAGGCAAATCTGAGGTTACTGATGAGTATTCTCCATTAACCCTTACTCCCACCTGTTCCCAATCCCAACGTTCTGAATACTTCTTGTAAGCATGCTGTGAATAGCATTGGACAGATTGTGTCTCCCTTGTCTGACACCCTTCCTATAGGGTATTTTACTGCTCTCCCTATGGAGGGATGATGGTAGCTGTAGACCCATTGTAGATATCCTCTAGTATTTTTTACATAATGCTCATCTACTCCCTGGTTCCGTAATGCCTGGAATGACTGCTAGGGTTTCGACCGCGTCAAATGCTTTCTCATAATCTATGAAGGCTAAATATAGGGGTTCAGTATACTCAGCGCACTTCTCTATCACCTGATCTCTATCTCTATCACTCAGCGCACTTCACACAAGGTTAACAAGAACAAAATAAAAGGTTCACAAACGTTTTAGAGAGAGAAAGGGAGATTCACAAAAGATTAGAGAGAGAGAGGGACGCACATCACCGTGTAAATCGAAACATCTGTGTTCACACAAGGTCAACAAGAACAAAATAAAAGGTTCACAAAAGTTTTAGAGAAAGGGAGGTTCACAAAAGGTTGGAGAGGGAGAGATATGGAGCGAGAGTGAGGGAGAGAGAGAGAAGTTGAGCAGTTTCGCGTGGCAACTGGTGAGCCGTGCTGCGCATGCGCGAGGAGCATTGGGTTGGATTGAATTGGATATGAATTGTGTTGGATTAGATTGAATTGGATTGGATTAAATTGGATTTGGATGGGACTGGATTAAATTTTATTGGATTGGATTGGAATTGTATATACTGTGCACCCATGTTGTCACTCATTTACATGCTCGAGAGGGCAATGTCACGGGTGATTTACGGTAAGAACGATCCCCAGTGCTTCGCCCACTGGTCATGATTCACTTCGTGGAGATGCGTGAATTTTTTTTTACCACTGTGGAAGCATCACAAGTTGTTCAGAAGAAATTGTAAGCTTTCCGTTTTATTTCATATAGTGTAAATAATTAAAAAAATACTCCCCCTCGCATGTTTTCCTTAGCGTTCTTGATCGCTTCCGTTTTTTTCTTTTCTTTCCTTTTTTTTTTTTCGACGAGCCACCCCATTCCAAGTCTGTTTCGCTACGCGCATAGCGAGAGCCCCGTTCCTGGAAGTCTTGGTGCCATAGCAGCAGTGTAGGAAGTAGTAGTTTTCAAAGGGTGTTATACTTCATTGCTAAAAAATAAAAAGAAATAGAGCCTGCTCCCAAACAATACCGCAGTCATTTTTTTCTTCAACACAGCCGGACGGTTCATTGAATTTGTCCACTGAAATATCTACGTAAAAAAAAAAAAAAAAAAAGTGCACACAGGTCCCTGACTACTTTTAGAAAAGATCAATTCTTTTCTCACAAAAAAAGAACGCAAATGCTCCGAAACATTCGTGAATTATTACTGAAACACAAATGTAAGGGCCACTGTTAGAAGCTCAACACTGAGCTGGAATGGGAGCGGAAAAATCCGCGGCAATGCATGAAACTTCTGAGAGTTCCTACAACATCACCCTCATGCACAAAAAGTAGAAAAGGAGTCTCACTGCTTTGTTCAGGAAGCGGTAAGTCTTATATGGCAATGCTGAGCAAAGGGACATGAGAATTTTCAAGTACCGTATAGGTGCTAATCCGGAAACATTGTCGCCAGCTCTCTTCGTCCCAACGCTTATACGTACGCTAAATACCAGCGCTTTGAGGGAATTTGCTGTTACATCCTACTTTTAGTTCAGCCTATGCAAACAAACTTCTAAGGCCCCTAAAATTTTAGGAACCTTATAAACTTCAGCTTAGTAGTGCTATCTGGTTTTTAGGACAGGAACCATTTTTGTCAATAAACCAATTCACTCTTCCTATTTTCGATTTTACTTGTTTTAATACATTGATGCGGTGTGTAAACAGTAGGGACAAAAAATAGAAGGAAAGGAGGGGTGCAGGGGATTGCACCGGTCAGAAATTTTCGGGGGGCGTTCCGACAGCAATGTGACCATTTTCCCAGAATACCCTTGCTATGATCTTGTAAAAGATCGCAGTATAAATAAATAAATAAATAAATAAATAAATAAATAAATAAATAAATAAATAAATAAATAAATAAATAAAAATTCCTATTCTCGGATAGTATTAGCTGCGGCCAGCAAACTCATTGTATGGCCCGGGAATGGTAAAATAAGCTGCGCTCGCTGTTTGTGCAGCAAAACTTGACAGTAAGAGAGAGAGAGAGAGAGAGAGAGAGAGAGAGAGAGAGAGAGAGAGAGAGAGAGAGAGAGAGAGAGAGAGAGAGAGAGAGAGAGAGAGAGGGGAAAACTCGGCTTTGTCGCAATTGTTGTTATCGTTTTTGTTAACCACAAATTTTCTTTCTGAGGGCGTCCCTCTACTTATTTCCGATGCCACCACGATCTCTGAGTGTGGTAGTTACGCTCGGCAGTTGTGGTGCTAAACTCTTGGTTAATTAGATGGGTTATAAGGTGACGCCACCTTTGTCTTATAGGTGTAGATTTATGAACCGGGGGTATTCTTCTTGTGTTCACGACTCGGCTTCCTTGTCCTTTATGATTGTACGATGTGTGTGTATGGGAAAGCGTCATTGCTTTTGGCGCTTTCCCACGGCCACCAGCATCACCCGGCCGGCGGGCAAAACAACATGACAGACCTCTCTCGCTCCTTCCTCAATGGCATGGTCTTCCCACGAGGTACTCGTAATTTCACCCTAACCCAGAGTTCCCTATATAAACTTCTCTATACAACCCAAACTAACCTAGACCATGTGTATTGTCCATACTGAGCGGTAAACGCAATGAAGGAGCAACACACCCAAGGCCACGACGATTATGACACTTAGTCGTAGTCATAGTCATAGTTTTATTTTGCACACAGAGTTAGCCCACCCAGTGGTGTGCAAGGCTATATAGACAGAAAGGTGGCTGCCCTTACGCTAGTGCGTAACGGAAGCCGCGGGCATTGGGAGTAGTCGCAGGCATTCGATACACGTAAAAATGATTCCCAGACCTCGATAAATTTACTTTATTTTTTACAGCCGGTTCTGTTACTCAACGCTGTGCCACGATGTGCGAGTGCGCTGTTTGTTTTAGCGCGGGCTTTTGGTTTAAGTGTTGATGATGATGGCGAGAAGCATCTAACACGTTTTGAGCAACCACAAATAGTTCTACATAATAGCAGGAAAAGTTTCATTTGCCACATAAGTGGGGTCGCCTGTTTTGAGGTTTGCATTAAAAAATAAACGGGGAAAACGGACATAGCTGGTACCAAACCCATTGAAGCCCTAGCCACCCTAGCCACAAGCGCTTCCGCAACAAGCCAAAACGGCCAAAACACGCGGGCCGCGGGCGCTTTATGCCGGGCGAAAGGACGAAGTCCGATGCTTCGGTAAACTTTTCTCGCGCCAAATAATAGCCAGCGCTTAATCCATCCTGCAGTAAAAATATTTCTGCGTAGCCCGCAAGAATCCGCGCCAGACTCATGTCTCTAGTTTGTTCGCAAGTCTAGCGGTCCTTTCTCGCTCCTTTACGCCGCATTTTTCTTGGCGCGATGTCGGATTCGGACGCGGGTGAACAAGCAGGGTGCTCCAGTTCGGCGAGACACTCTCGACAGTCTCGCCTAGTCTACCCGTCGGATCACTCGGACGACTCTCCGGACGACATCGTAAGCCCCAGCATTGCCGCCACCGTTACGGCCACTGTACCGTTCACGCTGCGCGCACCCTGATTCAGGATTGTTTTGTGCGCGCCACGTCTTCATCGCAGCGGGATGTTCACAAAAGAACCCCGAAAGCGAAGTGAAATATCTTTAACGAAAGCCGTCGCTTCTCCCAAAGTCACCATCCGTCGTGTGGGTCCGGGCGGTCTGCACTGCGGTCTGCACTTAAAACGGGCTGTCCCACTCGCGCGTGTGGCGCACTTAGCACCGCGCGATCGCGGCACAGTCCCCGTCGCTGTACCTCGGACGAGCGCGCAAACCTGTGTCACAGTTGTACAGATACAAAATGTAAATTACATCAATCACCGGGCAATCCCCCCTGCGTGGGCATGTTCCATAATAGAGGTACTTCAAAGGGAGTACCATGCACTGGCGAAGCCAGGCTTGCGTGTGCGCTTGAGCTGAGCGCCCAGTTGCCGCCGCGGCGCTAATCAATCTCGGGCCTTTCTAATAAGTGCCGATCGCGTGCGACCGGCCACCATCAAACTCGGCGACGTAGTGAGCCGCTTCGTTGCGCGTGCTACCGTCGCCCGGAGCCAGCGTTTCTCTCTCGTCGTCGCACGTAGTGGGCGCGCGCTCTAAAATGGTAATGTTCCCGTCGATGATGTCGCGTTTCGTGGGTGAAAAAGCGGGGATTCGCTTCTCCCTGCGCTCCATGTGGCTGTGCACGTGGAACGTTCGGTGTGCCAGAGTAATCGTGCGTGGCCGTGCCCTGTTAGCGCGGAACGCAAGCGCCCCACATTAGATTCTGTGCTGGCGCTGGCGACTGTGCTCACCGTGGTGCACGTTTGTCGAGCCTTCTGTGCATAGCCTGCCTTCATGTGAGACACTGAAACGTTTGTTTCGTGGTGTGAAACTGAACGCAAAAGAACAAAAAAGGATATTGTAACAAAAAGGGATATAAAGAGATCAGACTGTCATAACTTACCTCCGTTATTCGTTATTACTTGTTTTAATCCCATTTGTTCGCGGCGACACTGTTTTAGTCTGCCCATATTGTTTGGTCACTCCTGTCATGTGGTTTTTGTGGCCTGACTTCCTATATGCAAAGTTCGTCGATTTGGTGTTTTCTAACTTATGAACCACACTTCAAACGGGCCTCTGGATTTGGTATAGGTTCTCAGCCTTAAAAAAAAGCCTAAAGGTCTTTGTCAAGATGATTCAAGTCCCCCCTGTATTCCTTCCAAAAATCCCCCGTGTATTCCTTCCAAAATTCTCTCGTTGAAGCTAGTACAGCCATAGATAGCAACTCGACTTTGCAAGAAGCTGGGATCGGAGAGTCAAAAAGGGACAAAGAAGAACATACAGATGTTTACCTTATGTAAGATGTTTAGCTCACGTGTAACAGCTTGCTTTCATCACGTGATCCAGTCCACTTCACTTACGTGCACATTGGGCACTGAGTGAGAGAGGAAAAGAAACATAGCTTTCTCTGATGAGTAATGATTGAAACTCAGAGCATGTTGACACCAGCTGTCTTGGATTTGTGTCATTTCAAGTTGCATCTGCCTGCAAGGCACATGTGCAAAGGGGGAGTGGTGAACAGTTCAAGAATTCCTCATTCATTTCCCACATGGAGGTCAAAAATGCCATGTTTTGTTTGGTTGCAAGAGAGTGCGAGAGAAGGAAAATGCTACTTTCGCTCTTGGAATGCCATTCTAATTTAAGGGCGAGCGTTATGTCCTTATTGTCATTGCAAAAGGATGCGAGGCATTGCAGGCTTGATCGGTGGGCCTCGGCTGACCACAGGTTTAGCAGGTCTGAAATGTCTCTGAGGCACTGATTTCAAAATGAAAGTAAAAATCTGTGGGACATCTCATGATTCGGACTGTGGGGTGACGTCATCCTTGCGCAGATAAAAAATTTGCAACATGCCTTTTAGTTTAATATTATGAATCCATAATCTCTCATTTTATGGTAAATTCCCCTGGAAGGTTTTGAGCAGTGGTTGTGCTGTAATTCTAAACTT
>CM023456.1:114206781-114260797 GCA_013339765.2 Haemaphysalis longicornis | reverse complement strand
ACCCTCACGGGCCGCTTTTCACACTTCCGGTTCTAACTTCTCGGCCAACCTTTGCATCTCAACAGTGCAACGTGAAAGAACACAATGCTGGGCTTCGCTTAATATCGTGACACCGCTTTGGGGCAGCTTTGACTAATGCGTTTTGGTGGAGGAAATGACGCAGAATGGCGCAGAATGCGCAGCACTTCCACTGCTGCTCTTATGCTGTAAACCGATACCCCTGGTAACCCTTTTCTGGCAAGAAAACAGTCGAAAGAATGGCTGCTCTGACATACACTTATCATTTCAGAGGTCTTCCGAAGACATTTGAAAGTCCTGTTTATTGAGTGGCGCATTGCAGGGTGCACTTGTAGTAAGCAAGCAGTCAACTGACAACTGGAAGTTTCCGTGTAACATAGGTATCCATGGTTTTTGTTCTCTCCAACAAACAACCCAGCCGCAGTCAAAAGCACGTCGCAACGCAATGCTTCCCAACAGCCACGGCGGGGAAAAAGAAGAGCTGGAAGAAGAAGTGGAAGAGGAAGGGGAGGAGACAAGTCACCTCTGGACGTTCTGCTCGCCGTTGGGGATCTTGCGCAGCTTGCGTCGCTTGAGGATCTTGACGGCCCGCCGGCAGAGGGTGCGGGAGTCGAGCACCTCCTTCACCTTGCCGTACGAGCCCTCGCCCAGCACGTCCCCCATCAGGTACCGGCCCCCCACCAGCTTGGGACGCTTCTTCTTCGCCTTGTAGATGATGTCCTGCACGTCACAAGCAGGGGGGAAGGAGGCACTACAGTAACACCTCGTCACAAGAGACACTCCTCTCGGGGAACCACAAGGAACGGTCTCTTGCAACCAAGGCCTCTTGTATGCAACATTGCTAACATGGAAAGCCAAACACACTTCATTCAAATGTCTCTCAGAACCAAGTGTCTCTTGTCAGAGTTCTCTTCAGTGGAACCTCCGCCAACAACGCACCACTCTGCAAGTCGAACACTAGTGAACTTCGCATTGATCCAGATTGTCAATTACGAACCGTGTGCGGCAGTGCTCGGCAAGCCGCAAGCATGGTACTTCAATGCAACAGACGACAGGCTATTAATTTGGTTCGCAACCAACCGGCTCTTGAATCTTATATTTTCTCTCAGTAACTCTCTTGTCAGTGTCTCTGTAACAAGGTTTTGCAGTTGGCCACGCGGGCATAGAGTTTCATACTAATAATACACGCTAGAGGGACATTCATGTGCATTCATGGGTGCTGCCATAGCAGCTAGAAACGTACTTTCCCACTCGGCTTGGCTAGCCACGTGGCTTCTTTTTCCTCTCAAAGCCGAAAATCAACAAAAATGGGGGACTTGTTTAATTTTTAGTCCTGCGTGACGTTCCAAACAATACCTGACAAATAAATCTTTGAAGCGCCACTTTGTATTAATAAAACAACTTTAAATAATTTGCATTTGTTTTTTTTTGCAGCCACAGGGAACTTTTCAGATTGTTGGCAAGCAGTGCTAGGTTACGATGGAATGTTTCTCCACGGTACATGACGGCTCGCTCGCTGAAGTGCAGCTTGCTTAGACAGCAGTGCCAGATTTTCCTCCAGTATGTACTAGTATGAAACTGAGCATACGTACTGAACAAAAACAAAAGTATTTCCAAACACTTGCTCCATTTCGTGCTAGGCTTAAAGATCTGGGCACGATTAAACGGGCAGACATGACAACAAAAATACGTTGATTTGATTGATGATTGTGGGGTTCAACGTGTCGATGCAACGCAGGCGATGAGGCTCGCCGTAGTGGAGGGCTCCGGATTAATTTTGACCACTGCAGGGGATCTTTAACGTGCGCTTGAAATCTGACACACGGGCGTTTTTGCTTTTTGCCTCCATCAGGAAAGCGGCCGCCACGCCGGGAATCGAAACCCGCATCCTTGCGCCAAAAGTGCGTTGAAATTAGAGAAACTTGGGATATAAGGCTTTTTAGTTTTTGCACGGCAGGATGAAAGATTGGCTGCTCGTGTACTTATTTAGCACATGTGTGTGCCCACAATATGACCGAAACAATGCTTCACATCACACCTACAGTCAAAAAAAAAAAGGGCAATAAAAGCTGGATGCATTTTTGGTAAAAGCACACGCACAAGGGTTTTTATTTAGACTGCGGTGGAAATAGCGAACTAGCATATGAAAAATTTAATCCAGTAAGATGGCACACCACTTGGGGAAACAAAATGTCGTCCAAGAAAAAAGGAAGCAAGGAAAGAAAAAAGAAAAATGTACTGACCTTCACTGACCACAAAACAAACGACACCTGGCACTGGGACGCCATCCTTTGAGCTCGCCGCATTATTACTAGCTTGCTTACTGTGTGTTGGGCCACCATTACACCTTGTTTAGAAATTGGCTCAAAGTTCAAGTGTGGCTTCATTAAAGCCATGGAACATGCTCGAGATTTACAAGGAGATACTGCCTTGCTCCTAAATGCTAGGACAACTTTCAGGTTGCTGACAAGCTTTAAAATGCAAAGCTTTGTTCAAGCAGGCTAGCAAACCATACAGATGAGTTCATAAACCACTGCTCTAGGCCTACATTTCTGGTCAAACCCAGCAATGTAGGCGCTCCTTGCACGCATTAACATCAACAGCAGCTTTTTATGATCAACCTGCCATTTCTACGTCTGATAATGAAAACCACCAGTCCAGCAGATTTCCAGCAATTTCACGCAATCTAATGCTCTTGCAAGGCCTTTTCGGAATTCCTTTCGGTATAGCAGTCCTGCTCTGATTTCTCTACATTAAAACTATTTTCCAAGTACAAGAACTAATGCCTCGCTGCATACGTGAGACCACTGTCATGCAAAGCAAGTGGAAAGACAAGCTCGCGCTCATTACGGCCAGCTGTCGCAGCTGCACACGAAATAAATTCTCCCACACCTTGAAGTTCGGACTAATAAAACAGGTTTCGAACAACCAACAGACACACTGTGTTCAATGCATCGTGCAACGAAAGAGTGATGGAAACATAATATCTTAAGAGCTGAATGGTCACACAAGACCGCTGCTTACCAGTTCAAGCTGTTTGAGAAAGATGGGAAGACGAAAGCAAAAATTAATCGTGGCATGCACAGAGTCTCTTTAGGCATTCAAAACAAAAGATGCAAGCCCAATGAAGTTGTTGAGCCTGTGCACCAACACGGTGTCGGGTTTTAAAGGTGCCATGCAGACAAAATGCAAGTTTGTTTTCTTCGAAAGATTTCGTGTTTTAATGTGCCCCCAGCACTTGTCCGGCAGCAAACGATTGCCGTATTCACTGAGAAATCAATTTAGGTTAAAATTTGATTCTCCCACCAAATCGTGTGTTTTCGTGACGTCTGCCATGAAGTCACAAGGGCGGGTACTGAAACGAACTTCCAGTGCGTCATTAGGCTCCGCAGCCTTGCTTGCTGTCTGTCCCCCCAGACGGCGCTACCAAAGTCAGCAACGAATTGTTAACCGCCGCGTGGCTTTGCCTTTGACCGTATTTGCACGTGGCTTATTTTTTTTTTCAGGGTAGAAAGCAATCATTTCGTGAAACATGGTATGCTGGACAAACAGGCTCACGTAAGACAACGTCGCTTACGCCAATCGGCCAGTGTCGTGTAAGAACGCTCCAAAGCGGCGGGCTGCTGTGCAGCTAAAAAAAAGCACAGTGCTCCCAGTACCAACAGCAGTGCACATCGGTACTTCTACGTTTACTACGAGTATTTTCGTAACTTTCATTGTTTACCCCGCCATTCTTACTGCTGTAAAAGGAATATGCGTTACATTTAAGCGCAAATAGCTCCTTCGGCAAGCTTATATGCCCTGCCTAATTTGCGTTTGTTTTTGCTGGCCTTAGCCAATTGCACAGCTGGGCGTTTGACGTCATAGGTTCTGTTGTGGGCAATGAGCTAGTGGTTCGCACGGCCATTCCTATTTTTCCTACTTACATAGCTCATTTGAGTGAAGTGTGCGTTAAAAGCGGTATCAGTATGATTCTAACGAGGCAATCTTTCGAATGAACCAAGCTTGTGTTTTGTCTGCAAGGCCCCTTCAATGCTCGCACACTAGTAATAGTACAAGGAACATGCAAGGCAAAAAAGGGTGGGGACAGCATGCATTTCCGAACTTTCTGCGTCTCATGCGTTCTTGTGCAGTTACTAGTAAGCAAGCCAAAAACCAAAACCAACCAGTTCTCGGCCCATTACTAGGTAAGTACTTTTTAAGACTTCACCAAAGTAACAATGAAAATGACAATAATTTATACTCAAAAACTTGTGTGCATTACTCATTTTCAAGCAACATGCATGTGTGTACTTGTAAACCTTCACTTGTGCAGAGATCTCACACTGTGTTTGCCTAGTCACTTTGGCGGGGTTAAAAAAAAGTAAAGCTGCGAAAAATACATTAAATAGTTCCCACATGCCCCACCCATACCATGCACACACAAGAGTGGAAGCAAGTAGAAGTGTATATCTGGCTTCCCTCACCAACATCAGTGAACTTTCTCAATTTCAAAAGCAAAGACCGTGCATTGCCAAGTGCAGCCACGTTGCAGGGGCAAAAACCTCCTCTAGGGACCTCGAATTTAAATTTGGGGGTTTTAAAACGCCAAAGCTACACCTCGGCCATGAGGCGTGCCGTAGGGGAGGGCTCCGTATTAATTTGGACCCCCTGGGGAATCTTTGCCGTGCGTCGAAATCTCATCACACAACCATCCTCTTTTTCCGCTTACATCAGAAATGCAGCCATGATGGCCAAGTTCGAACCCCGCCCTTGGGCTCAGTCGCACAACACCTCAGTGACCTAACAAATCATTTAGAACTGCTCCGACCTCTGCTTACTTTACATGTCCAATTTTGTGTAAGTGCCCATTTTCTTTCCTGGGTGCCCACCTCTTTTGAAGTTTTTTCTCATCACGTGACGTTCGGAGCGGTACCCGCCGCGGTGGATCAGCGGTTAAGGCGTTGTGCTGCTGAGCCCAAGGACGCGGGTTCGATTCCCGGCCGCAGCGGCGGCCGCTTTTCTGATGGAGGCAAAAAGCGAAAACACCCGTGCGTTCGAGGTATCGGCGCACGTTAAAGATCCCCAGGTGGTCAAAATTTATCTGGAGCCCTCCACTATGGCGCACCTCATCGCCTGTGTAGCGGCGGCGCGTTAAACCTAGCTCATAATCATAATCAGGGCGATACCCATTAGTCTTCATGCTGGTCAAATCGTGCCGAAAAATGGCCCTGCTGTTGAAACTAATTGGGCAATGAGTTGAACCATTTGTTCTGGCCCCCCGCCCTGCTTGCGGGTCAAGGGAGGGTGGTCATCTTACCTGCGAGTTGACGCGGTAGAAGACGAGCGGGCCCTCGTCGTCGTTCAGCCATCGCTCGAGGGGCTCGCCGTCCTCGGCCTCTTTGAGGTAGAAGTCGTTGGCCATCAGGTCGCCCACGGGCACCCGCTCCTCCGCTGCGTCCTCCATGCTGGCCTGCGAGGAGGGGAGGGGTCACTCCACTCTCCGACCACTCAAAGGGGAGCACAGAAGCAATGCAGCTGTCCGGCCAGTGGAAGAGTTCCACCGGCGAACGGAGTCAGTTGTTGAGAAAAGGGACAAGATATGATTCTGTCTAGCAAGACGAAAGTGATGGCCAAACGAACTTTTGCAAGCCGCAACTTCCGCAGCATCTTCTCTGCCTCTAACGAACTTTCGAAGCTTTGCTCATTGGTGAATTGCGGGGCCTAAAGACAATTTGAGTGCTCAAAACAGCACAAGGAACAGCTCGTTAAGTGTTCCCCTGACTTGCAGGAAGAGGTACATCGGTCAGACAAGTACGTGTGTAAATGATAGGCTGAGGGAGCACAGGAACCTTGTTGAAAAGACCGTTTTTATATAAGGCCACCTATCTTCCCACTGTAGTTGTATTTGTGTTCCGCCCTTCGGAGAGTGCGAAGTCATCGCCAAAGAAAAGCCCACCCGTGAATTGATCGAGACACTTGAAATCAATTATAATAATGATACATGCATTAGCATCCCTACAGTTTCGCTCTTAATAAAGGTACATTATCTCAACCTTGCTATGTAGCGGGCAGAGGACGTTATGATGAGTGTGCGCTTGTGTGTGGGTTTGTAAACTTTTCGATTGGTTGGGGTCAGTTTCAGTTTCTTGAATAAAGTATCATTTGTAATTCAGCGCTTTGTCCTGTATTTCTTCTTGCTTCCTCATCTTAGTGTGCTGTAACACACACTTCTAAAGTGGTACCTAATTTTAAACATAGACTAACAGACATCCGGTATGAACCAGATATTCGTTTCATACCACTCCTCAACGTGTAGAAACAGCGTCCTTTGTAAATGTTCCAGTGTGTGTGCCTCATTGGAGCGTACATTTGCTACAATTTCAATGATTATACAACACACTACGCCTTCAGCACCGTTCTCCATCATCATTAGCAGGTCCGCAGTGACGCCTGGCTTATGATGATGAACAAAAAGTCAACTTCTTCCTGCATGAGGAGGCTGAGGGGCGTTTTATCTTGCCCTGGTCAAAGCACCAGTGGTGTGTCATCTTCCGCTTTCCTTTCTTGCGGCACGAAAGGAACAGCAGCGTTTTAATAGCACCCCATTTTGGTATACGCGGCGGCATTAAGAATGGGGTGGTAATCCACTTACACCCCTGTCACACGGGACTTTCAATTCGGACTGAAAAAGCAATGATTAGCGCGCTCGACACCCGCCTCATGGCACTCGATAGATCATGGTTGAGATCGCATTAGGGTTCGCCTGCTTTCCGGCCGCGCAACAAGGCTTTGATGATGAACAAAAAGTCAACTTCTTCCTGCTGAGGGCGTTTTTTTGCCCTGGTCAAAGCACCAGTGGTGTGTCATCTTTCCGCTTTCCTTTCTTGCGGCACGAAAGGAACAGCAGCGTTTTAATAGCACCCCATTTTGGTATACGCGGCGGCATTCGGCACTGAATGGCACTCGGTGGTAATCCACTCAACACGTACACCCCTGTCACTCTGCACGGGCACTTACAATCAATTCGGATTGAAGCAAAGCGTAATTGCTTTCACTTTGAGCGCGCTCGACTATAGCACCGCCGCTGCCACATGGCACGTTTCCATCCTGATTGAGAAGTTGCACCGCTTGCACTCGCGTACACGAGACGACGGCGCCAAAAATGCACTTCGCGGCCAACGTCTGGCAACTTTGCACGGTCGTAGTTGCCAGACGCCACTGTAGTTGCCAAATGTCACTGCACGCTTATTTGGGTAAAGTTATTTGACACAATTTTTGGTGCTAGTTGAAGTTGTCAACCTCTGTGCCATTATTCAGCGGAGACGAGAGTACCGCCGCTTTCGTTCGATCGCGTTTGGAAACCTCAATCGCGCTTGGGGAAACAGGATTGAGTTCAAGCAGGATCGGGCTCGATCGCAATTGAAACCAGAGTGCAGCGCCCGATCCGTATTGAGCTCGAACTGGATCGACTCAATCGTGATTGAAAGTGCCTGTGTGACAGGAGTATTTATAGGCCAATCCTTAGGGATTGTCATGAGCAGTGGTTCCACAATCTTTTCATCATGCCATCCAAGGCCATCGCAATGCCATTCATCTGCAACGCACACTTTAAAACCTTCGATAAGTGCCCCGGTGTTTAAAAAACCACCCGCACTATTTGGGCTTCGTTCCCTTCAGTGGAGCATACGTATTACCTTGTCACGCAAGCAGATGCAATGCTCAGCATCACGTGCAAACGTTACAATAAAAGGCATATTTTGTGGCAAGATCTGCTGGTTTGAACATTTAACAAGGTTTAAAAAAAACAGCAATTTTGGTGCACCAGGTAAGTCGGAAAAGTAAAATGTAATCATGGACGCATACTACAAGCATGTGCCGGTTCCTCGTAGTGATTAAAGACAACCTGTTTGTTTGGAATGGCCACAGAGTTTACACGCGCTCTGATAACGTTTATTTGCGCTCATAAACAAGGTACTCGTCGGTCTCACCGGCCTCTCTCTCACATCGGAGGCAGACGCGCGAGCTGCAGCACTACAGTTTAATTGACACCATCTAAGGATCTTGGGGTGCACAGAAATTTTGACACACAGCCGTTTTCGTTTTGGCCTTTATCAGAAAGACGGCCGGGCCGCGGTCAAAATTAGCGCACATGTCGACTGATGCATTGCGTGCGTGCTACGGTTAACTGAAAAAGTCCGGTTTGCGAAGCAGTTGATAAGGGCGCGGCCTGAACTTTTCCTCTCTGCATATTTTCGTTCCCGGAAACCAACCAGTGCATTTGCGCTGCTGGCAGCTTGCCAGCACTCAAGAGCTAGACACATGCGTACTTCAGCAAGGGCGTCCGACGAAAACAATGCTCCGGCCTGCTTAAAAGTACACACGGCGAGTTCGAAATGTTCCAGAAACGCGCCACTGCGTGCACTGGCGGCGTCTCAGCTAGGGAAGGGGCTTCAAATGACATTTTCATTTGATACGTAATGCAACCTTGTCATGATCCACAGAGTTCTGGGAAGCAGTGGCCATTCATCCCACAGTTTGGGAAGCAGTGGCCATTCGTTCTGTACGCCACCTCACAATAGCAAGAAACAATGCCTCTTACCACCACTTTGGTCACAGTCAGGTTAGAGCGAAACCACGACGGTCGGCGCTCGTGGAAGTTTTTGCCGACGGGAACGCCTTCCACCGGCGGTTTCCCGCGTGGGAGAATGCCCAAACATTAAATTTAGATTACCTGAAGGTCCCCCGACATTCCCGCTGGCATTTAACGCGCGAGAAACGCACTTCAAGTCAGTACACCCGCGATAAAAGGACAGCCGCCGTCGGTACAAACACAGCGGAGCCGATCGGCCATGGCTGGTGCGGCTGGTCCCACGTATGCCCGCATTCGTTTTCTGCGTTAACTTTTGCCCGAGGGCAGCTCTGGGATTGCCCGTGAACAATTCAGGTCAGGTACCTGGTTCAGGCTGGTCTCCGCTAGCTATTTCGCTGGGAGGCGTCAGAATAACCAACCGCCTATCGCTTTGCATATGGTTGTATGGTTTTATTTTACTTCGTGGTTTTGTGCCTGGCTTTATGTATGTAGGATTCCATCAGAGAGAGGGGAAATTAAAAGGCGTTTATTTGAGCAGAAACGGTAACGGAAACGAGGTACAGCAACATATGCGGTTTCGACGGCGCGTTCCGACAGCGTGAAAGCTCATTCGTTTCAAAAGGGCAGGGTTTCGGAGGTGGGGGCAGGCATAGTGAGAAACTCTATGGGGGCAGGTTAACTGCAAAGGCAAGCTCAGCCAAGGTCAAGCCAGCACTTAGTATGCTTCCGCAGTGTAACTGCCTAATCGCTAGTTCGTTCCGAGGGGAGGGGTGTGGAGAGGGGGGTAGGGGGACAGGGAAAAGGCATGTGGCATCAGAAAATTATAGAAGGCGATGGCCGCATCAAAGTTCACTGCGCGTTTTTCCCCAGAGCGGCGCTAGCTGTGCCAAGCAGCATCTCGCCGTTCAATTGTGCGCGCCTTCAGAGTGCACTCTAGCCCTTAGACCGAGTTTTTGTTCTGCAAACTTGGCTTAACCACGTTCGAACATGGCATGTTGCATGAATGTATCAGGTCTCGGACGCAAAACTGCTTGAGGATGACTGCTGTCCATGCTGGAGTGAAATAAAATTTTCTCGTGCTTTCGTTCGTCTAAATTCTGGATCTCTATCTCTATGAGGTCATTTACTTTTACAGAGTGGAATGGGTCCAATTTTTTTCTTTAAAATTCCAGAGAGAGAGAGAGAATCTTTATTACAGAGAAAGCAGAGAGGTTTGCCAGCATGAATTCGCTGACATGCTACTCTGCATGCATGCTGTAAAGGAAGCCGGAGGCCACACTGACCAGCACGGTGTTGGAGCTTCATCTAGCTTTAGGTTGTGGACCAGCCCCTGACATGAGGCTGCTGATGTCAGGGGCTGGTAGATTAGTACACCAGTCTACCAGTAGACTAGATGAATAAACAGCAGTAGATTAGATGGAGATTGGAAGCGGGTTTATGGACAAGGGAACGAAAAGACGCGAAAGAATAGTGTGGTAGTAGAATGTGCCGTTGTGAATCTGGTGTTAGAGCGAGCTCAGTAGTTAATGAGAGAGGGATGGAGAGGAGGGTGAATTCTAGTATGCCTGCATACTTTATCAAGCTAGACAGCAAGCCTTCGCAAGGCCCCCACACTCATCCTCCATCTGCCGCGGTCATTTACTGGGTACAGGCCGGGACCGCGGTTCCCCGCTCTGTTATCTCCATTACAAACCAACAGTGGTTCAAACTGCGCACTTACTGGTTGTCTCCATCAAACGCTAAACTCTTTTCTGGGAAATCTTTGATGTATTGGTGCTAGTTGTTTTCAGAAGGTTACAAAAAGGAATTTGGTGTTGCGCAGCATTGACTGCGGCAAGGTGTCCGCGCCGGAATTTTCCCCCTACACGCATACCTCTCCGCCTCCACTGAAATGGCTTTTCCACCTCCAACTTGTGCATGCGGAAAAAATTTACTTGGAGCTCAGGCTCTTGAAAGCAGCTTTTGTTGGCACTTTACACCACCTTTCAAGTGCTGCCAGCATGGTGTTCTCTGAAACAAACGGTTCGCATTTAAAAACAAACGACCTGGAACATTTATCTCTAACCCTACCGAAATGCTGAATTGCATGTCTGGCAGGCGAATGCGAAGACCTGCCAAGGGATCGTAGATTAAACAACGATGCATCGGAATTGTCAGCGCATGTCAATGCAGAAAAAACGAGTCAGGCTTAACACTTCCAAACTTAGTTATCGCAAGCAAAGGTCTGCTTGGCTTGGCTTTGCAAAGGCTATAAGCACAGTACTGTTTCATAAGAGTTCTGTCGAAGATGTTCACATTCAAGTACTGTTTCATGCAAGTTGGGCTCTCAGATGGTTGGATTTAGCCTGTTGCTTGCGCTGAAGCACGTGGTGTGCCTTCCATTGTGAGACTGAGGGACCAAGCGCCGGCAAAGCAGCCGTTATTACCCCCTATAATTATAGTCACATGGTACGGCAGTGGTAAGGCCCCGAGCGAGAGCAGCTAAGATGCTGCTTTGCAGGGGATCACGTGACCCGACATTGCACCTGCCACACTTGTGCTCCCATGGCTCAAGGTCATCGCAGCGCAATTAACGACCTTGCGAGACTTTCCGTAGTAGAGCTTTCACTCTGAAATTGTCCGAGTAAGATAACCCAGACGATGTAACAAGGCGAAATATATTTAATCAAGGAATGTTACGTGTGACCGACTATAGCGATCATTTCGTCTTTACATACAGCCCAGAGTACCCCACCAAAGCTTTAACCCAGTGCACGGTAGTACTTCCCTTCCAACTACGCCTGTGGTCAGATTCTGTGTTCTTACAAAGGTCTTCAAAAAAGTAATTTTGAGTGTTTTTACAAAGCAAAGCTCGGTGGCTGTAATATCAGACTGTGTGAACGTGCAGTCAATGCATGGTCAAAATAGGCACACTTTTTGTACATTGTTTGTAGGCAATTGCTTGCTGGCTCGAAAATCGTTAATACTACTAGCTGCTTACATCACCAAACCGCGGCAGGCAACCCAATGTCAGAAGTTGTCATTAATGCAGTTTATTGGCTATGTTGCATCACAGGATGAAAGCAAATATGTGTGCTACTAGGCCAAATTACTTGGATGAGGAATAATTAATAGGGCATCAAGTCATAGTACAAGCAAGAACTTCACGCTCACCTGTCGCAATTACTGGTTGTGCTGCGAACGCCACGGTGAAGTGGAACAAAAAAGGTAGCTCCAGAACTGGCTTTGTGTATCCGAAATAGTAGGGATTGAATTGATTTTTTAAAGCCATGAAAGCTTAAAGAAAATTAACGGCTTGCAGCAGGCGTTGGACCTTCGACAACCAACCATCTAGGTTTGTAGGATTGGGAAAAACATTCAGGTTTGGAGATTTTCTTGTTTTGCAGTAAGGTCATGTGCCTAATTCGAAAAAGTGAAGCCACTCAAGTTGTTGGAAAAAAATGAATCCAGTTGTAGAGGCGAACAACTTTGTGCACATTTTTTGGCACGCATTTATCCCATCACTCCAAATGACCTATGCAAGGCATTGATGCAACTGCCATTTTTTTAAGCTCACAATATTTTTGGAAGAGAAGTGCAGGCAGCTCACCACCATTGCTATGAAACACAGATCCACATTTATGAATGTGAATTCTACTCATTCTGTGTACTTTGGCTCTAAAATCAGAACTGCTACTAGTAATGTACCATGACCAATACCAGAACACTAATCACTTGGCATAACAGCCTATCAGGAAAACCAGAACGAGATTTTGGAGAATACTTGAATCATGCCCCACAACAATGATGACCCAAAAAACCTGTTTTTCCCCGCATGTTATCGACTCATATCCTCTTTGCACTGCTTAACTTAAATCAAAGTTTTGGAAGCCAAGCTTTCTTTTATATATATTACATGCTTGACCCTCACTACTATGCTTGTAGTTGGTTTTCACAAGGGTCTTTACTCATATAGATGTTGTTAGAGTTGTTAAAGGTAAAAAAATGAGTAATATTGAATACACAAATGCGAACATTTTTAACTGAAACAAAAAACTATACGCGAGTGGCCATGTGCTGTCGGTGGCACTGCACAAAGTGCTGAATGCTTCAAATTTCCGCCACAACAAACATGGTCCTTTGACTTTATTTCCAATTCATTAGTCCGCAGAAACAAAGAGGAACTTACTTTAGCTCTCGGCAATGTGCTAAAATATCGAGCAAGCACCTCCCCCTCGAGGTGGGGATAGTAGAGGGAATTTCGGGGAGGGGGCCCTTGTTTGGAACTGCCCGATAATTCGAAATGGCAGCGTTAACCCCCGTAACCCCCACCCCCAAGAAAAACAAAATAGTGCAGCGCGCCGGAGAGAAACACTATTTTAATAAAGAAGACCATCAAGCTCCTTTTGTGCAACCAGTATTACCAGTTCGCACGGTGTTCTCACCAACCACAATGGCTGCCTTGTTAGCCAGAGAATCCATTCTAGTCATCCTGAATAACCATCCATTTCTGAGATGTTGAACAAGATGTACTCGTGGTGTGTTGAGAGGGCGTTCACGGTGGAGTGAAATGCCTTTGGTGCCCCCAAGAAATGTTCCAGTGTCCTCTGACTATCGTTAGTGGCACGACACATTCCAACGCCAAAACGCTGTTTCTGTCGCTTGATGTACCGGCACGACGAACCAAAATTTCTGAGCTGCAAGTTGTGCGCTCTTTTAACAGCTTCTTCAGAGAGAAGCCTCTTATTCACAGCACGCCCTGCGGTTCTTTCTCATTCACGAAATTTAAAAAGAGTGTCATCCCTTTTTTCACTGAACACCGGCACTCCGTTGCTCAACGTCTGCGAAAGCTTGGCCTTTCCAAAGTTCTGCTGCAGTAAACCCTTGTACTTTTTGTCCCGCTCGCACACCCTTTTTTGATTTTAACTGAAGTGACGAGATGTCGCATGCATGTTTTCTTCCAGTGTAACGATTCCATTCCACGATTTTAATTTTTCTTGTTATCTGTATACGAATGCATGTCACAAACCACCGTTGTCACAAAAGTCACAAGCACATTCAGCACCATTACATGACATTAACAAAATGGCGAGCATATGCAAAATCTGCCGTAGGCCGCGCGTTATTATAGCATTGGATTTTGGAGTATGCAAGAGCGCAGTCAGAAGCGTTCCTGGGTGGTTTCGGTTTTGCTGGTTTGGGCCAGTGGATGGGGTAGGCGGGTAGGCGAGCTTGTTCAGTAGTACGTGAAAACTAGAAACACTCGGACAATGGGAGGAGGGACGCTTGGTCGGTATTTTACAGAAATGCCTTTATGGCATCGTAGCAAGCGAGTTACAAGAAAAGAAATCGCAAGAACACCTAAGCATCGCTTATGACGTAACCTCATCACTATCATCGTCCCTTACCTTTTGTGCCTTTTTCGTTTGCTTCAGCTCCACACATACACAGCCAAGCAGAGGACATACAGTGGTTTGTAGCTACTCCCTCCATTGCTACTTCTGTAAACAGCATGCCCAAATTACTCGTGTATGCCTCCGCACAGGTCTCTAAAGGTCCATTCACACTTGCGACGAAGCGACACGATTTCTGTCGCGGTGACAAAAAATTAGGCCAGGCCAAACGAAAAAAACGATCCACATGACAGAGCAACAGAATTCCAGTCCCTTTCGCTCGCTTCCGTCGCAATTGTGAGCGGGCCTTAACACATGCTTCCAAGCGGAAGGCTGCAACACATTCAATGGGTCCACTTTTAGTCAACTAGAGCCACCAAGCTGTGGTGGCATTGGGAATGCATGCCAGTCTTGAATTCCCAAAGTTAAATCTTACACAGACCCAAATTCACCCGACCTTCTTTTCAACTCAATTGGTTTTTTATTCTTTGAGGTGCCGCCATTTCGCGCAATAGATTTTGAACCTGCCGAGTTAACCAATGCTTTCACATTATTAAATGAGACGTATTAGGAACAGACGTCATGAAAGGACAAGGAACATTAGCGCATTTCTTCATTTAATAGCACAGTAGGAGGCACTACTAGTCAAAATGACATATGTACAAAACTCGTCGCTACAAGCCATCAGCGGTGTGTCTTCTGGGGTGCAACGTTGACCAGCCTGTGTTCATTCAGTAGGTGAGACGTGGCTGGGCGGTTGTCTCCTGATCCGCGGGAGTGTTGATGTCGCGTAAGAGCTTGACGGAGTTGATCCGCAACACGGTGTAGGGGAAGCGGTAGAAGTAGTGCCTCTCGTAGCGCGACCGCTTGATGAAGATGAAGTTGCGCTTGGTGTGGGACAGGGTCTTCTCCACGACGGTGGCGTCGACGCGGACCAGCCCCCTGTCTAGAAGCGGCCTCCCCAGCAACGTGAAGTCCCGTGCACCGACCATCAATACCTGGGCAGGGGAAGCACGGGCAAAGTTTGTTTCGGTGAACACTACGACTACTACTTTTAAATGTCAGATGTTTAGAAGCTACTTGAACTATTTCCCAAAGAGTCGTCACCCACAAAAGTTTTAGTGCAATGCCCATTTGAGTACAATGAATGCTTTCAGCGAAATGGCTGCCGCTCTTGTGGTTTATTTAGCGTAAGGAACAATGCGGTGCGACGCCTTTCTTGCATATCACTCGCTATACAGGTCTGCTGGCACGCTCTACCTATGTCAATTAGAAGCTTTTGTAAGTGCTGTGTGTTATGGTAATGTCAATGTCCTGCAACTCTAAATTTTTTTGCTCAAGCCAGGAAAATCGCACTCCGCAAAATTAGTGGGTGTGTTTGAAAATGTGCTAGTCGCCCTCTCCTATCAAATACCCACCACCGTAGCAAACACTACTTCCACCAATGGTGCTAAGAGCAACAAACGCATACGGAGTCCTGAAGAGACAATGACAGCTCACACAAGGCTTTTCCCTGTTTTTAAACAGCAGACTCTTCTTGATGTGTTTTTTGCTTTATGCTTTTCTTACTTAGAGAAAATGCGGCCCACAACTTGCTCTGAACAAAGGGTCTTCACCTGTGAGCCAGCACACTGTACTAACATGGCTTTGAGCAACAATGCCGTGAAGTTACAAAACACCTACGAAGACCCTCTGGGGATCAAAACGGCTGCAACTGTGGCAAAAAATGTCACCGGGCATCCGTAAAAAAAATTTCTGTCAAGATTTGCACCAGGAACACACATGGGACACCATTACATGGTTGAAATGCAAAGAAAGGCCTTTAACAAGTGCAGGGAATGATTTGACGAAGAGTTTCAGCACCATTTTTTGCTCGACGTCATTGCCCCAGTGTTCATCACACTCCTGCCCATACCCAGCTGAAAAATGGCGAGTGCTGGAAGTTGCACGTGGGCACTTCACATTATTCCATTTCACACGTGCAAAGGGGTGATAGACCAGCGGTTCACGAAACGGGACAATCTAGCAATCTTTGCAACGTAGATGGCAAATTAAATAGATCGTGCTAGAGGTTTTACAGGAATTCTTAATATCATGTGCAACACGACCACTTCAGGGAAAACATTGGTGCCGGCAAAAGGAGAGAGATGGTTCAGTGAAGTTTAACGAGTGCCCTGGTAATTTTCCAATGGCGTAAGCATAACGAGTGTGCAGATGAAGGCATTTGAAACTGGAATCGTTCGCGCTGTTTTGTGCTTTTGCGCGCGAAATGCGACAGGCAGTGCCTGGTTTGGTACGGTGATAAGAGCGCGCTAGTTTGTAGGGAGTTGCCATAATGTATCCCCACGGTATCAAGGTGGTGGCCAATAGAGAGACGTAAAAGTAACCCACTGGGGTATGGCTGTACATGCAGAGACGCGCGTAGGGGAAACAACGTAGAAAGATATTGCAGGCTAAGTAGTAGTTCCATGCGGTGCTAGGTCAAAAACGGCCTGGGATTAAGTGGTAGTATTATACGGAGTTGCCTGAAAAAAGCGGAGTAGGATAAAACAAGAGGTGCTCTAAAGTGACAGGTGAAGCCTTTACGAGCAAGAAAACTGAGTAAAAGAGGCCAATAGAGGGCAACACAAAATTCATATCACGCATAACACAGCTTGAACCTTAGGCACACTTTGTCAAGCTTATATGACATCACTCGCTTTGCCACGTCTACTAAGCGTATCGTTTTCCCATCGTCTCGTCATACGAACTACAAGCGACTGAGTACAATGAATCAAGGCACACTGCACGAGTCGACAGGCGCGAGTAGTTGAGCGAGGGAGCCACCTTGTCGAGGCGAATCGAGTCTCCAATGTCCACCGGCATGGGCACTTGAATGATCACGAGGTCTTCAGCGGTCACTTTGAACTGCTTTCCGTACATCGAGACGACCGCGAAGAGACGGCCCGTCGCGTCGTCGGCGATCTGCGCGTTTACGTTCTCAAGCACGCGCCGCGTCTCTTGGACCTCGTCCGACGAAACTACGCTGCCCTCCACGATGGGCAAGCCGGCAGCCGGCGTAGCTACTGCGGGACTTGCCATGGGCTTCATGCGCACGGTTTCGGAACGCAGGCATCGCTTTAACGGGGCTAAAGTCTCGGGCAAACGGAGTATTCGCACCAGAGACATGCCGCCGCTGCGACAGAACAGCGCCATTTTGTGTGCAGTTGCGGTAAGCGGTTAGTGCGGAGGCGCACGAACGTATGCAAAACACTACTTGAAGTAGAAGCAACACTGCAGTCGCATCTGCAGTATTAATTTTTAGACTTTTTGACGCACATTGTTTTTTTATTTTTAATTGTTTCGAGATCATTCATTATATAGTCACAAAACAGGCAAGCGCTCCTCCTAAAGTAAAGGCAAACGATAATTCTAGTCACACTATTTCAACATAATTTTTATTGTTTCAATCAAAATTAACGTTTGCATGTACTATGTGCGTTATGTCATCAAGTAACTCCATCGTCTACCCCTCCGCAACCCAGCGGCGCCTGTTCTGTGGCGGCGCCAAGGGCATCGCCACCACCCAATGGCCGCTCACACGGCGCTCCGGGCGCCCGTAAAGTACACGTCGTTCTAGCAGCGGGTTCTGAGCCGAGGGTCTTGTCAGCGCGTTCGTCGTGCCCAGCCCGACGAGACAACACCAGCATGGCGGAGATCGCCGACTGGTTCCGCAGCCTGCCGGTATTCACCCGGTACTGGTTCGGCCTGTCCGTGGTGTTCCCCGTCCTGGGCCGCTTTCGGCTGGTCAACCCGCAGCACTTGGTCCTCAGCTACGACCACTTCGTGCGCGGCTTTCAGGTAGGAGAAAAAAAAACCGTCGGCGCAGTTGTCCGACTCCCATTTTTCGCGCGCAGTTTATTTCTCTGCGCGTGACGTTCCCGGTCGCCTGCGACCGCTGAATGACGCCCAAATGTGTCGCGTCATGGCCAACCCACCACTGACTGCTTTGCCGCGCTGTGCTAAACCGCTCGCCAAAATGGGAAATCGCCTGACGTTTGCAGTACAAGTGCTCGTCCGGCGACAATTTCCCGTCGCGGTCTGCGCGGAACAGGCATGTAGCGAAAGTAAACGCGATCGCTGAAACGGGAGCAAGCAACCGACGTAACCGGAAGCAGCGCGCGGTCGTACGAGCGACCTTACGAGGACGCAATTTCCGTAAACAGTTGGGCGAACGTTATTGGCGTTTCTCGAAGATGCTTATGGTCGATAAGACTTTCCCGCGATCTAAACTGTCATCCAATGAAGTAAGGTACGGGCGGCACCTCGTAAAAAGTAACGCCCGAAGGCGACTTCATCGATGACCCGCCCGTTGACGTCTCGTTCCAGGCTGAGCTTGACCGCGCTCGCTTGTAAGGAAAATCGGGCAAATTTGCCCAAGGCCCGCACGCGGTGCGCGTAACGGTCCTGCGCTCTCGCATGACGAAACGCGGCGGCACTTCCGTGGCGTTGCGGAAAGCTGTGACGTTTGTGAGGCGGCTTGCCCACCTAAGCGACCTTGTGGTTCGCAGCGTTTGCATACACGTGTAATTAACGCAAGAGTAGACGTTATTGTGACGTCTGTTCTTGAATTTCCGACGCCATTTGCATCGTCTCGTGAACTTAGAAGACGTCTAGTACTAGTTTGTGCTTTCGTTTTTGTTTTGTAGTATAAAACGCGAGCGCGGAAGAAAGTTTTACAGTTGAGGAAATCTTCGCGTTCGATAAAAAGAGGGTGCATCAATGATTGAGAAGGGCAATGAATTAATGAATTTCTTGAATTGAAACGTGAACAGAACATAAAATTCTCAGCACATGTGTTCCAGTTTGTGTGTCAAGAATGAAGATGTCAGGTTTGAAGAGAATAACTCTGGAGGAGGAATCGTATTTATTCCAGGAATTTGATATTCGGTGTGTGTGTGCGAGTGTCTGTTATGTGGTGCCTCACAAAGAGCTGCAGGTTGCCAAGATCTTGAGGAACTAGAGCGCCGTGTTTTGTGCCCATAATCTCAGAGAGCATCAATACACTTATCGCGTTGCTTCATCAGCGGTATAGACAGAATAGGTTGTCTGACAGTACTTACGGAAGGATAGTGTATTCTGTGCCTAGCTTGGGTAGTGTGAAGAAGCCAGTACTATGCGTTTGTTATGGCACTTGAGCGTTTCTGGCATTTGGGCACCTGGGGCGTTTGCAAACGGGCTCGCATAGGGGTATAAAAAGGTGTAAATAGGGAAGCTGTAAAAAATAGCCAGCCTTCATAGGTCATTTACAGTTAACTTATTTCACAATGTCGCTTTCTAACTATCTTAATGCGGGCCCTGAAGTGAGTTGGTTGAATATCAACTCACATATTCCGTTGCCACTCAGGGAAAATCTAGAGCCTTAATTATTATGTGCTGTTAAAAATAAAGAATGCTGTTTTATGTACCACTGGAGTGACTTTATGCTGGTTTTCAGTGCGGTATAAAGGTAACTGCAACATCCCTTGTACAGGTGAAGCTAGATATATAGAATCTGAAGGGGATTAGAGAATGGTTATAATGACTTACAATGTTGACAACAGGCTGATAATCAGCCTGTTTGATGTAGGAAGTAATTGAAAATGTGCGAGTTTTGCTACAAGCAGTATCAGCTGTGTTCATTTCGCTGCAATGTGGGAGAATGTTGGCATGATGCTTGCAGTTTTTTGTTTCTTCTTTTTTTCTGCATGCTTGCTTCTGTAATTCATTTCGTAGCCTCGATTCAGTTTGTGAGGGTATGTTCGATTTGGGCATTCACCAAGGCCAACCTCTTGAATTAACTGAGCCTCTTGAATGACGAACTGAGTTAACGTTCCAACTTTCACAGCAGTAGGAGGGGCACATACCTTTCTTGATGTTGGAGATTAACTTGTGCTTCATTAACTTCACTACCTGTGAAGACAAGATTTGGAAACTGTTCAGTAGTCAAACTTGTGTGAGGAAGTGGTTACCAAACACTTGATGAAAGATAAAAAAAAGGACTTATGTTTTGTAGTGGTGTGTCGCACTAGTACAAACCATGCCCCCCATATGTTGCCAAGTGATGTGGCTGTAAACAGACATTAATTTTGGTTTGCCCTACACTGCAATAAGGTCACTGCGTTGCTGCTAGAGGTTTACGTATAAGCTATTAACGCTGCCCTAACTGTGGATGTTGTACCCTTGCAGATATGGCGGCCTGTGACGTCCGTTTTCTTCTACCCAATGGGTTTCCACTACCTGGTGAACCTGTACTTTCTCTACTCGTACTCCATACGTCTGGAGACAGGTCAGTGGTCTTCTTTCGTAGCTGCATTGGTTGCAGGGGACGGTATTCTGTTCTGAGATTCGTACAAGTCCGGCACTTCTTGTATGCGCCCAGCACCCTCTACTGATTCGCTAGGGACACTCCTCCTATTCTCTTGAGCAACTGCTGCAAGAGCTCTGCTGTTTAGCTTTAGTGGCCTAGAGCCTGGCTTCGAGCCCCACCAAGGCTAAATTTTTTTTGAAGACGCACAAGTTTTTTTTTACTCTGAAGTGTTCTCTTAGCTCAGTTTTGGATATTCTTTTGTAAATAAGGGCGGGTTGGTATTTTTTAGGTTGGTTAACGGGTGAAGCGTGGCATACGGTTAACGCTCTGAATTGCACTGAAAGTGCCGGGTTTGTACCCATCTCGGAGCGGATAAATCACTTGCAAGGTACATTGTCCTGTTTTTACCCAGATGTGGCCAGCCAGCCAGAAGCAGTGTCGGGGTAGCCTGAGCTGCTGTTTGTACTAAAGCCCAAGAGGCCACTGCGCTGGCTGACGTGTCCAGTCTTGGCAATTAAGCCCCGATCTGAGCCGTAGAGGTTGTAGCTTTGCACGGTGAAATTGTGGAGGCAATCAGATCTTGCACTGGGGTGGCAGGTGCACTGCAAGCTCTCTATCACGCCATTGCAACACTGTAACCCCTGTCTTAGGTGTTACAACGTGCCACGATGAATTTTTTGCAGGTGTTTGCATATTTAGCAGTACTACATTGATCTTTAGTGAGAATTTATAGCTGCAGCGGTTCCACACACAAGCTGTGGTTCTTTTGGGTAAAAGCAGCGTTTACATGGAACAAAAGAATCAAGGAAGGGGCAAAAGAGTCCTCTTGTTCATTTGATTTGTGACGGGCGTGTTCTTTTCTGCGTGTTCTATCAGGAACACTCTCAATCCTTGCGCCTTGCTGAGGCCGCGGTGCTGGTATGACTTGCCAGGAGGAGTGATTGCATTTTAGGACAGAATTAGTCGACGAGCGTGGCTGGAGCGTTTCCAGGGTAACATTACACTGCGAGAGGCAGCTAAACAGCATACAGCCTCTTTTGGGATGCAGTGGGTACCTGTGCTTCAAGTTCCGTTTAATATTGTGAAAAAAGCGCAAAGACGACTCACACGAGTAGCGTTCATGTCGTCTTGTGGAGAATACTTCGCAGCACTCGCTTGTGTGTAGATGCCGGGGAAGCACCCTGTAAAGACATGTACGACTTTGTAGTTACTGTTAAAGGGACAGACAACTGATTTCTGTGTAGTGCATGTCATCTAGCTCATATGAAAGGCAGTGTTTTATATACGTGGGTGACCACAAGGAATTTCTAAATAAACGGGCTAAAATTTACATTTTGCTCTAAAATTTTTGAAATCTGAAAAGTGGTGACACCTGGTGTCTAGACAGGATACTATGTTAAAAAGTGTCCGAAGAACTCGGTCGATTTCAACGCGTGGTTCAAAAACTGCATGAAGGAATAGGAAAAGTTTGCACATTATTATTGACTTAGTTGGGGATAAGTCCTTAGATACTTTTTTAATCTTGTGTGCGGTTAAAAATGTGTTGCCGCACGTCTACCTGTCATGGTTGCTAGCATTTCTTTTGGCTGGACTTGTATGGCTGGTATACCTGAAAATTCCACATTGAAAAGTTCTAGGGTGCTTTCAGCAAAACCGTTTTGGTTTAAGCTGTTTTAAGGGATGCGCTTTCATTTTGGATACAAAAAAAATATACTCGATAAGAGTCAGTTGTCTGTCCCTTTAAGCTCCAGCATGTTGCACTTCCTTGCATTGACAGTGTCGATGCTCCCCGATTGGCATTGTCACGCTGCGGCGGTGCAGAGGGAATTGCATTTACAGTAGCGCATGTAGCTTGGTGCAGTAAAACTGCTTGTTTGGAGTCGTCAGCTCCATACTGGCGTTGCTATTGCAGAAACAGCTTGCAGGACCTGCTCTTGTTGCTGTCGTCGTTACGTTTGGTCTTATGCTTTTCTTTTTATAACACTCCTCCCTCCCCCATACTTTGCAGGCCTCTTTGATGGGCACCCAGCCAACTACCTGTTTATGCTGCTCTTCAACTGGATCTGCATAGTGGTATCCTTTTTTTCCCGTCGCCGCTGAAAAGTGGAACGTGCTTGTTTGTGCTCCCGGGTTGGCACCCTGTGCACGGAAACCAGAGACATCGAAAGCTACCTGTCAAGAGCTTGCTTGTGCCGCTCAATTGGGGTTTAATTTCCTTATTGTGGGTCTTCGCATGTCTTTCCGTTAAGGGGCCACATGGCTCTTAAAACAATCTTTTAAATTTTTAGGTTAACTCTGTGAAACTTGTAAGTCTTCCTGCTTTTTTCCTCCACTGATTTCAAATATGCGATTGTTTTTTGAGTCAGTGAATTAGTTACCAAGATAATTGGAAATAATTAGCCATTTTTGCAGGAACAAATAGACAAAACAGTGTTGGTCATAAGAGTGTAATCTTTATATTTTCCAGTACTGTGAACCCTGGCGATTGCAATAAGACAATCAGGTTTTTGATGCACTGCTTGGAACTAATTGTACAGCTCGTTAAACTTTGGTGTTTGAAATGGGCATTCGAAATGGTTCCTCGCCACTGGTGCCACCAAAGTTTAATGAGCTCTAAAATTAGTTCCAAGCGGTGCATCAAAAAACCGATTCTCTTATTGAACTCACCAGGGTTCATAGCATTGGAAATATAAAGATTACACTGTTACGACCAACACTTTTGTCTATTGAAATGGCTAATTATTTCCAATTACCTTGGAAACTCATTGACCAGCTGAAAAAATAACAGCATATTTGAAGTCAGTGGTAGAAAAGTAGCAAGACTGACAAGTTTAAGAGAGTTTAGTTACCAATTAAAGGAAGTGCTTTTAAGAGCAGCGTCCCCCATTACAAACAAGTGTAGGGCTCCAGTTTGGAAACTGGAGAAGCAGCAGTCTGAGTTTCAGTATGTTCCGCTTGTTCCAAAAAGGCGCAGTGGGACCTGTTATTTCATTGCACAATAGAGGCTCATTTAGGTTACTCTCACAGCCTCAAGTTCTACTCTGAGCCTGATGCTGGTGAAGCTAGAAGCAAGTAAGCATACTAGGAAATGGAGGACAGGTTGGTTTCATTTTATTGTGGGCATGCAACAAAAAAAAAAATCTCGCATTTGAGGGAGGACGGTCAGGACATGGATGACACGCTGCACTTCGGGTACCACCCACTGGTTATTTGATGTGCCGTTATCAGTCATTTTAATTCAATTACTGGTACTCTGCTTTAGGAACAGCTAGTGGGCCAGTTTCACTCACAAGAATAATTAATCCTTGTGTCTGAATGTAGGCTGTGTCCCTGAACACTTGTATTTTGTTGTCACCTTTCGCACTCAGCACCCCTCTGCTCTGCTAAACTAGGCATTCGCATGGGGTGCAGCCATTGATTTTAAAGGGGCACACTGGTCTTAACACAAATGTTCAGTTTTACAGTTATGATGATGAAAATTGGAGGACGGATGTTGATTTTTCATTCTGATTGTAGATGTAAAATTTGTTTTTGCGTGGAACAGCTACATTCAAATTTATTCGGATTTCTAAATTTGATATTTTTTACAGCTTTTGTAAGAAAACTGCTGGAGTGATGCAGCTGAACAAGGTGCCAGTGAACTGTGCACAAATCAAGGAGTGCAATAAGACTAACAGTGTCATTCTAGCTGGTCTGTAGCAGATGTTACGGCTGTTTGAAGTTTGGGCTTGGAAGGCAAAACCGGTTTTTCTGGTTCCTACCTTGTTCAGCTGCATCACTCCAGCATTTTTTTTTTTACAAAAGCTGTCAAGAAATCAAATATAAAAATCCAAATAAATTTGGATGTGGCCGTTTTACACAAAAACAAATTTTATATGTACAGTCAGAATGAAAAACTACATATGTCCTTCAATTTTTATCATCATAACTGCAAAAATAAAGTTTTTGATCAAAGACCCATGTGCTCCCTTAAGGTAATGCAAAAAAAAAAACGCTTGCCGGTGGTTGGAGGAACTGGAAAAATCTATCATTCTCTACCTGTGGAACACCAAATTGATTTTGCTGGGGATGTTTTAAAAAAACGTTTGTGATTATGTACTTGTCAGTTCTTTTGCTGTTCAAGAATCGCTTTTGTCTCAACCTGTTGCCTGTGATGAGTCCTTGACTCGGAAATGTAGATCGTCGCCCTCCTGTCGGACCTCATGGTGAGTGCTTAACTCTCTTTTGTGCGTACTTGCGCAGGCATATGGCGAAAATACGGCTGTTATTTGGAAGTGTGGCCTCCTCTTCTCAGTGAATCTGTAGACCGACTTTGGCACTCCGTGGGAAATGCATTGGGGAGTGGGAAGGGTGACGTGAAATACTCGGCTATTGCTGAAAACCGATTCGAAATAAACGATGGGGCAATTATAGAAAACAGTGAAAGCTTTGGTGTATATGCGATTGTAGAGAT
The DNA here is from genome assembly GCA_013339765.2 of Haemaphysalis longicornis. NCBI lineage: Eukaryota > Metazoa > Arthropoda > Arachnida > Ixodida > Ixodidae > Haemaphysalis > Haemaphysalis longicornis. The sequence goes on along the minus strand of CM023456.1, from coordinate 114,236,054 downwards.
CTTGAGTTACATTTCCCCGTGTGGGTGTTTGTGAAAAGAAGTGTCGATATCTCACAGTCTGTACAGAAAGCATGGGAATAGGGCTTGAGTTTATGACATCGTGCGGTGTGAAGCACTGCGCATATCTGGTCGCATACACATCACCTATTGCCGATATGGATACCGCCGGTTATATTGTTACCATTGCCTTGTTGTGTGGCTATACAGCGCCGAACAGTTATGTCGATTTACATGTTTTTTGGTGCAGGGAATATTTACTTGTAAAAACTTTACATTTCTTTCTTTCTTGCATCCTTGTTTTTTTTTATGTTAGCTGGTATTTAAGAATCAGCTTGGAAGTTGCATCCTCCGGAAGATAAAAGTGAATGTCCACTTGCTGCTCCTTGTAACAGAGTAACAGTGACACTTGCTGTTAGAGCATACATAGCATGCTGAACGTAGGGTAGTTAAATGTCAGTATAACAAAGCCATTAAAATTTCCACTTTGCTTCGTTACGTTAGAATTTTGTAAAACAGAAAATTCATTCCCGGCTTGCACACGAGCAATAGCCAGCTTATCTCTCACTTGTTAGCATTCGTTCACAGCAGTTTTGGAAGTGATCTGCTACCTTTGTTTACACGTGATACGACATGAGTGGAATAAGCAAAGATTGGGCTTGGTGGTTGACATTTCATTCCTCACGAATCCCTTGGGCCATGACCGTGCAAATTAGCTTTGCTCGCATTTGCTACCTTTCCTTGCATTTGTGGGATTCCATCTTGTACCCCTGTCACACGGCAGATCTAATGACATTTAAAGCAAATGTCATTCACTCTGAATGTCAATAATTCGGCGCTACACGAGAATATCAAATGACATTTGAGGCGAATGACATTTAGCACCAACTGAGGTTCGGGAGCTCATTCAGCAGCCAAATTACTAGCCTCGACAGCAGTGGCGCGTCACTAGAGAAGAAAGTTCAGTAATAAACCAAAGAATACTGCTTCTAAAAACTGTTAGTAAACATATTTTCTTCTTTGTGTTCTTGTTCAAATAAAGAAAACAAGTACTAACAAAAAAGAAAATCTTGTCCCCAGTGTCCGCGCTACCCTAATACGGATTTTTTGCGGACTTGTCTCGGCTTGTAAAGTCTACTGATGTCACCTAAACCGGTGTTTTTCTTATGTTTGATTAAAAAAAATAATCTTTTCGTATGTTTTAAACAACGAAAACATTCTAGAAGCACTTGAAATATAATTTTGCGGTTTCGCAAGCTCGCGAAAACTATCACCGCAAAAACTATCAAATGAGATTTGTTTCGCCGTGTAGACCCGCACGGCCAAACCAAATGTCACATTAACAGCTAATGTCATTCACTTTGAATGACATTAGATTTGCCGTGTGACAGGGTATCAGATGGTTCAATGATGGCGTAATGGTAGCGTTTTATTCGGGGAGATGTGCACACACGTCTCAAAGTCCTGCATTTAGGTGTTTTCTTTGTGTTTGACTCCCAGCAAGAACAAAAGAAAGAAATGCAGTGGAGCGTCTCTATTTCAGTCAAAAAGCACCTTGATTTTCTCACGAGGGCCATGCATGCCCATACACCGACATGCTCGTACATGCTTATACGCTGACCTCTGCGTCTGCCCGTTACAGACCGGGTGTCTTCTTCCTGAAAGGCACGAGGGTAAAGTAGATTGAGTTGGCAAAGACTAGGTCAAAGGTGGGGGGAAGAAACGTAAGTGCCCAAAAAAGGAGGATAGCTTTCGTGCTGACAAAAGCCAATTGCTGCACGCTACTAACTTAGCCGTGCTCCGTTCCCTCTCCATTTCCTGCCGGTTACCTGCAATGGTTAGTGGACGCAGACGTTCACGCCTGCAAAATAGTGTGCGCGGATACCGTTGCCAGCAAATCGGAGGCCTGAAACTCGGGCAGATAAGAGGGGAGGACAAGCAGTATTGTATGTGCCTCCGTCTTGCTAGTGAAAGGATTGCAGCACTGGGTCGCACTTGTTTCTTTTTTTTGAACCCTCTTATCTTTGAATACTATTGGGATGCTGGGGTGGGACCGTGTGGCCCTGACAGGGTGAATAAAAGGCTGATAAAGAGTGGCAGATGAAACTGCGAGCCCTCAACGAAGGCGGCGTGATAAGGCGAGGAGTCGGAGCAAAACATCATTGCACTGATGAGTAGCCCAAGGAATATTATGAAGCCGCGGAGTGTGGCTTATCTCCCTGCCCTGCAGAAGGCATCCAGTATCTTGAGTGGCTGTCTGTGTTGTCGGTGTCCCTCTGATGCTCGCGTGCTCCGCAACAAGTCCGGCCTTGGCCTAGCATCAGGTAGCCGGGTATTATGCTGGCAATACCTTAATTTGGGCCTCGTCGTGAACACACATTGTGAATGGGTAATGGTCCTTCCTGTGAACTTACTTTAATTCTATTGCCACAGACTTCGTTATTCTAAAGTGGCAAAAAAATTGTTTCGTTATATCAAGGCAGATACACGTAGGCTTTAAGGGGGCACACTGGTCAAACCAAAAATGTTTATTTTAACAGTTGTGATGATAAAAATTGGAGGACGTGTGTAGTTTTTCATTCTGATTGTAATATAGAAATTTGTTTCTGTGCAAAACGACTACACTCAAATTTATTTGGATTTCTATATTTTATTTTTTACATTTTTTTTTACAGTTGATTTGATTTGGTAGAGGCAAAATACGAAGGTGTGTGCCCATGCAGAAATGTTGTTTGTAAAGAAATGTGGAACGTGGCAGTGCATGATTAGGTCATTAGGCAGTTCTTAAGGCCGCTTCATGACCCAAGAACCAAGCTAAGCGGAAGTGTAATAGGCAACACGTGCACCTTGGTGCTGTGGAAGTCCGAAAAGGTTGGCACGCATTCTCTTCTCTTCCCCTGCCCGTGCGCTGTTTGCAGCTCCTGATGGACCCGATGGTGCTGAGCGTCCTCTACGTCTGGTGCCAGTTCAACAAGGACGTCATCGTGTCCTTCTGGTTCGGCACCCAGTTCAAGGTATGTGTCTCTCTCTCTCTCCCCATGAGAAACTCCATCCAGGAGGTTGTAAAAGTATTTCAGCTGAATTTGTGCTGGGTAGGATGCTTAAAAGCATGGGCCCTTGTTTCCCCAGCTATGACTAGCTGTTTCATCACGTGAGATAGGCCAAGCGGTTTAAAGAGCTTCTGCGGAGTATTAAAATAAATAGGAGTATCGAACTAACTGAGGTTTGCTGAAGGGCTTGTCAATGCATTGTAACTTCAAGAAAAAAGCGCAGACGACAGGACTGAGCAAAAAGACACACAGCTCCTGTGTTGTGTCTTTTCAAGCTTAGTTCTGTTGTCTGTTGTCTTGGACTAACCAAGGTTGAGTGCTAGCTTTTTATGCTTTGTTCTTTGGGGGTGCATGTTTATCTTGATTGCGGCTGTGTTGCCAATATGTCGTGACGGACTGTCTCATGGTTTGAAGCCTGAGCGTGCATTCCATTTTGTGCCTCCCGATTTACTTTGCGTGCCTGGACAACAACACAACAAAAAACACTTTAAAGGGAGTTAGAAAGAAATGCCTTCAAGCAGCCTTCCAGTCATGCTGCCGCTACACTGGCTTGCACTACAGTGCATGGAGATGTGCATGGCATTTAATATTGGCAGCTTACACCTTGGATGTTTACCAAAGACGCAGAGTATGTTAAACTCTCAAATGCTGTTCATGTCACCGCCGATGGCCAATAGCATCGCGCTGTCGCTGGGGATGCACTTAAAGCCGTCTCGTAACATATTGAAATCATGTCCGGTGACATGTTCGGGTACTTAAACAGCCAACTGCACTCAAATTTTTCTTCCCAAATCTGATCCTAATAGTTTTATGAAAAAACCATGTGAAATCCTAAGCTTTATAATAAGCACTATGTAACATTGTTTAAAGTAGCTCCGAGCAGATGATGTTTTCACCTGGCGAAAAGTTAAAGAAGAAATCATGTCCGATGTTCGGCACTGTGCCTGTGAACCTGCTTTATAATAAGCGAACAAAGTAGCTCCGCGCTTTTTCCATCGCGTGACTTGCAGCGACTTGCACGGTGCTCTGCTAGGCAGAGGGGTGCATTCACCGGGGGTTTCTTTTTGCAACACCACCGCGTTGTACCGCCGTCAGCATCATGTTTAAAACGAAGTGCATAGGTAGCAATATCTGCAGTTTTTTTCAATGCAGTAAAAGAGATTACAAGCTTACGATGTATGCAGGCACGTGCAATGGTTCTCGAATTATCATTTTTTACTTCAAATATTATTTTTACCCTAAAGAATAGCCTGAAATGTGCACTTATATATTTGTCATTCCTATTGCATATTCCACAGAAAAGAGAGGATGTTTTATGAATTCTTGAACACTTTCACTTGCGCATCTAGTATGTGTTCGCTGTATTTGGGCTGGCCCAATGCCACCTCCACCCCTAGGACGTCTCCAGAAGTTTGACAACCTGACTGGAATTGTTCTACACGCGGAAACATTTGTGCGACTTTCGCCTCACTCGCTAAGTAAACCAATACATCAGCCTTGCTCGTGGTATCAAATACATCAGCACAAAGGGGCCAACGTCTTCGCGAAGCTCCTTTCCAAGCGAAGGCTAACGAAACTGCTCCTTTCCAAATGATAAACTACTTTTTTTTTTCCAATATGGAATTTTTACTTTTGTAAAGTGTCAGATTTAGTTTACTTGAATGTAAAACGTTATGAACTTGCATGTCCCCACAACGCATCATCGAGCTATGGAAGCGGGCTTGCAGTTTCATACCAATTTTCCAATTCCATCCTCGGTGGGAGGAAAAATACTCAACCGATAATCACAAAGCTGTCTGCGTGTAATTTTATAGTAAAAATCGTGAGGGATTTATTTCCACCCATGCGCGGTTTGTTCCCTTCAAAAAGAGCAATATAATAGCCGAGGCGTCGGCTAACCAAAGCTGCTTTTTGATATCGTACGATCAAGTAGCTTTGTAAATCTGGACCTGCCTTCTTACTCACAATGCCAAGGATTGCTACAACGGCAATTATTCTGGTGGAAAAATAACTGTAGGACGGTGTACTTCGTCTGGATTGACAGCAGCGCAATTGCACCAAACTCCATTAGCCTGGGCAAACTTTGTGGAAATTCTTTGTGGACATGCGAAACGCGGCGCTATCAGGTGGGGGAGCCGGCCATGGTTCTTGTTTCGCACGTATTTGATTTTTTTATGTGTGCATTAGATTTTTTTTACCTTTTGGGCCGTTAAGGCAATAGGAATTTAACGGGGGGGGGTGGGCTTTTCTGTTGCCATTTCACAGTGAATTCAGCCATGATTTTGATTGTGGGCTTCACCCACGAGGCCTCACCCACGAGAGATGTGTGTTGCAGTTCAGAGTCTACACCTAGTGGTCTTAATTCATATTTTGTGTGCCCTGCACACTTATATGGGAGACAAAGACAGGGAAACGAACAAACCATCCCTGTCCCTCATATAAGTGCAGTTGTTTTTGAATTCAAGACTGTACAAACTGGCCCCAAAACAAACTTTTGTTAGCTCCTTGTGGTCACTTTGATCCTTTGCATTGAGGTGGTGAGGAGCATGGTTCTTGTTTCATTTGATTTTTTTACATCTTTTACCTTTTGGGGGGCAATAGGGGGGGTGGGCATGTCGACATTCTGTTGCAGTACACTGACAAGAATTTCACGTTGTCTGGCAACTCTCTTGCTTAGTTGTGATGTGTGATCTTGTGTCCCTCAAACCTTCTTTTTCTTTCTTTTGTGTTGCAGGCCATCTACCTTCCGTGGGTTCTGCTTGCATTCAACATGATCATCAGTGGCGGGTAAGGAGGCCATCTACGGTGTTAGCAGTGACACCAAAGAGCGTTGTCGAATCACTTGGTCAGGCCATTTTTTAGAGTACATGGCACTGCACTTCTTCAACCAATCCACGTATTTCTTTTCTTGTTTTTTGTTTCTCACATGGAAAGCACGTCCAAAAGTGCCTTTTTGCACTGTCCCCTTATGATTCAGTGACATCAGCGCGTTCACATGCTGTCACAATACCTGGGGTAGCGTTAAGCAGGCTATGAGCATATATATATATTGCATGCTAAAATGTGTGGAGGTGACAGTGGAGGCCGTGAAATAGGTTGAAGGCAAGTACTGGAAGTGGAGCCTGCCCCCTTGCCATGTGTGACAAACACGAGATTCGGGAACTTCACCGTTTATGCGGTTTTCCGAGAGGCAGTACTGACAAATGCAGCAAATAAAGGGAGAATAGTTGTTACCTTACGAGAGAAATTGGTAAAACTGTCGACGAGTGTCTCATGATGATGATGATGATGGGAGGATGCTTTGGTATACATGCAAAGGCATGGATTTTTCGCTTGGAGCCAGGCGTTACAGGGGCGGTATTCCGTCTGCGTCTTGCTAATGTGAGGAGTGTCTCGTGATGGTGACGTCCATGGGATGGCTGTGCTGCGTTACGTCATTCCGGTTGTTTGCTTTTAGCCAATCAGGGCTTGTCAAAAGGGACACTTTCTCGAAAGGACGCAAAGGGACAAAACTCGGGAATACCGTCCCAGGTTTGCGCAGAAGTAAACGGAGTGTGAGAGGGGTGGCCGAATTGCGTTGTTGCACCACCTAGAAACACTGACGGGGCTGTATATGCACTGACCACCTCCTTCCACCCCCCCTCCCCCCCCCCTCCCAACTGATATGTTTCATCATCACTCCGCTGGAGTGTCTCATTTTTTAATAGGCCAACGCTTAGTTGTGCAATGACACTGGTTACGCTGCTACTACAACCATCAGCGTCGACGCTGTATGCCGCTTAGTTTTTCAGTTTGAGGAAGTTGCACGCATGAAAACGTGCTTTGTTTCGTGCTATGAAGCGCTGTCACCAATGTCTTTCCTGCTCACGGGCTGCTTAGTATTGCCAGACTGTCATGCGAAATTTCTTGGCACGTTTATTGGTTAACCTTTCGTCGAAACTCAGCAGAAGCTCATTAGTTTACAGCCGTGTCTTTAAGTGGAAACGAGGCAGATACCAAACAAAAGAACAATATCTGAAGTGGGAATCTTTTTAAAAATTATAGATTTCCACGATATTCTAACCTTGGAATGTGCTGGGTATATTCTGCAGCAACATTTTGTTGTCAGTTTATTTGTATTATTTCTCAAAGTCAGGCAATGTAGAACTGGGTAGGCAAGCTATATTAAGCGCCCGTGAGAAGAATATCGACTGTTAGGCTTTATTGCTTGCATCAACGCACGTTTTCAAGTGCATACCTTTCCTCCAACCTAAAAGAAGCGAATTCAGTCGCCTCTGACGGCTGCGAATGGCAATGTAACCAGCGCCATTGTGCAGCCAAGCGCTGCCTTTTCGACACTGTCATGCCCATTCAGACGCACCAGCAGAGTTGCAATTAGAGGTATCAGCTAGATGGTGCTCTGATGCAATTTGGCCACCGCCTTTGCGCTGTGTTTGACTTCTGCACGGACCTGTACATCTGTGATAAACAGCTGACAATCCAAATTGCGGAACCTGCCCAGCTGCAGCTGTGTCCTCCCTACTCGCGTAACTGAGGGACATTTGAGTTGTCTGTGGAGGGAGTTGCTAGGCAGAGGTGAATGGCCAGCCGCGTGGTTCACTTTAGAATTCTAGGCTCCAGAGGCAGGGGTAAAGAAAAAGAGAAGCAGAAAAAATACCATAGTGTAGCGTTAGCGATCCTTTGTGCATACAATTAGGGACTGAGATCGTGTCAGCTGATATCGCTGAACCCGTGTGGCAACACTAGCGTGGTTTGTGAAGCAGGTGCAGGGGGACACCCGGTGCATTCTCTTCTTCAGGACTGAACTAACCCACTGCTCGGGGGAATCAGTACACTGCAGGAGTTGTAGCGCCACTGGTCTGAGTTAGATGGATCCCTTTTCAGTGTTTATTTCGGCTAACTTTTCTGATGAAAATGCCAGTGCTTGCCTCCACCCCCCTACAACATGTTGCCCATCTACTTCAGGGTGCATCGCAGACCCACATAGCTGTGGTGTGTGAAATGCCAGTGTGCTAGACAAGACTTGGGTGCCAAATTTTATTTGTTTACAATAGGTCCGTTTCTGTTGGCTTGCTTTGCAATGTGGGGCCTGAGCAAGTCTCTTCACTGCAAGGAAATTGGCTCTTAGTGCTCCCTGTAGTCGAATTCGGAGTTCTGGCCATTTTGTGCCCATATCAAAGTGTTCATTTGGAGCGATCTTTGATTGGCTAAATGCAGACTACAGGAAAACAAGCAAGACAGGGTGGGCTGTTGGTTTCTGTATGTGTCAGAGGCATAGCGATCAGAAGTCCATCTCAAGCGATGTGGACGTGGAAAGAACATTATTGAATATATGACACAAACTTGGAATTCTACCCCTGGCATCTCGCAATTGCATGAGGTTGCTGGATACTCAATCTTAAGGGGCTACACTTGGCCTGTTACCCTTTGAAGTGCAGAGATGCACTGAAGGCGCTTCAGTGCGGTGCAACTTATGTCTAGCATGCCCTGTGCTTCGGGCTTCGTGTCTCAGCTCTCTAGGGGACCTTCCGCGCCAGCGGCATTCCATTTCCAAGTTGGTGCAGGCCGTGCGCTTCCTGTTGCACCTAGCGCCATCTAGTGGGTAGCTTTGAACACTGCTGTAGTCTTGATTTACTAGAACGAACTGGCTCCTCGGACTCCGTGGCCTAGCGGGTAGCGTCGGGGACTTCGCACCCTTATGTCCAGGGTTCGAGCCCCACCAATTGTACTTTTTAGAGCGCAGCACTTAAGTGCCCGCTCCTGTGGTTTTGCGGTGCCATCATCCCTTGTAGCCGAGCAAACGAAGGGGACACCGATGACAGACGAGATAGAGCGAACAGGAAAACATGAGGAAAGTATGGCAAAAGAACAACGAGAACATTTAACTGTCTTCGATGGTTGTTGTCTTGTTCTGGTAAATGCAGCAAGCGCCTGTGTGGGGCCTACTTTTTCTGCCTAGTCCCTGTCACGTATAGAAACAAGTGGATGAAAGGACTGTGCTGTTGGTGACCCGTCAGCTGTGCTTGGTTCTCAGCTGAGCCCTGTTCTGCCCTCTTCTTCTTCCCATTGCAGGGGCCTCTACGAGCTGATTGGCATCCTGGTTGGGCACCTGTACTTCTTCCTCATGTTCAAGTACCCGCAGGAGTTTGGCGGCCGCAACCTCCTCAAGGTGCCCTCCATCCTGTGAGTCCCGCTCAACTGGCAGCATTCCTCCTAAAGTAGCGAGGAAGCACTCCGAGAATGGGTTATTGTAGAGACGTGGCTGCCGCAATGTACAGTGTAAGCCCAATCTCAAGGCCATGAAGATGAAGTACTACAGTTGAGCCTCATTATAAGAGGCCTGGATGTAAGGTACAATCGCCCGGGTGTAAGAGGCACTATTCGCCGACATGGATGGCCGTCCTATCTTTCCCATTAAAGCGACCTCTTTTTATAACAGACATTGGGTATAGAAGGTAGTTTGTTGTAGCAGACAGGTTATCCTTGAATTTTGGTCATCAGTCTCACTTGTGTCAGACATTTTAACATTAGATGCAATGCCACCAGTTACTAACTGCAGTTGCTTGCATTGTGGAAAACACAGGGGGACGACAGACACCTGCAGTCGCTGTTTGTTATAACTTCAGCAAATGCAGAGTGGTCAGCTGTGAAACGATGATGAGAAGCCGTGCAATGAAAATGCAACGTACAGAAGTGGTTAAAGCTTACCAGCATGTGTACGAGCGCGACCACACATGCGAGCTTCTGTGCAAGCTAAGAATACTGGGAGTGTGCAGTGGGCTCTCCAAATCGTGTAGCCCCCAATCAAGAAGCATCGCAGATGTCGAGCCCTGCAAGCATGGTGAATAGCCAGAGCACACAGCGGAAGAAGCTGTGCGCTCTGACTGCTCATGAGGCTTGTGAACTTGACATCTACAATTCATCTTTCGCAAACAGGGAAAGAAGAGGAAGCTTATCGTAGCTGTTGTAAAAAAAAAAAAAACAGTGTAAATACAGTCATGAAGCAAACAAAGATTCAGAACTATTTCATAAATTCTAGGGGCCAAACGTAAATTAGAATGAATCTTTTACAACATGCTGTGGGGTTCCTTTAGGCTTATTCTAGTCTTAGGGTGCCCACATTGAACTGGGGGTTGAAGTTAGTGAAAACATGGTTCTCTGCTTGTAAGAGACGTCTCGTATAAGAGATAGAAACTGCTCTCCAGTACATGTCTCTTATAAAGGGGTTCAACAATTTTAAAGCTCCTTAAACTTTTGTGGCACCAGTGGAACCATTTCGAGTGTCCATTTCAAGCCATAAAATTAGTTCCAAGTGGTGCATTAAGAAACTGCTTCTCTTATTGCATTCTTCACCAATGTTCATAGTGTTGGAAAATGTAAAGATTACAGTGCTATGACTAACACTGTTTTAATTGTTCCTCCAAAAATGACCAATTATCTCTAATTATATCAGGAAATAATTGACCAACTAAAAAATAATGCTATATTTTAAATCAGTGGGGAAAAAGCAGCAAGACTGAGAAGTTTCACAGAGTTTACTTGAAAACTAAAGACGTTTTTTTAAGAGCAGTGTCCCCCCTTTAAAAAAAAGGGTGATTTTGGTACGGTTTTCCGAAGTTGAATTGGTGGTAAAGGGTTAAGGAACCGGACCTTGGGTGCTGGGCTCTTTCGTGAGCTGGAGAAACACGCTGTGGCAGTAACGGGGGGGGGGGGACGAGCTTCTGCTGCCATTGCTAACATATAACCGGAGATCAAGCTGAACAGAGGATATCAAGTTTAAGTGGTGGTGGGCATACGCATTGCATGATGTCTTGATGCACCCCAGCACCATTGGTACTCATTGTAGAATGAGTGTGCAATGAGTAAGCACCAAAGTGGATGGAATGGGAAGGGTGGCTACGGCATGACAATATTACTGGACAACAAAAGCGACCGCCAGCCAGTGCTGCTGCTAAAGCGAGCAAATGTGACCACTGAGACGGCCGTAGCACTAAGCACAATGAACACAGTGGGTGAGGTGCGTGCAAAAACCGCCACGTTGCTGACTTGAAGCCGGAGCTAGGCTCGCACACTGGGCCTAGCCTTGTTTTTGCTAAGGAGACGGAATGTATTCTTGAAGATCCACCAGTGAATCCTCTTCATATTTTAACACGAGAGTGTTTTATTGCCGGATACAGAAATATTTCACCGACGTACGTTATATCCGTCACGGAAATGACGTCAGTACAACGGAGTTAGCGGCCTCTAAATGGTGCACCCCTGCACACAGGCTCTTCTTGCGGGGAAGCAACCTTTAGTACTAAAGAGTACGTTATACTTAGGGTTGTTCATTTTCGGGTTTTATATTTTAACATGAAAGCGTTTTATGCCAGGATACACCAAGATTTCGCTGGCATCATATCTGTCATGGAAATGACGCCATTACACCTTTGCCGAAGTGACCGGCCAGCAGGACGTCGCTCGCCAAGCACACCCACAAGACAGCCGCCGACCCGCAAATCATGCTCAACATCAGATTTCACTGCACATTTCACTTTTGTGTTTTACCGATTCCTACGACAGAGAAATCAACCAAGGTTTCTTTTTTTCCTCGCCCTTCCCCCTGCGTGTCAGGGGTGTGAATACTAGCAGATGTCAGAGGCAGCTTTGTTTCAAAGATACTGATACTTTTTGTCGCGTTCTCCAGCACAAATCAGAAGTGATCCACTTCAAACATCTCGCAACAAGGTGTTTGCTGGCAATGATGTTGAACACTTGCATCCTCCCCGTCCTAGTTGTAGTGCACCTTTGTAAAGCTGTGCCCGTTGAACAGTGTCCGTGCACTGACTCGCATTTGCTTGTCTCTGCAGGTACCGGTACTTCCCGGACCGTGTTGGTGGCGTCAGTGGTTTCGGTCAGGCCCCGGTGCCGAGGAGAGCGGCGGCAGACGCTGCCGCGAACAACGCAGGCGGCAACGGCGGTGGCGGTCGGCGGCAGCTGGCACAACTGGGGCCAGGGCCGCGTCTTGGGCAACTAGGGACGCCACGCCCCACCCCGCAGAGAGTCCCAGCACTCACCTCCGCCAGAAAGAGGGGGGGAGGGAGGGGGACTGGGGGAAGGAAGCATCCAAAATTGCAGACACACCCCTCACTCCCTTCTCCTCCTCCGCCTCATGTGTCCTCCTTTCCACCACCCGCCCATGACGGGAGCGCAGTTGCTCGAGTTGTGTCGACAGGAGGCAACGGAAACGGCAAAGGCGTAACGCTCCTCCCCTTAGCGTTCTTTACGAGGACGCCGCTGACAGTGGCAGGCTGCTGCCATGCCCCCATTCTTTGCCTCTTCCTGTGCCATGAAAACATGGCTCTGTCAGCTCTCGAAGCCTTCAAGGCGTGGGGCTTCTCATTGTTTGTTTGTGTGTATATTTGCATCAGAGTCATGCCGGCAGTTTGGAGATACTTTTTTTTTTCCCCCACACTTTTGGTCCAGAAATGTGTAACTGTACTTCAGTGATACAGGGAAGGGGCCATCATTGTGTCATTTGGCAGTGCAAGCATTGTAGATTAGGCTGGTTTGCTGTACTGAGGGTAAACATCTTAGGGTCGTGTTGCTTAGGTCGAACAAGTGTATGCACTTGAACGTGTAAAGTTTTGAGCACATTGCCTTCGCTTCGACACCTCGCTTTGTTATCTTTTTGTGATTGTTATTTCCTGGGCGCGAAGCGTTCTTCGCCTCGAGTCGTCAGTGTGGTATACCCTTTATTTTTCTGTCTGCATCGATCTGATCATGCGAAAAATTTTGTTGGGATTTGGGCCGAAATAAATTTTTTTAAAACAAATAATTCTCGGAGCTGGGTTCTGTCTCAACAGCGCTGAGCTGTTGCACGTGGCAGGCAGGCTACGCATTGTGTTGTTCACAGAACTTTAATAATGCAATTACCTTCTTTGGTTCATTTCAATTGCATCACAGGAGAACCTTTTTAATTCTGGTTGCATCACTTCTCTTCTTGGAGGGATGCCAAGGGGGCTGTTTTACATTCCATCTTGCGAATGTATGTACTGTTGCTGAAGTGAACGATGGAAAGATTGGAGGGACTCGGAGCACAGTAGAACAGCAAAGTCACGATGCCTATGAAATATGAAGGGAAGACTGATAAAGCTGATCTTGCAAAAAAATAAAAAAAAGTATTTTTCAGTATTACTGTATAGCAGGTACAGCAATACTTCTGATAACGGGCCAGAAGGTTGCTCTTGTGTATCGGTATGTGGGGCCTTTTTTAGTAGCTGTGTCTTGATTGGTTCAGACGGTAGGACAAGAGGGTTGTGGGGAGGTTAAAAAAAAGGTCTTTATTCTATGTAAAGAAAACCCTTGAACACACTATCCAACAGGCACAACAACACAACTAAACCAAAGAAACTCCACGACCCAAATCTCTAAAACCTCATTAAAGGTCAACTGCACTCGAAATTTCAACCTCTTGAAAACATTATTTCCATACAGTCTGTCTTAAAAAGACTGCAAGATACAAAATATTACAGCTGGAATACGTGTATCCATGGTGCAAATGACCACCAAAAAAATCCCGCCATCTCCACAAAGTGAATGATGATGAGAGGGGCGAAGCTAAAATGCTTATCGGTAAAACCGTGAAACATTCGCCCGCACATGCCCTGCCCTTCAAACCTCTCGCCTGCAACACCTCCGGGGCACCGGGCTCCATCCTGGGAGACCCCCTGATCTACAGCGGTGGATATGGGGCCCTCAGTACCGGTCTCTGTTGACGTTTCTGCGTGAAACCAATGTTATGTTGTATATATGACTGTTATGCCGTAAGGCAAACTCTCGCAAAAAAAAAATATATATATATATAATAAAAATTCACCCGCATTTCCCCGAAGGGGAGCATGGGGAAGTGCGAATGCACGGGTGATGCGAAGGAACTCTTCTTGGCCAATCGCCCTAAGTGGGTATGTGGGTGGTCGCTTTCGCACTTAAAAAACTCTTCTTGGCCAATCGCCCTAAGTGGGTATGTGGTGCGGACGGACGGACGGCGGTGGACGCGTGATTCAGGGTCGCTTAAGATAATACTGATTGTGGAATTAAAAGCTATTTAATTCCACACTAGCCTGGTCAAAGTTTCAATGACTTGTGGGCTTGGCGCCTCGTGATCCCGATGTATGCTATAGGATTCAACCAGGGCTTCAATCCCATCTCGGTGAGGTATATTTGTGTACAGAGAAGTTACAATCTATAGTTACAAGGAAGGCGCCATCAGGATTTTTATGTTGTTAATTTCCCGTAGGAAGTGGTTAGTATCACAAAGATATGCCGAATGGGTAGCGAAGGAACTCTTCTTGGCCAATCGCGCTAAGTGGGTATGTGGTGGGGTCGCTTTCGCACTTAAAAACTCTTCTTGGCCAATCGCCCTAAGTATGTGGTGCGGATGGACGGACGGCGGTGGACGCGTGATTCAGGGTCGCTTAAGAAGTGCATTCGCACTTAAAAGACTCGACATGTCAAGCTTACCACCGCTCCGTTGACAAGCCCGTCGACGATGTCAATGTTTGTGGTGATTATGTAGGGCTTGTTTGGGACGATGAGAATCTCCATGGGTAAGTTGGCGAATTCGGTGTGTGACATTTTAGCCACCTTGGCCGTCGCCTTCTGCAGAACGTCTTGTGTCGCGTACCCCCGGTACGTGTCTTCAGCTCGCAGGCGACGAACGACAACCTCTTCTTCTTCCTCTCCTCCTTGTTGGGTAGCACTGAACGCGTTGAACGTTTTGACCTCTTCGGCCAATCTTTGGTTGGCCAATCCCTAGGGGGATCCTGCCATAACCGTCATTAATGTGCCGGATACAGCAGCAACGAGGGATGGGACAGGGCCCGAGCAACAGGAGCTTTGCCCCTTAAAATCGGAGATTTTGAAAGCAAAATTGAGAGCATGGCCATTACAGCCAGGCTGAAGTGATGTTCCAGCCAGCCCAGCCAGCAAGCGAGTGGCCACACGTGGCTTGTCAGCCAAAGCAAACCTGCGCACAACGCTTCGCCCTCGCCGCAGGCCTAGGAGAAGCACGCCCAACGGAGCTCGACCAGTTCGCCTGGCTGGCCGCAGGAAAAAAGCACAGAGCCGGCCGTAATGTTACTTCCGTTTCATGGCTATTTCCGCAATCCACTGGCAGGTGCAGCACCGCTTGCGATGAAGCTAATTAAACATAGAACTAATTAACTACGCGTTTCACGGGGCTATCAGTCATGTCCCAATTGGTTTGGTGGTATGTACTGTACGTTTCAAGTAAATTTGGCCGAGCTAAAAATAGAGTGCCGTTGGCCTTTAAACATCATTCAGGTTAAGTTCCTATGAACTGCAGCCAGGAAGCCCCTAACCATATTAACCATCAGAAATAAACTAACATGCTAACTACACTGATGTCTCTACAAAGTCCTACACAAGAAACCTCTAAGACGAATGTCCTACGACTACACGTAACTAGCAAACGAGTGTACCGGTGCTGACGTGGTGGAGACGTTGCATGGCCATGAAGAAGTGGTAGTCGTAGACGGTGGTACCACTGTTGCACCCCGCAGTAATGGTGCCAGCTCTGTGGGTCGGGTGGTTACTCCTTGATGTCTCTCCGCGTGGTAGCTCGCAAAACCATGCGAATCCAGGAACGTCGCCATCTACAGGCTGGCAACGTGGAAGTCAACGGGGCATTGATGCTGGACGCAGGCGTCGACCGTCACCGCTGGTGCTGCCAATGCACACACCCACAGTGCAACTAGGAAGTTGAAATTGATGTAAAGTCAGATCACCCTGCCCAGGTTTCTGGGGTGTAATTGACGGCCCCCGGCTGCGTCCCCCTGGCTTGCTCCTCTGAGATTTCTCGTGGACTGTCCGCCTGACCTGCTGCTTCCTCCTTGCATGCTTCTCTTGGGATTAAATCGTTTTCCCTGGCGATCGCGGAATGCCATAAATTGGCTGCACGCTGCTTTCTGTTTGAATGTCGTGGCGTTTCCGTGCTTGGCGGGAAATTGGAATGTCTTCCTCGCCTTCTTCGCTGTCCTTCGAAGACTCCCACTAGCTTCATCACCGCAGTTTCCTGCAGGGATTGTCCCCTGAATAATGGCAAACTTTGTACTGCACCTTGGTGCTGGGAGCATCCCTACATAGGGTACAAACCCTCCCCATGCAAGCCAGGCATTCCGCGGTACGGAAAATGGATTTCTGCTATATATCCTCATCTGTGCATGGATCATCTGTAGGTACAGGTGCTGTCATAAGTAATAGGAACACGGATTTGTGAATTTCACAAAATATTTGTCTTACCAGCTTTATGAGAGCCATTACCGGTTTACAGGAAGCTTTCTCTATTAGGGAGGACTCCTTTAATTTAAACGTGTGCCAATGCAGGCAGGCAGTTCTTGGAGGAAGAAATTCCTGTAAATTGACGACACCGGGCTCCAATCACTTTAGACGGAACCTGTTTGTTACATCTAAAAGTGGGCTTAACCGTACATAATCGTTCTTTCCCAGGCAAATTTAACTAAGGTGTTATCAATAAAGGTCTGCAGGAACAGTTCCATTTTGCTAAGTTTATGGTGGCTGTCGGGAACAAATGAATAGATGCAGTCAGGCAGGACACAGGAGAGTATCTTGTGTTCATTTATTTTTATCATGCTAGTCGCCACATCCTATAAAAATGCAGTTTCCACTGTTGAATGGAAATCTCAAACGAACATTACATACAATAGTGACACGAACCATGCTTTGGAATTTGTTTGTTTTACTGCTGGCCACTATCTTATCCTTGTTTCTGTTTATTCCTTTTGTTATGCTGCTTGTATGGGACTTTCCCAGACTGATTTTAGGTTGGTTGACAATGTTCTCAATCTGATAAGATGCGTCTAAGAAGGATTGCGTTTCAAGGCAAAACTGTACGGACAATGGCTACTGGAGGACAAGGGCTAGTTAAATGGAATTGCCGCACATAGTGTTAGAATGTGAGGGTATCCATCCAAATCTACATGAAGGAAATATTCGGCGTCCAGAAGCCCTAGGATTTAAGGGTATCACAGAAGAAGTTAACTTCAAGGCTGCCGAGGGGACGAAAAGAAGATTAGAATGCTGGTGGACGAAAAGCAGAGAGGGGGATATAGTGCTATAGGACATGCAGTCACCACCTGTAACAGAAAAAATAAGTATTCTGTGCCTAATAAACTTTTTTTGTGCCTGCCCTAAGAGCAGCGCTAGTATTAAACGAAGAGTACAAAGCATAGGTATATTAGTCCTTTTTGGTAAGATGACATGTCATCACCCCAATACAAAGGGGATACCAATAGCAATCATCATCATCATCATCATTATCAGCCTGGTGTGGTGTACATAAGTGCAGTTTTCTGAGAGTTGGCAGTACTTGCAGGCTTTATAGTACTTGCTTAGCATAATGATACATAACGGACGATGCAGCGAAATATGTTTCCATTATTTACACTGTGGGAACGCGACCTTAGCGCGTTCCCTTTGGTTCGGCTTCGCCACACCGCTTGCTCCTCGCGGGAACTTGTTCGGCAAGACGTCGGCGAGGGGGATCTACCTCCTCGCCGTAGGAGTGTCTTTAAGCCGGCGAGCGCGCGCGGGATGCGAGCTGCGGGGGGAAGTTGGAGCTCGGGAAGCGAGGCGAGAGGACGTGCCTAGCGACCTCCTTCCTTCGAGGATAGGGCAAAAAGGAAGGCGACAATGGCTGCCATCGGTGTCCCAGCGAGGCAAACGCGAGCGCGCTGAGGCGGCGCCCCGGCGATGACTCTTGTCGCGGTGAAGTCGAACCTCTCGATTCCCTTAAATTGCCCGGGCGAGGAACTAGATCCCGCCGTCAACCAGCTAGCCTGCATGCTCTTTGGATGTTTATTATTCAGTAATAAATGTCAATGAGCGAAAACACTTGTCGCTTCCTTTGTTCCGTCGAGCCACGGCCCGCCGCGGCTGGCGCGGTACAGCGCGCAGCCGCGGGGTGGGGGCAGATAGCTTGCTAGCTGGGCGAAACGAGAAGACGAAGACGGATTAGTGGTCTCTCGTCGCCGGTTTGCTATTGCAGGAAAGTAACCAATCTTACTTTAACCCCACTATAACCCCACAACACTTAAGATTAATTGTGGCGGCATGGAAACCAGCATTGTTTCCATCCAAGCACTAGCGAGCATCCCACTTCTTTTTCACCATATTCTATCTATATGCTCTTCACATCAATTGGGTTTGTCTCTGATGTTCTGCTCAGCTTGTTAACTCTGACATGAGGAGGCCACTGAAAAAACTAGCTCTGGAGACGTGAAATTCCCATTCTGCACAATTTTGCAGACGGACACGATATGTGGAAATGGAGGCATATATAGCTTATATGTAAACAAATAAGTGTGCGAAAGGATTTCGAATCAACGTCGTTGCTACATACAACGCTGTTCTGTTGCTGTCGACTTCTCGGTGCATAGGAGTGGTCGGGAAATATTCCCTGGCCCCCCGGCAACGCTTTAGAAGGAGCCGCAGCTGCATATAGTAGGTAGCCGTTTCCCCCATTTGGTTCGGTTATCACCCTCCCCATCCCCCTCTCCCCAAAATAACTTTCGTCGCTACTTCAAACCAACACATGCCCGCACGGCACCTTCCTCCACGCCATCCACCCCACTTCTTGCTCTGCCACCTGCAATTACTGTCCCCAATCCTGCACACTCTACCATATGATCTGGGCTTGCTCCCACACACCATCCCTCCCCCCATCCCCCTCCCCCAACCATGAGCATTTGGAAAGCATGCTAGCCAGCCTGGACCCCGGCGATTAGCTTCGGCTGGTTGAAAGGGCCAGTTAATACTTTTGCTTTAAATGCTATCCAGCAATAACGGCTACGTGTGCACCGCGACAGCGATGCCGCAATCAAATATTCTCGCAAGTGACTGCTGCAGCCACACCTAGAACAGTGACTAGGCCCAGCCGGCAGGTCAAGTGTCCAAAAAGGCTGTGCTTTTGATATCACAGATCTCGCGACTTGAGTGCTTGGAAGGTGACTTTCTGACGTGCCGCCGCTGGAGAGGCCCCATGGTTACCGGAGACGGCGGATGTATCGTGTTCCGCGCCTGCACGCGCTCCCGAGTAAGGGGCCCGGGCCCCTTCTTTCGTTGCAGCGCTATAGGCGAGCTACCGAACATTCCGTTTGTATTATAATAAAGCCACTATCTTCCAGTCCACACACAAAGCAAGCGATGCGTATCGTCAGGAGACCGATTCGGCGCCCTGTCCGAATGGCTCCTTTTTGATTGATTGATTGATTGATTGTTGGGTTTAACGCGCCGACGCAACGCAGGCAATGAGGTGCGCCGTAGTGTTGGGCTCCAGATAAACTTTGACCACCCAGAGACCTTTGACGTGCGCCAAAAATCTCGTACACACGGGCGTTATTGCTTTTCGCCTCCATGTGAAAAGCGGCCGCTGCGGTCGGAAATCAAACCCCCGTCCTCGTGCGACTGGCTCCTCCAGCTAACCCAGACGAAGAAGACTCTTGACCTCTGCACTCCAGGAGAAAACGGTCTCGATCACCGAAATTCCACCCCGATAATAAAACCTACTCTTACTCAAGCGAGCAGCGCGTTTGAAAGAGCCCGCGCGCCCTAGAGCAGACGACACAACCTCACGTGGATCACCGCATTAATGTGATTGGCTGCCTGTTCCTGAAGTTTATTGTTTGCTGGTGTTCGCGCCTACAGCGGAAGGGTGAAGTGTTCTGTGGTGAAGTGCTTCGTAACTCCATCCATGATAACTGCCATGTTATCATGCTACGAAGTTGGCTGAGCCCATCGAAGAACGAACCGCACAGCTCTGTAACCGCGCTCGTCCGGAAACCCGCGGCGTAGGTCGAGCTTGTGAAAACTGAGAAGCCCGGATGCCCGCGTACGCTTCTTCGGGTTCCCTGCGTGCTACACTGCGGTCATAGCAGCCAACTCTTGCGATTCGGCGTGAATTTTTTGTCGCTGTGCTGGCGCGGAGCATATGCTTACAAGCTCGCCGCTAGACGTGAGTAGCGAGTTGCCATAATCTGCTTCGCAAGAAGTTGCAATTATCAGTAGGGATTATCTTCGGCCGAAGGTTATATCTCGCACCGGGGCTAGATGGAACATAGATGAAGGGCATAATAAGTTTGCGGGCAACTGCAACAACAGCAAAAATCTCGGATACACGAAGAGTGAAGTGGTACGGGCTCCCAGTCCAACGGACAGCTTCAGTAGCTCGGATGTCACCCGTTCGCTGTCACCGAAAGGCCCGTTCGATAGTCAACGTTGCCCGCGTGGGTAAAGTCCCGAGGGTGAGTTATCAGAAATGGGAAAAAAAAATTATTCGTGGCCGTATTTAATGCGCAATGCATTCTTTCGAAACACAGTGTGCGTGTGCGTGCGTGCGTGCGTGTGTGTGTGTGTGTGTGTGTGTGTGTGTGTGTGAATAGGCTACTCTGTTGCACTAGTCAAGCAGAAAGATAAGGAGCCTGTCTCATTCCTGTCGAAAGCGCTGGTTCTGTAAAGGTTGTGGTTACCGATATTCCATTCCTTACGTCCCGAGCCGCCGTCTGTGTGTGTGTGTGTGTGTGTGTGTGTGTGTGCGCGCGCACGCACGCACACATGCACATACACATGCACACACGCACGCACTCTCTCTACCACCTCTCTCTCTCTCTACTATCACCTGAAGACGTCATTTGCATTTAATGGAGCCAGGCAATGCAAAGGCACCCGATAACAACGAAGCAAGCGACTGGGCTCCCGGCAATGTCCCCGACGTCCCCCGTGAATGCGGTGTTTAATTTGAATGGTATGGAATTTCGTATTAACAAGATTTAACTGCGCTTCATAAATTATGCGCATTGCTATCATTATCGAAGCAGTTGTGAAACTAAATGCGTGCTCTTGGATCCACATTCTGACACTGAATTTCTGCAAAGTAGCCGGTTGGAGAGTCTTAGTTCCTCTTTAGCCAGCCATTTCACTTTTCACTCGGCAAAATTGTTTATTTGTGCTAAACCCAATTCTCTCATATAGGGTTACGGGCTCTTGAATGAAGGAAGTCGGGGCAGGGGGGGAAGGTGACCCTACATAATGAAGGAGAATGAAAATGAAGTTATTGACTTCCAGAAACAAAAGTTGTTGCACTGAGATGACCATTGTTGGAGTGAACCGTAAATGCTGCCCTCGCGAATATTTCTTGCCACGCAGACAAATGCCGTATAGGTGAAGGGGAGGAGTCCGGGGCAACCCTAACATAGGAAGGCAATGAAATCAGTTTTCTTAATTGCCGTATCTTCCAGACAAATCCAATTGTTGCAGCCCCTTGAACCTACATGCTGCCCGCAACAATTGATCTTCAGGGATGGCGCGAGACTCGGGTCGTATGAAAAGTCAGGACAGTCCCGCAAAATCCAGGACGGTTAGTAACCATATTCTCATAGTGTGTCTTTCCAAGTACTTTATGCGAGTTCCAGGTCGACTGGACTGGGAAAACGTTTGTCTTTTTTTAGTGGTTGGGCGGCACTCCACCAGGGTTTGTGCCATGTGCTATAGGGTGTATTCACTGGGCTTTGGACTGCGTGGCGGCGCTACCTGTGTGGCGGTGACGATGCCTACCATGCCTTGCCGTAACGAGTAGCTGGTATTGTTTTCACTGTGAAATTCCGGATGTGTTGTTCACGTCTGCTACAACCGCAGACCCGAAGTAGGCCGAACGACGAAATCAAGCGCGCCGGGTATTTTATTGTTTTTGCTGTTTCGAAGCAACGGCTAGGGAAGTGCATGAAAACGGTCTGGCTTCATTCGATGAATTCTCAAAGTTATCGATAATGTGGCTAATCTTTACCGAATCAGTACCAGACCGAGCAACTGGGACAAGCGATTACGGATCGCCATCATGCCACTTGCAAACGTCGCTCCATATGGTTACTACGTAAGTTGCTAATGCGAAACCATTATGTTCCCAGTGGGATGAAAAACATAGCGGCGCAAGTAGTGGATGTCCCGGAAATTCCACATGCTTTCAACTAAAAAAGAAAATAAACCATTTCAAGAGTCAAACCGAAGGTTGTGCGTAAGAGGCAGGTGGCCTAACTTTTACTGTGCACCTGTTCCACACAAGACACTGCTTTCAAAGTACACTAAAGTCTGCTTACATCCTCTGAATGTGAAAACATTACAGCTTCCCTTGGCAATACTTTCCTGCTACATGTGTGTGTCATGCCTGTTCTCTGAAGTGGCTTCGCTATGGAAGCCTTATTCACAAGGCTTCTGTAGCGATGCCGGAATGTCTCTTGATCATTTGTTTTTAATGTTTCACCTGTTTCTTTTGATCGGTGTCATTGTATTGCAACACCCAAGGAGGTGAGTAGTGTGGTTCAGCATATTACTCCCCTTGAGCAGGGAAATGAGAATATCAACACTTGGAGTGTTCAAAACGCCATTGGAGCCTGCAATTCTCCTCAAAAAGTTGCCCACCTTTTCTCGATGTCACTTGAAAATTTTAAAGTGATCATGAATGCACACTTTTTCACGTTCTGGATATAACAAATACACGTTCAACAAATATAACGTTCTGGATATAAACAAAATGGGGGTATGCATCACAAGGGCAGGGTGGGTTTTGTTAGTAAAGTAGTTCTCTTTGCAGCTCTTATCTTTTAGAGAGGTAATGAATGTGTTCTGATGCCATTCCAGTCTCAGATCACCTGCACTGTTGACATGGGGGGTGTCCGTGTAATTCTTGTGAATAATGGCTGGCGGAAGCAAGAGCATTGTCACAAGTGTGGCCAGCCTGTATTTTTGTGTACAGAAAAAGACAAGTGACAGCGGGTGATCAAAACTGAATGGCGGGCTTAGCTGTCTTTTTCTGCGTTGGCAGGGTTGGGTTGAGGCTGTTGTGGGAAAGCTCACTGGTTTAACAGCTGATCCGCGCTGTATCATCTTGTTGAGTAGCTTCAAGAAGGCTGATGAAATGTCTGTAGCCATCGATAGCGTGGATAAAATGTTCCGACCTTGCATTTCTGTATTGCGGCGCAAGAAAATGTTGCCACAGATTACCCGCTGAAGAGTCGCAATTCGAAGTTGAAAAGCCCGCTTCTTTGCTCCCTACTTCCTGTGCTGCAATAGCCACTTCAGCTTGTGCTTACAATGGTTACCTTCTTGGTCTATGTACCAAAATCACGTTTTTCTTCTGCTCATTGCATCTGTAATGCAGCGCATGCAATGTGTGTTTCCTGCCTGGGCCAAGTGCTCCGGATAGGGTCTATAATTTTTATTTGTGGGCTCGAACCACAGGGGTCTTGCACGTTCACTATGGCTCTGGTTCGCCAGTGTTAGGCTGATTGCACTGCAGCTTTGAACTGACACAGTAAACCGGGAACCCACATCGGCAAGAGCATTCATTGGATGAGTCTCCAGTGCGCTCATATTTCGCCAATTTGAAGTTGTCGCAACCTCACAAGGAGCTGGACTCGCAGGTGGGAGAGCACAGGCTGATCACACGCTAACAGCTGAAATGAAACTGCTTGGATGTTCCTCAGCTTCCAGTTCAACAGATTGTGCATCAGATACAGTGGACAGTGCTTCTTTTCTTTTTTTACTGCTTCAACCTCCCCAAATGTTTTGGCTTCAGGGGTCTTGAATCGCTGCACTGCACAAGTATGGACTGCAGGGGTGAGGGTCAACGTTGTATGAAGACGCTGAAAAACGCTGTTTTTTTGAGCTTGTGCACCTTGCTATTGATAGGGAAGTTTCTAGAAATGAAGTAGTTGATTGACACAAACTGCCAGCTCTTTCTCGAAAAGGTTGCGGTTTGTAGCTGGAACGACACATCATCATCTCCTCGTACTAGACGAATGGGGTGGTATGCAACAGTAGTGCATGATGCAGAAATTTAAGCAGGAGAAATAAGAGTACTAGTAAGGCACATTTTGGCTCTGCAATGGCAAAGGCCAAAAGTACACAACAAAGGTGAGGCGGCATCCTAGTTAGAAAGGAGGCAGAAATAAGAATGTGTAGCGACAGCGCAGGGCTAGCACCCGTTCCAAAGCCCTACCAACACCCTTGAGATCAGAGAAGTTAGGGTACTAAAAATATGATGTAATGAAATGTACTTACTGACGGTGACTGAATTTATAGGGTCTAAGGCCGTTTTAGCAAGCCATGGTCTCTGTGTGTTGCTTGTTTGGTTCCTCATCATTGCCACCAAATCACATTGCACGGAGCCAATTTAAACTCGTACCTAAGTATACCGTATCAGGTGTTTCTTTTTTTATGGGGCACTGGATCTGCACATCTAGAATGGGCGGGTTCTTGGGCTTTCACACTGGGCAAGTCCTCGAACTGCTTTTGTGTTGGATGACCTCCACAACCAGCGGACCATCATTGAAACACTGGCATAGCAGCTCAAATTGGCCTGAACAGCCCCTAGCATATCATGGTAAACGGGGGGTAACTGCACCTGTTTTCTGCATACGTGTAGTTTGATTTGGAACAAGTATGTTAGGGTGGATGTGAGTACAGAAAATAGAATTGTGATGCCAAATACATGTGTCCAATAAAAGACCGAAAATTATGTTTTGGTTTTATTGTCTGTTTGTCATCTGTCACCTTTGTGAAGCATCTTGATGTGAAATGTGGGGCTCAGCAGTAAGCATTCAACATTGTGAAACAGGTTCTCATATGAGACATTCTGAGCTTATGGGGCAAAGCATGTGATCTGCGCAGCACATTCGTCAAAATTAGTTTTATGACTGAAATTATTTTTTTTCTGCATGTTTCATTCTCCAACCATGAAGTGGCGGTGAAAGGAAGGCAATCATGAACTTGTAGGCCATCAAAGATCTGGTTTGAAACATTCGTTATGGTAATAGCGAAGTCAGGGACATTTTATCTCTAAAGACGCTTGCTCAAAGTGGTGGTTTTGGAGTTGCCGCCTGAAGGTGCAATCTTCATGGAATCCCCCCAAGCATTTGCTGAGCACCTTGAAGGTGCAGATGAGTGCACCGTAATGTCCCTTCTTAGTTGTGTTCAAGTCTGCGTGGCGCCCTCCGAAAAATCTACGGAAGATTTGGAAGAAATTGATGACTACATCAACAGCCCCTCTGCCTGTTATTGTTGTGCAAAAGTGAAACCAGTCTTGAAACCCATGAAGAAGCCAACAGCTGTGTTCAACTGCAGCACGAATTTCCCACCTAGTGGTGTTTTTGCTTTTCTTAGTCCTGCAAAACCCATAGATGCATTGGAAGTTGGAGCAAACAAGACAGCAGATTCATTTTCGGTTCAAGCCTTTCTGGGGGCACCGCATAAATGTACTGGACAACTAGAAGCCCCTAACCGGTGCTCTTTATATTCTTGAAATATTGGCGCTCAGGATAAGCCAAATATATATCTTACTTCAAGTGATATCTACATCTCCACACGGTCCCCCTGAAAACAAACTAAATGCCCTAAGCCTGTAGCAGTGGTTATGGTAGACTCTGCCCCTAGTTATCCTGAAGCCTCTGCTATGTACAAAAATAAGAAACCGCCAATACCTTGCATGGGGCCGCAGAAGTGCAATGTGTGCCAAAAAAATGTGTGCAACAAGGCGGTGCTGAAGATGCATTTACGGACACACACCGGTGGAAAACAATATCCGTGCCCAATGTGCCCAGAGACGTTTGCCACCACAAGCTACCTCAACATTCACAAGCGCACTCACACGGGAGAGAAACCATACTCCTGCGAAGTGTACTGCCAGAGGTTTTCCCAGAGCGCAAATCTTCACCGGCACATGCTCACCCACACTGGTGAGAGGCCCCACGTGTGCAGTGTTTGTGAAAAGAGGTTCACCGAGCGCGTGACTTTGCAGCTCCACCTGCGTACCCACTCAGGGGAGAGGCCCTTTCCCTGCAGCGTGTGTCCGGTGGTGTTCAGGTACCGGGAGGCACTGCAACACCACAGGGTGAAGCACAAGGGTAAGGGGAAGGGTACGAAGTGTGAGTGTGGTGCGAAGGTTGGACAAGGGAACAGTGTCGGCGCATGAACAACACGGCTGAGGCTTTCTGCGTGCAACGTACCCTTGTGCGTTGCACAGTGGGGCTCTTCGATTTTCAACCTTGTGCTCACTGCGGAGAGTGTTGATGTGGGTAGTCCGAGAATTCCCCATGCCATAGAAATAAATGTGAAAAACGAATGTCGGATTGCTTCTCGGTGAGTCCACAAGGAATCCGAGAGTGATAATCGAAGAGCCTCAGTATGGGGACGTCATAAGCCTCATATTTTTGCGGTGAAGTGCACTCAAAAGAGTGAAACGGGCTGCGTCTGGTGAAACAATGTTGTATGTGCTGTGGATCATGGCGTAATTCGTGAAAAAGCCAAAGGGGGCTTCTTTATTCCCTGTGTATTTATTAGTAGAGTTCACTGAACTGCTACTACGGGCCTTAGCGTACTATAAAAATGGAATCCAATGTCACCTGGTCATTATATGCGTGTGCTGCACCAGAAGTCGTCCACAAGTGCACTTATGGTGTTTGGTTTGGAAATCTTAGAATCCGGTGCAGTCCAACTCAGAAAATAATTTTTTGGCATCAAATAATGATCTGACGTTCTTGTACCGTGTACTTATGGACTGTTTTTATTTGAAGTGCACTGGGGTTCTGTGACTTCCAGGACAGAAGTGTTTACCCTGTAGTATTTTTGCAAAATTGCAGGCGTTTTTGTCAGCGTGGTTCACAGCTCTTGTTCGTGTGAACACTTCAACTCTGCTCTGTGTTCATGTCATGCTTTTGCTGACACATTTTAGCTGAAAGCCTGGCTTTGTTGCTAATAGCCGACCTGTGGGCCTAAGCCTGCAGATTTCAAAATTTCAAAAATTTATTGCTTTGCTATGCGTGTAACATGGACGTTTGTTATTCCTACATCATGTTGCATTATATCTGTCGAAAGCGTTTTGTTTTCCTACCCAAGACAAAGAACAAGGTGAATGGAGAAACTACCAACTTGATCAAAGTAGCTTGTAGTTTCCTTATGTTAGTGCTTAAATATACTGCTGCTAGGTCCTGCTTGAGAAACATAGTGAAATGTCTGGGTTGTTTGTCACGTCAATCTTTCACCTGCTCGCTGTGCACAACACAAGAACATACGAGAGATGGCAGAAAATCTTTAAATATAGTTTGGTTCACAATGATGTATGCTATAATTAGCTGAATTATATGCTCACTGTCAGGGTGTTTGATTATTTAACTGGCAATCAAATGCACTAGATTCATACGTGCCTGAAAAGATGGACTGCTGAAAAGTACAGCACAAGTTGAGCAAAAAAATGCGGACAAGAAGACGGATGACATGAAGGCACCAGACATGCTCAGCAGTGTCTCGTCCTCATGTTCTTGCACAATTTTTTCCCCATTAAAGGGACCCTGCAACACTTTCGATAAGCGCGTTCACTCTTTCCTTCGCGTCTGGGAACCACTGCGAAAGCTATTGTTATCGCTAGCATGGATGGGCACTGGGTGATTTCTCGTCGCACGAGGTACGCCTTCCATTGCTGCTTTGTTTTTGTGGCTTCTTTAAAGTTGCTATCGAAAAGCGTTCATTGTTGCAACTGAAGGAAAACCGGCCAACAGCCGCTACATGGCCTTAGTGACTGTAATTCGAGCCGTTGAAGAATGTCAAGACCGGGAAAGAAAAGAAAATCTTTTGAGCAAGTTAACAAGTTATCTGATGGGAACAGAACAGTAATTTTTGGGTGAGATACTTTCCGACCCCCTAATCTAAGCACTGTGCTGGGTGACTGCGTTCTGAAAGCATTTAAGATTTAAAAAAGTTGAAAAAAGTGTTGCAGAATCCCTTTAAGATGCACTGACTTTCCTCATTTGCCATTCTGTGCATTCAAGTCATTGCAAAAGTTCTGATCGAACACACCTCTGGGCTTGCATCATTCATCTTGTACAGGTCTCTAAATCTATCAACACATGTGCAAGTGTGTCCAGGCCAATACTTCCTAGCGCTGTGTCATGACACTACCAACAATATCAGTGAGGCTATGTGCAAGTGCTGTGCAGGCGAAAACATATGGCCCAAGTGGAGTCTTCATCTTAGGTAGATATGCAATGTTGTGATATGGAAATTGCAATAGTCCTAGGAGAACTTTGGTGATCTGAAGTGTGGGTGGGGATGAGTGCTGCTGCCTCATCTCGCCATAATTGTTGCTTCTGACAAAATATAAGCACAGTCACCAAAGCAGTAACATCGACTTCGTTTCAAATCGGCAAAGAGTTTTGTGCTTGTGGTTTCGGTCTCAGCGGGGCTCGTATTTTCGATTAGGTGCATGCTTGGCAAGGTAAATAAAGCAGGCCATGGCTTGTGGCCGCCTTGTTTATTGTTGCAAAGACAAAGGGTTTGGAAACCTATTGCCGCTTCATTGGCCCAGAAGGGTTAGCTTGTCTCCTGTCCTATGCTCGTGAGCCCCGTTTCCTTTATTAAAACACTCAGCCCTACTTGTGGCAGCACACGTTAACATCGAAACACATCTGCAGGTCTCGATTTTTAATCTGAAGAATAAGTTTTTTTATAACTCGTGAGAAAGTGTGCTTTACAACCCAACAGTCGGAGGAGTCATAATTTTCACTTGTGAAATATCAATGCTTGCTGTAAAGCTGATGCAAAAAGTATGAGGACATTTGAGCATTAATGTAGTGATTGCGAATGCAGTCGCGTGAGATTTTCAAGCTGTTCGTCTCATTGTTATAATCATCCTTCGCGTGCTTTTTTGCTATTGGTTACTACTGTGTGGAACATACCCACAGAAAAGACTACATTCAGGGGTAACATACACTGCCACTTGTCTATTTGCAGATACTGTAAATATTGTGCGCATATTACTCATGCAGGCTTCGGTTCACGCCTCTAAGATGTTGTATGTGAACATTCACACTCTAACATGTTTTTAAGTGAACATTCGCAGCAAGACATTCCGCACTCATGTAGGGACCAGCCTGGCACATCAGTGTGTACTAGCACCATATACTGGTTCGCTTGGAACACTGTTATTCTCCTGAGCAACTGTTAAAATGACTGTGCTGTTTGACCTCTGTGACGTTAGGCTGGAGTGAAGGTTTTGACGCTAATGACTTGGTTAGAGCCCCCACGCTTTTAACATTTTTTTGCTAGGACCCGTGATTCTTTTTACAAAGTGTTCTTTTAGCTCCATTTTATGTATTCTTTTTG